>CAUYUJ010018103.1:155865-158365 GCA_963575745.1 Prorocentrum cordatum | reverse complement strand
CCCCCCCGCCGCCTCGGGAAGGCCCGGCCCCCTCGCCGCGCAGCCGCGGAGGAGGCGGCTCCTGAACCCCGGGGCCTTCCCCGGGGACCAGCGCCTCTTGGAGCACCATGCGGGACCTGCTCCAAAAAAACAAGAGCACACCGTACAGTCGGGGCGTTCACCCAAGGAGCCCGAAATAAGGAACGAGGCCCCTGTGTTCCATAAGTTAACCTTCGATGTCCGGTCGAAAACCTAAGGAAAGCCTGAGGCAAGCTGTGAAACACTTAAGGAACGCGGAGCCCCTCCCCAACGAAAAGGGTTCCTTCTTCAGGGCCCCGACTGTAGAGCATGCGGGACCAGCTTCTCTTGGAGTACCGCGTGGGACCTGCTCCAGAACAAGAGAACGCGCCGTCGACGGATCTGCCCTTCCTCCGACCTCCTGCACCGCGCCGAACGCACCGGCCACGTTGTCCATAGGCTGTTCACCCTGAAACTGTCTATGGACGTCACAGCACCCAATGTGTCCATAGACGCTTTTGGCTAGGACGTGAGAACGGTATTTGGCATCGGCCCCAGATGTTGGTCTTCTAGAAGCAGGTAGGCTTGGCCCTCCAAAGATTATCATCCTGAGTCGTTCCCTACAGTCCCAGCAAAGGCCTCCTGGATGGGGCCGGAGCAGATGGGGTCAGAGAATCGCGCCGCATCGCCGACACGTCGGCAATGCATCGGCGACGCATCGGTAATGCACTGGCGATGCACTGGCGATGCATCGTCGACGTCGGCGATGCATCGGCAACGTCGACGTGGAGCAAATCGGGCCCCACATCGGCGATGCGTCGGCGATGCGGCGCGATCCTCCGACCGCATCCACCCTGACCCCATCTAGGAGGCCTAGGCCCAGGGCCCGTGGAGAGCCAAGGAGCCCGAAAACGAGAGGAAACAACCGTAGACCCCGCTCCCCTCAGGACCCTGTTGCTTCGTGGCGATCGCGCCCCCTTTCTCGGGGAGGTATAAAAAAGTACCAGCACGCGCTGCTCCCTGGACCTCTCTCCATGGGGGCGCGCTCTGACCAGGAGCTCGAGGCGAGTCCAGCCGTGGCGACGAGGGCCTCCAAGGGGGCCCAGAAAATGAGGAAAAACGAGGCCAAGGGCAACGGCACGCCCCGAAAAACGAGGCCCCGAAAAGGCGAAACAACGAGGCCCAGAAAAACGAGGCGAAAAGACAAAAAAAGGCGAAGCAACAGGCGAAAAGGCGAAAAAACGAGGCGGAAAAACGAGGCGAAAAGACTAAAACTAATCCGAAAAAAACGAGGCCCAGAAAAGGCGAAAAAACGAGGCCTCTGGGTGGAGCTCCGACGCCCGTGTGGTGACGGACGGGGCGCGGGAACCTCGAGACCCCCCCGAGAGAAAGAGGCCTCCCCCGCGCGGCGAGTGGCGCCGAACGGGCCCCGGGACCCGGGCGGCCCCGGCTGCCCGAGGCGCCCTCGGGAGCACGTAGGGGGCCACATGCGAACCCTGCCCCTAACCCCCCACGATGTCCAAGGGGGAGGGTGGGGTTCACTTCGTTCGGGAGCTCCCGAGCGAAGTGAACCCCACCCTCCCCTCAGAAATCGTGGGGGGTAGGGGTAGGGTTCGCATGTGGCCCCCGAGCACGACCCGAGTCCCAAAACCGTGCGGCGATACGGACTCGCCACCGACTCGCCGCGCGGTGTGGTCACCACGCCTCGGCGGTGGACAGGCCTCCCTTGCGTGAACCTCCCTCTCTAGTGAGGAGGGCCTGGGGCCGAGGCCGACGGACCTGGACCCGCAGAGACGGCGGCCGCGGCGCCCTCCCGCGAACCGAAGACGGCCGATTCGCTAATCGACGTGTCAGGGTAGGAGGTCGGTCCCTCTCCGAACACCGTTCAAAGGGGGGGCCCCGATCTGACCCCCCGCGCGCGCCCGTGGCCGCCCCCTGGGACCGTGCCGCCGCGTCTGGGCGCCCGCGCTCTCTGGAGCGGCTCTGGGGTGTGGGCCCCGACGTACGCGAGCTAGGAGCTACTCTCAGGTCGGGCATGCCCTCCTACAGAGGGATCTCGAACGACAAGTTTTAAGGATAGTCCAAAGATGCTCCACAAGAGTAGTAAGGAAAAAAACGTCCCCAGACGATGCTTCTACTATTTGGGGATATTCCTCCTATAGAGGGACATGCTCGACTTCAAGCTACCCCTGACCACCTGCAGCCCCGATCATTCGGGGGCGGCTGGACGCCAGATCTATCCGAGATGACTACAGTTCGGGGCAACTCCGGCTTGGGCCCCCGCCCCAGCCGCGGTGATGCGGGAGTGGCTTTGGACGCCAGAACTATATCTGAGATAACTCCGGCTCAGGGCACCTCGAGCTTGGGCACCCGAGGCACGAGTTACCCTTGTGGATGCCATGACAATGGACACTCTAACTATCCGACAATTGAATCAAATTTGAGTTTAAAACGTGAAATGTGTAGAACATGTTCTAAAACATGTGTCAAACATGTTTTTAAA
>CAUYUJ010018103.1:133365-150865 GCA_963575745.1 Prorocentrum cordatum | reverse complement strand
TACATGTACACACGTACTCGAATATATGTCGGCGGTGCCCGGTGCGGAGCGAACCCCCCCCCCGGTAATCTCTCCTGGGGGGGTTCGAGCCGGCGCCATTCCTGGTGCGAGCCTGCACGAAACCCCCCGGTAAACACAAGTAGGCTGCACGAAACCCCCCGGTAAGGACGCAACCCCTCCGTAAGCGGCGCGCTCCAGGCACGCGCGAACCCCAGCCCCGACGCGCGAATCTTACCAGGACGGGCCGGAACATGGCGGCGGCATTGCATCCCAGGGCCGTGCCAAAACACGGCGGCACTGCTCTTCTCTACGCGGCCGTGCCGTCGACCCCCCACAGCGGCTCTTGGGAGTTGCGCCGCAGCCTCTCGTATTGTGGCCACGAGCCCAGCAGTGCGAACAACAGGAATGCCAGTTCCTCCTCCTGCTCGTCGAGGCGAAAGTCGACAGAGGAGGAGGAAGGAAGAAAGGCGAGGCGAAGCAAACAAAGGCGAGCAGACGCGAATAGAGAACACAAGGCGAGCACACGCCACACTTCGACAGGGAGCCACCCTTCCCAACCGCCCCCCTGCCCCCCCCCCCAACCCACCCCCCACTCCCACCCCCGGTAGTGCACGAAACCCCCCGGTAGTGCTGGGGGGGGGGGGTTCGTGCCACGGCGCACCGCCAACATATATGCAAATTTGTGTGGAGATAAAAACTTAAACATTTGCATATATATACATAGATGCATGCCTGTGTATACGGATGCCCATAGACATAGACATACATGTATTATCCGTCCCCCCCCACACACAGGTGGTACTACATGTTGCCTTGTGCTAGGTGGCTCCTACTTATCTTCTGCCGTCACCAGCGTCACGATCCTTCCGCCTTCTATCATCGGCGCCGTCGCTGCCAGCCGCGCGCTGTGCAGCTGCATCGCCACTCCACCACTCCCTGCCTGTCACATGCCAGACCGTAACGAACCTCGTGGCACATCTCCCATACCCCAAAAGAGGATCCCAAAGGACGCTTCTGGGTGGCGGCTGCGGACACGGCCCGCGGAGGTTTCACCCGCACCCCTCCCCCGCCCTCCACCTGTCTTCATCTGCCCCCATCCCCCGGTCGCGGAGCTGGGCGAGGCGCTTGTGGACGCGCAACTTGCCAACAAGCCCGTCGGGGTACTGTGCGATGCTGCCCGCGTCCGCGCTTCCACCGTCCTGCCGAGGGGGCGTCCTCCTCACAATCCTCCTCCTGGTCCCCCACCGATGATCCCACATCCTCGTAACCAGCGTCGTCCAATTGATGATCATCCTGCTGCTCCTAAACGTCGTCGTCGTCGCCATCATCATCATCATCATCATCATCATCAGCAGCAGCAGCATCATCATCATCAGCATCATCATCAGCATCATCATCAGCATCACCAGCAGCAGCATCAGCAGCATCAGCATCGTCATCATCATCATCATCATCAGCATCATCAGCATCAGCATCAGCATCATCAACATCATCAGCATCAGTATCATCAGTAGCATCAGCATCATTAGCATCATCATCATCTTCAGCAGCATTAGAAACAGCATCAGCATCAGCATCAGCATCATCATCAACATCAACATCACCATCATCATCCTGATCATCACCATCAGCATCATCATTAGCATCAACCGCATCGCTGTCGCATTCGCAACCGTCAGCATTGCGCGGACGTTGCGCCTCGGGCGTCTCGTCGAGTCCCCGACCGCGATCCCACGATAAGGGTGCATGCAGAGCCTCCAGCCTGGAACCTGCGGAGCAAGAGGCAGCGTGTGACGCCGACGTCGAGCGACGCGCCCGTGAGGCGAGACAGGATGCCCATCCTTATGATGATGCGGGTCGGTGCACGTTGCGAGGAAAGCTGTCCAGAAAAGCCATGTCGAGCGTGCGCCGCGTGCTTCCGATCAGGTGCCGCTGCATGCGAGGGATGTCGTACTATCGGAATCAGCTGCGAGCACAAAGACAATCGAAACAACTCAACCGATTGGCGCACCTGTATAAATGTATACTTCTGTGTATACATATACATATATGTGTATGTGTCCAGAAAGAGAATGAGAGAGAGAGGGGAAAACAAAAAAAAACATGCCACCCGTGTTACCACCTGAGCCATCGTAGTAACGATGGGCTCCAGAACATCGGCTGGCCTCTGGCCCCAACAAGCTCTTGGAGGCCAACCTGAGACACGATGTCTCATCCGCACTGGTATTAGTATCGATCAGGTGACTCTGACTCGCGGGCCTTCACTGATAGCTCTTCCTCCCCCGAGGACCAAACAGAGCAAACTCCTCCTGCATCCTCCTCCACGCCTCCTCCTCCTCCTCATCCTCTTCCTCCTCCTCCTCCTCCTCTTCCTCCTCCTCTTTCTCCCTCCTCCTCCTCCTCCTCGCCTCCTCCTTCTGCCCTCCTCCTCATCCCCCCTCCTCGCCTCCTCCTCCTCCTCCTCCTGTCATCCTCCCTCGCCCTCCCTCCTCCCCCTTGCAGAGCCGCTTTCTTCCTCCTCCTCCTCCTCCTCCTCCTCCTCCTCATCATCATCATCATCATCATCATCATCATCATCATCATCATCATCATCATCAGCAGCAGCAGCAGCATCATCATCATCATCATCATCATCATCATCATCATCATCATCATCATCTTCCTCAACCTCCTGTTTCTTCCCCTCCTCCTTCTCCTCATCATCCTCCTCCCCCTTTTCCTGCAAGAAACGGGAGCTGATATATCCATGGTGCATCGGATGGTGCCTACGGCGGTTGCCCTTTGGGGTTCGAGTGTCTCGGGATGGGCCCCCACCAAGATGACAGGCCTCCGTATCTCAGTGGTGAGTTCCATTAGCAGGCTTCCTAGAGATTCCTCACTTGAGCTCAGGATGTACACGTACATCGTCGTCTGTGTCGGGCACGTGATTTGAAGTAGGCAACGCCTGTATGGGAGGCGGTCCCGAATTCGCAGATCTTGGACACCACTCTCAGCCATACAGTTGCCAAATGTCGCAATGTGTCTCACCCATGGCGGTCGGCCTCCTTTGCTGCAGACGTCGCTCTGCGAGGAATCAGGTGGGAAAGCACGCCCATGGTGTCCGACGTGGGGATGGAATTCAACTTGCTTCGGGTGGCTACGATGTAGATTCGGGATGTCGTTCGACAGGTTGTGGTCCGAGGTCCGATCGGTATGCCCTTTCTCTTCAGAACGACCTCAACGAGCCTCCCGTGTTCCCGTTCTTCTGGCGCGGAGCCTCTCGGACTAAGCACCTCCAACGATGCTTAAGAGGCTCGGTGTTCAACGTGCAGTGGCCGCAGCAGCGGCTTTTCAATCACGGATTGCATGATGAAGCTGACTGCTGTCGTGTTTGCCGTGGAGCTCCTGGCACACTTTGGCATCGACGGCACGAGTGCCCAGCACACGCAGGTCTTCGGTGAAATAGTGTAGGAGCCAGGCTGATGAAATGTGCTCAGGATGTGCAACCGTGGTGTCCCATCATGAGTAAGGTTAGCTCGGGACATTTTCCCCGACCCCAGCGTAATGTCTGAGCACCCTGAGGCCCAGGATACGAGTTTGCGGCACAACCGACCCGATTCAGGTCTTCTCCCAGGGCCGATGTCTCTGGACGGCTCCGCCGAGTGGATGGGGCTCTCGGGCATGCCTAATTAGGGCTGGGCGGCCCACATGTAGCGTGGACAACCTTGGCGAGATTGTTTCTGCGGCGTACGGGCCTGCTCCCAGCCGGTACGGACGGAAAGGACTATGCGGTCCACATGTTGATCCCATCCCAGGAGGAGGAGGAGGAGGAGGAGGAGGAGGAAGAGGAGGAGGAGGAGGAGGAGAAGGAGCAGTGGGGCTTCACTGGACTGCCGGTCAGTGGTCCGTGCCCCGGCTCGGGGGCCTGGGTGCTCCGAGGGCCCTGGGGCTCCCCGCGGACACCTCTGGGGGCCCTTCCCTGGAGCTCGCTCAAATCAACGCGATGCTGCTCCCGTGCTGCGTCTGCAGATGCAGACGCTGGCCGCACGAGTTCACGGGAATGGAAGAAGAGAAAACGCCAGAAGCATAAACTCTTAGAGAGGCCCGCGCGGACTTCGGAGATTCGCGCGGGGCCCCTCTCCCTGGCGCGCGCGCCAGGGGCGGCGCCGGAGGCGCTGCCAGGGGAGCCCAGCGCAGATCCAAGCAATCCGCGCGGAGCGCCACAAGTTTGGTTTTATGGCGTGTTTAACCAGCCTCGAACGTATCCCTATCCCTAAGATGGGCGAGCAAAAAGCGAGGACAATCTTAGGGACAGGCCCTCAGAAACTGAGGGAATCCTCAAGATCGGCATCGAGGTAAGATGATGTCAAACATAGGGATAGGGATATGTTTCAGACTGGTAAGTGTTTCTCCTTCGAGATCCGTTCGCCAGGTTGGGTGCAGACGCCCACGGTCGAACCGAGGAGGACCTGCCACGTGTGGGCGCGGGCTCCGCAGGTCTGGCAGGCGAGGCGGCCAGCCTCGAACTTATCCCTACCCCTAATATTGACACGCCAAAAGGCGATGACAATCTTCGGGATTCGCCCTCAAAGAATAAGGGAATCCCTAGATTGCACCTTGAGGAGGAGATGCCCAGCATAGGGATACGGATATGTTCCAGGCTGGAAAAGGTGGGCGGCCACGCCAGAGACCGCCATCTCGAGCCCCCGCCTGGGATGCGGCTGGGCTCCAAGCCGGGCCGGCCCTGCCGCCAGCCGCTGCCGAGCCTACGGACGATCCTCAGGGCCAGGCGACGGCCGAGGACGACCGACCCGGGGAGGAGGGTGAGGACTCGGGAGATGCGGCAGCGTCTGCTGCACAAGTCTTCCGAGTCAGTGGTCATGATTTCCTTGGACCTGGGTTTCGAGAACCGCCCAAGGGGGAGATCCGGTTCTGCTGCAGGCGTAGCTGTTTCTATTCTGGAGGCCCTTCGTCCAAGGGAGTTCGAGACCCCTGTCAGCCCGAAGTTGGCTTGTACGGGGCGGCTGGGTGACCCAACTGAGGCGAATTCGTCAGTCGAAGTTCCCCTCTTACAAGAAGGACCTGAAAGGGCTGACCCTCGGGCCCCACGAGGGCCTTTCTCTCGTCATGCGTCGGCCGCTGGTCGATTCTCCGGCGCGCCCAGTTCGGCTGTTTTTTTTTGGGCCAACGATGAGCACCGTACCACCACGTGCGTCCTCTCGGTGGCAAACTGGGGCTCCAGCCCAAGCACACAGTCTGCAGCTACTGGCGAAAGCGAGAGCAGGCCGAGCTGAAGCGCGCAGCAAGAACGGAGGTGGACTGCAGACTCCCGGCCCAGTTCGGCCGTTTTGGCCTCGGACAGGGACTTGCTGTCCGCGAGCGTGCTCTGGATTCCCAGAGATCCGACGTCTCGATTTTTTCGAGACGTGGGCCCCCGACCTCCCGACCACTTCCCTGGGACCGGTTTTTCATCCCGAGTCGTTTTTTGACGGTCCCGAGGACCAGCGAAGGCCCCGAGAGGCCGAAAACGACGAGAAACCTCCGTTTCGACTTTTTCGAGACGCCCGATGTCTGGGTTCTTTGGGCCTCAGGGAGGCCGGCCTCGCCTGGTTGCGTGCCAGAGGCGAGGCCACGACGCGTCCCCCCGGTAGCTTCGAAGAGGGCTCGGACCCGGACGCGGCCGACTGTGTCTGGTCCCGTGGGATGGCTTCAGGCCCGCCCCCAGTCTCTCCCTCCTCGTCCTCCCCCTCCTCCTCCTCCTCCTCCTCCTCCACCTCCTCCTCCTCCTCCTCCTCCTCCACCTCCACCTCCTCCTCCTCATCCTCCTCCTCCTCCTCCTCCTCCTCCTCCTCCTCCTCCCCCTCCTCCTCCATCCCTTGTACATTCAGAGAACTATTCCCCGCCACACCGCCAGACGCGTCGGCAGGGTGCACCAGGCGTTTCGCCTGAGACTTCTATACCACTTCTAATCATAAAGCTAAAAACCTGAAAGAGCTTCAATAGAAAGCGGGTCGTTTTCAAAATGGAGCTCGCGCCCTAGCGCAACGCACATCGTGTTTTGTTTAGGAACTGCAGCCGCTTCGGGGATAGAGGACGGGCCATGTTCAAAGCGGAGCTCTCGCCCCAGCGCCGCGCACATTCGTCTCGAACTTCTGCAGCAGCTTCAAGGGGGGAGGGCGGTTCCTTGCAAGAGTGGGGGGCCCACACCTTAGCACCGCGCACATGGGTCTGAAGAGTAGAGTTGGCAGGAGGAGGGGGAGGAGGAGGAGGAGGAGGAGGAGGAGGAGGAGGAGGAGGAGGCGGAGGAGGAGGAGGAGGAGGAGGAGGAGGAGGAGGCGGAGGAGGGGAGGAGGAGAGGAGGAGGGAGGAGGAGCAGGAAGCAGGAGGAGGAGGGGGAGGAGGAGGGCGGGCAGTTCTCAAGACGGGGGCGCTCGCCCGAGCGCCGCGCGAGCATGCGGCTGCAGGCCGCTCGGCGTGCAGCCTCGGGAAACGGAGAGGGCGTGCCGTTCTCTCCCAAGGGGAGCCCTCGCCCACTGGCCTGCGAGGTGTGCGGCAGCTGCAGGGAAGGTGGGCGGTTTTCAATTTCGAAGCGGGGCCCTCGCGTTGAAAACCTGATTATCGTTTCACCGATCCCCATCCCCACCAGCGTGGGCTGGGCCCCACCGGCCGATTTACCCTCCCTGGATGGGGATACAGGCTGTATCCTTCGAGTTTCGAGGTGTGTATCCCCAACTGGGGGTGTAATTTGGTGGGGGTCTCGAAGGGGATGAGCATGGGGATGGGGATCGATTAAACGATACTGAAAACCAGAAACTGGATCATGTGCAACAGCTGCACGGACAAAGTGAGGCTCCTGCTCGAACGTTGGCGCTCGCGTGAGAGTTACTTGAACTGAACAGCCGGAAACTCGATATGGTACAGCTGCACGGATGGAGGGCGGCTCATGTTCAAAATGGAGCTTCGCTGGCAACTTGCTCTATGCTCAGGGCCATCTGCGAAAACCTGTGCAGGAGTTACACAGGTGGGGGGTGGTCCTTGTTCAAAACGAGGATATCGTTGGACATCTCGCTGAACCGTATGCAGGGCAGCGAAGTCCTTTTTCCAAGCGGGCCTCTCGCCCGCATGGCAGGCCCGTAGTTTGCTCGTCTTTGAAGTGACAGGGATGGCCTGCAAGAACTCATGAACAGGGGACTTAGGACTGGAGGGTGTATCGAAGCATCGTTGGTGCCTCTTGGATTTACTCTGGTTCGCCTCGCCCTCTTCCTCCTCCTCCTCCTCCTCCTCCTCCTCCTCCTGCTCCTCATCATCTTCCTCCTCCTCCTCCGCCTCCTCCTCCTCCTCCTCCTCCGCCTCCCCTCCTCCTCCTCCTCCTCCTCCTCCTCCTCCTCCTCCTCCTCCTCCTCCTCCTCATCTTTCCTCCTCCTCCTCCTCCTCCTCCTCCTCCTGCTCCTCCTCCTTTTGATCCCCGACCCCTCCCGCATCCTCGCCGTCGGGGCCGTCGAGCAGCTCGGGCAGCACGGCCGGCAGTTGGATAAGGAAGTACTTGTGCTGAGGAGCGACCGACGACGACGACGACGACGATGATGACGACGATGATCTGTCGAAGAAGACGACGACGACGACGACGACGACGACGACAGCGGCGGCAGCGACAGCGGCACGACGATGACGACGCGACGAAGAGGAGGGTGAAGGAGAACGACGAGGAGGAGAAGCGCACTCACGTACACCAAGAAGTAAGGTAAGCAGGCCTCCGCCCGGCCCGTCTTGTACACATCTGGCTGGACGTTCCGCGCTTGCGAGCCTGCCTCAGAGAATGCCCACCGCACTGACGTTACGGGGGACCAGCTCAGGGGGGGAACATCGATCTGAAATCGGCGATACATCGCCGATAGATCGGCGATGGAGGACCAGCAGGAGGAGCAGCAGGAGCAGGCAGGAGCAGCAGGAGGGGGGAGGAACAGCAGCAGGAGCAGCAGGAGCAGCAGCCGGACAGCAGCAGGCGGAGCAGCAGGAGAAGCAGGAGGAACATAACGAGGAGCAGCAGGAGGATGAGGAGGAGGAGCGGCAGCAGGAGCAGCAGCAGGAGGAGCAGCAGGCGGAACAGCGGGAGCAGCAGCAGGAGGACGAGCAGGAAGAGCACGGAAGGAGGAGGAACAAAGGTGGACACCTACGCGTACGTTCGTGACCGTTACGGTGTGGGGTTGGGGTGGGGGTGTGGGGGGGGGGGGGGGGGGCGACCCCATTGTCACGGACGTTACGGTTCCAACTAATCAACAAACACTCTCCTGGGCATGGGCTGAAAGCGCTGACCACAGGGGAGCCAAGACACCAATATCTGCGGGCACAAGTCATGCCAAAGACAGCCCACAGGCAAGACCAGACACACCCCCTCGGCTACACGCAAGAGTGACCCTAGGCAAGGGTGGCCTTGGTGCCCAGATTCAGGAGGCCGCAAGGGGTGGGCCATGTCCAACCGCGGCGCCAACCTGTCGGCCGCATCGAAGGTCACTCCGGCAAAGGGCCGCTCTGACGTGCAGCCACCCGCTCCCGCCGCGCGACCCCCCCCCGCCCGCTCCAGGGCCCACAGGCCTCAGCGAAGACGTCCGAAGATCCTCGGGGGACACCCCCGCTGTCGGCCCGCGTCCAGGGGCCACTCCCGCGAAGGGCCGCCCTCCTCCGCGCGCCCCCCCCCCCCTCCGCGCCCTGGGCCCGAGTCCCCCCGCGCGGCCCCGCGCGCGCCAGAGCCGCACGGCAGCGGCGCGCCTCCTGCAGGGCACCGTCCTTGGAGAGGAAGAGGTCCTCCGCGCGGGCCCAGCGGGGGCCCCGAGGGGGGGGAGGGGGGGGGGGGGGGGGGGGCGAACCGCCGCCCCGGGAAAGGGGGGAGCTCCTGCCTCCCGCTCCCTCGCTCCTCGCCCCCCTCCCCCTCCACGCCCTCACTCCTCCGTCCTGCTCTTGGCTCCCCCCCCCCCTTCCCGCCCTCGCTCCTCCTCTGCTCCAGCTCCTGGCTGGCCCTCGCCCCCCTCCTCCTCCCCAGACGCCCGTCGTCTCGACTCTGTTCGAGACGCGGGCCCCCGATCTCCCGACCACTTCCCCGGGACCGGCTCTCCATCCCGCGTCGTTCTGTTGTTGACGGTCCCGAGGCCCGGCGAGGGCCCTCAGAGAGGCCGCACATGACGACAAACCTCCGTCTCCGTCTTGCCGAGACGCCCGGCATCTGTGCCCCCGCTCCTCCCTGCTCCCGCTCCCGCAGGACGAGTCGGGCGTCCCTGGCCAGGCGAGCCAGGCAGGGGGCCGGGCAGGGCGCCGACAGGGCAGCCAGGGTCAGAGGCCTGGCCCCCCGGACGGCTCGGTCGACGAGGCTGGCGTGTCCTGAGCATTTTCTCAGGGTGGGGGGCTCAGGGTGAAATCCATATGGGCTTTTGCGCCAATCAGGTCGTCTTGCGATTCGCCTGTTGCAGGCCCACAGAAGATGCTCGGCTGTCTGAATGAGAACCGTCCAGGCTACGCGGGGAGACTTCCAGTCGGTTGATTTCCAGCAGGCCGGAAGGAAGAGGCAAGAGAATCGTGATACCAGGCTACCAAGTCGCCCCCGAAGGGGAAGAGAGGCGTCGTCGGCAACCGCGTCTCCTGAATGTCGTCGTCCTCGGCGAAGTCGAACCGTGTACTTGCACTGGTACTGTCTGGTCCCACATGGCGTCAGCGCTCCGGTCCACCTCAGTGTCTGAAGCGTCGGCCTCCGCCGTCGAGTGCTGGACCCTTGGCGGCGTCTGGGGACTCTCTGCGTTCCGTCGGACCGGCGCTGGCGTCGGAACCGTGAGGGTGCAGAGCACGTCGCCCGCAGACCCAGACCTCCGACGCCTCGATTTCTCGAGACGGGCCCCCGACCCGGACCGGGCCCGAGGTCTGCAGAGCACGTCGTCCGCAGGCTGGCGGCACCGCCACGAGCGGGGGGGCCTGTGGGGAGCGGCTCTTCGGCGCCGCGCGAGGGGCTTGTGGGCCGCGGGCGCCGGGCCCGGACAGCCGGGCTGGTCGCCGGGCGGGGGGCCGGGCTGGGAGCTGGCCATATATCGGGTCGGGCGAAAGGGGGGGATAGCAAAGGGGGGGTTTGAGAATCAGCTCGCGTAGCTGATTTTCCCGGCGCCTCCCGGCGTCGGAGGCGACCATGTATCGAGGAATGGGCCCCTCGGCGAGGCCGAAACCAGCTGCATGCAGCAAATTTCGTAACCCCCCCTTTCCCAATCCCCCCCTTTCGCCCGACCCGAATATAGGGCGCCGGGCGGGGCCCCCGGGCGGGGAGCCGGCCGGGTTCCAGACAGAGCGCGGCTGGCGGGGAGCCGGGCTGAGGGCCGGGCGTGGGGCCGGGCGGGGCGCCAGGCAGGGCGCCAGGTCCCCGGAGGTTCGGCGCCCTGGAAAAATCAGCACGGAGGGTTTTCGCAGTTCTCGGCTTCTGGGGGCCCGCGCCGGGCCCCCAGAACCGTCAAAAAACGGCTCTGGATGAAAAACCGGCCTCGGGGAATGCATCGAGACGGCCGGGGACCCCGTATAGAAAAAATCACGACATCGGATCTCTGGGGACTGGGCGCGAGGCCGGGCGTCCGGGATCGCATCGCTCGAGGCTCTCTCTGCGTGTGTTCGATATCTTCGCCTCCAGCAGCTGCGATGGGAGCATCGTGGTGTCGTCCTTCAACGTGGCCACCAGGCTCGTCGCGCGCCAGCGCGCCCGAATCTCCAGCATCAGCCCCACACATGCGAAGTCCGGATGTTTTCAGGACGGCGTCCCCTGAAGTCCCGACCCTTTCCCCGGGGCAGGTTTTCATCCTGAATTATTTGTTGACGGCTGTGGGGACCGGCGAGGGCCCCCCACGGCCGAAATTGGCCAAAAACCGCCCGTCTTGATTTTTCAACGACGCGATCCTCGTGACTCCCTTGGGGCACCACCTTCGCGACGTCCGCGTGGCCCCCCTGCGCTTCGGCAGGGGGGCGTGGCGGCGGCGCTCGCGCCGTCTTCTGCGGGGGAGGCGCCAAGCCCACGTCCCGAGCAGCGGGCTGCCGCCCTCTGGGCTGCGGCTCGAGCTGTGCTCTGCCGCGACGGACCCAGACATCCGTCGCCTCGATTTGTTCGAGACGCGGGCTCCCGATTTACCGACCACTTCCACGGGACCGGTTCTCCATCCCGGGTCGTTTTTTGACGGTCCCGAAACCCGGCGAGGGCCCCGAGACGCAGCACATGACGATTACGCTACCGAGGAGCCCCACATACTTATTTGATGGCTGGAGCGATGATAGCTGAAGTGAATCATGTGAGAACGGTGTTGGCGGCCGCTCCCTGCGCCCTCCCTAATGGCGTCGACAATACGCAACGCCTGCTACGCCCTGGACGACTGGCTCGGATAGCGGCCGCGCTCAGAGACCACCCCCTGCGCACCCCGTACGGAGTCGAGGAAAGTGCCACGCCTGCTACGCCCTGGACGACTGGCTCGGATGGCGGCCGCGCTCAGAGACCACCCCCTGCGCACCCCGCACGACGTCGGGAAAATGCCGCGCCTGCGTCGCCCTGGACGACTGGCTCGGATAGCAGCCGCGCTCAGAGACCATCCCCCGCGCACCCCATACGGCGTCGAGAACTCGCCACGCCTGATATGCCCTGGACGACCAGCTCGGGCAGCGGCCGCGCTCAGAAACCACCCCCTGGCCCCTGCGCGCCCCCTATGGCGTCGAGAAAGTGCCACGCCCGCAACGCCCTGGACGACCGGCTCGGATAGCGGCCGCGCTCAGAGACCTCGCCCTGCGCACCCCCTATGGCGTCGAGAATACGCCACGCCCGCTCTGCCCTGAACGACCGGCTCGAATAGCAGCCGCGCTGCCAGCCTCGCGCACTCGCCGAGGCTTCGCTGGCGGGCCGCCGTCGTGTTCCCCAGTCTGCCCCGCTGATCTAAAAGCACCTCCCGGGGGAATCCTCCCGGGGGAATCCGCCCGACGCAGAGAATCCGCCCGCCCGACGCTGGCGGCGGTACGCATTAACTGCGGACAGCACCACTCCGTGGGCACATCTGCGCGAGTTCTCCAAGCTGACCTCGCCACCCATCTGAGTCATTGCGTTCTTCATCGCCAAACACGCCTGCCACGCTTTGCGACCACGAAACGGATAGCGCTCCCACCCCCAGCGCAGCCCCGGTGGTGTCGAGGAAATGCCGCGCTTGCCACACTTTGCGAGCCCGGAACGGACGGCGCTCCCACCCTGAGCTCACTCCCCAAGGTGTCAAGGATGTGCCACGCCTGCCACGCTTTGCGAGCCCGGAACGGATGGCGCTCCCACCCCCAGCTCACCCCCCAAGGTGTCGAGGATGTGCCACACCTGCCACGCTTTGCGAGCCCGAAACAGATAGCGCTCCCACCCCCAGCTCACCCCCTGTCGTGTCAAGGGTGTGCCACACCTGCCACGCTTTGCGAGCCCGAAACGGAGAGCGCTCCCCCCCCCCAGCGCTTCCCCGGTGGTGTCGAGGAAGTGCCACGCCTGCCACGCTTTGCGAGCCCGAAACTGATAGCGCTCCCATCCCCAACGCAACCCCTGTGGTGTCGAGGGTGTGCCACACCTGCCACGCTTTGCGAGCCCGAAACAGATAGCGCCCCCACCCCCAGCACTTCCCCGGTGGTGTCGAGGAAGTGCCACGCCTGCCACGCAGTGCGAGCCCGAAACGGATAGCGCCCCCACCCCCAGCTCACCCCCTGTGGTGTCGAGATGTGCCACGCCTGCCACGCCTTGCGAGCCCGAAACGGATGGCGCTCCCACACGTCATGGGTGTATGATGCAGTGAACACGCCAGGCGTGCACTAGCGTTCTATGGTGTATGTTTTGTGTGTGTGTGCGAGTGTGTGCATGCGTGCGGCTGCATGTAGACGCGTGTCTGATGCACGTGCCGTGCATGAGTTGCGTGTGGGTGAAGGGAGGAAGGAAGTGGAGGAGGGGAAGGAAGGAGGAGGGAGGGGAGGCGGGTGAGGAGGAGACGTGGGCGCGACGCGGCGGGGATGAAAACCAGAACCCCACGAAGCACATGGGGAAAAAACCTCCGTCACGATTTTATCGAGACTTTTTTACACTGCACCGCTGACGAGCAGGCTCCAAGGGCAAAGAGTTTGCCTGGGACTGGAGGCCAGGGCACGATTTTTTCGAGACGCCCGATGTCTTGGGAGGGACCCCGAGCCTCTCCGGCGCCGCTCTCTCCAGCTCCTCGGCGACGGCCTCCTCTCTGCGGCGGCGCCCCGAGAGGCCATGCCAGGGCCTTGGCCTGACGGGGCTGGGCGGCAGACAAGAGCAAAAACGAACGCGCGCTGGCTTGAGCCAGCGCGGCTCGAGCCAGCCTGAGCGTCACCGTTCCCAAACGTCGGGCGTCTCGAAAAAAAAACAAGACGGAGGTGCTTCGTCGTTTGCGGCCTCTCGGCGCCCTCGCCGGGCCTCGGGACCGTCAGAAAACAACTCGGGATGGAGAACTGGTCCCGGGGAAGTGGTGGGAAAATCGGGAGCCCGCGTCTCGAACAAATCGAGACTAGGGATGTCTGGGGTCACCATTGCCAGTACAATCAGGATCAGCATCGCATCTTCCCAGATCCCCCCTCGCCACTCAGTAGCTGATCCCCTCCCTCCCCTTCTAACCCCCCGTTCCCGGGAAGGGGCAGCAGGGGGAGAAAGAGGAGAACCTCGAGGGGGGCGAGGCGAAAAAACGAGGAGGACGACCACGAGCGGAGCAGAAGAGGTAGAGAGAAGACCCTCTCCCTAGCGAAGACGTCGGCGGCGGCGGTGGCACCGCACGGCGCGCCTTGGCAGCATTGGCGTTCGCCTCGTCGAGCCTCGTCAGCATCGGCCTGCTCTGTTGCTTGGCGGCACCGCTATCCTCCTGCGGCGAGGCTCTGAAAGGTCGTCATCGTCGTCGCCGTGGTTGCGTCGTCGTCGTTGTCGTCGTTGTCGTCGTCGTCGTCGTTGTCGTCGCCGACGTCATCGTCGTCGTCGCGGCGTCGTCGTCGTCGTCGTCGCCGCCGCCGCCGCCGCATCCGTCGTTGTCGCGTCGTCGTCGTCGTCGTCGTCGTCGTCGTCGTCGTCGTCGGGGTCGGGCTCGGGGTCGGGCTCGGGGTCGGGGCTGGACCCAGAGAGGAAGATCAGAAGGGCGAAGAGGATTAGGAAGGGAAGGGGAGGAGGACGAGGAAGGGGAGGGGAGGAGGACGAAGGGGAGGGGGGCAAGCTGGAGAACCCAGCGTGGAGGAGTCCGAAGATCGAGCCTCGCCTGCTGGCAGGAGCGGCCTGCGGAAGCGCAGGCGCAAAACAACGTTCGGCATCGCACCAAGCGGGCGATTCGCAGGATGGGGGAGAGGAGGAGGCCGATGACCATATACACGTCGACCTCTGGGATGAAAGCTCTGGCCTGGATGTGTGGCTGGAGGCTCGACAAAAAAAGGCATCGGATGGCTATACCACCGTTCCTGAAGAAATCCCGTCGCACAGGGAGCTACGTCCCCGTAACTCGCAAGGCGCGTGCGCAGGCAGGTGTTCGAGCGGCGTAGCTGGCTGCACGGGGAAGGAGACGAAGCGGACCACGGTTGCGAGGTAAATGCAGGATGTCCAATGTTGGGTTCACGATCTTGGAGCAGCTCTGGTAATGTCTGGTAATGCAGGTAGGTGTCGGTATGTTCAATCAGACCCGAGCCGCTGTAGAAAATTGAAAGCCGCAAGCCGTCGGGGTGCAGAATCCGATGAGATGTCATCCACTGATCTGCCATCGAACGGATCAAAGCCATAGAAACGCATGTGGGGGGAATCCGCAACACGGCACGATGTTCCTGTGAATCCTCCGCAACGAGGTCGTCGACACGATGCGGAAACAATCTCACCAAACGCTGATGAAACAGGTCGTGCAATTCTGCCAGGAGGGGCGAGGGTAGCAGAAACAGCTCGTTGAGGGCGAGGCTTAGAGATCCCAGGAGACAACGATGCCATCGCAGCGCCGATCGCGAGCTGCAGGGCGAGTTTTGAAAACGCTCGATACTCCAGCGTGCTCGTGGCCACTCACTCCAAAGGTTCGCTGTACGAGGGTGCGGCCCAGACTTCTTCAGCGGTTTCCTTCTCAAGCTGCCCACGCCTCTTCGCGGCCCCCTGCTGCTCCAGGCTCGCATGCATATTAATACACTTAACGGGGCCAAACAGGACAACGACACCGCGATCGGAGACCTCAACTTATTCGCGAGTCCACAAGTGCTTAAAGCGGATGGCGCAGGGCAAGACGGGCATCCCGGCGAGCAACAGCACGGGCAAGATACCGACAGACCATCGCTCGAGATGTGAGCCGACGGGGCTGCCACAGGAGCTGAAGGCCTCGAACTGCAATGACTGATTGCTAGCGGCACAAGGCTGCCATCTCAAGCTGCTCAGGAGGAGCAAGGGTATCAAACTTGACCTGCGCCTCGCATGATTGGACCATCTGCAGGTAAAGGAGTCGGAGCACAAGTGGCGCGGGAGAGGACGGGGGCGATGATCCGAACCAGCTGGCGCGGGGCGCTCGGCAAGCGCGATGCTCGCCGGTGCGCGGCCACAAATTTCAGCCTTGTGCACCTCCTTAGGTTCCCCAAAGACGCGCAAGGATTGGAACCCTTGGCATGATAGCCACGGGGGCGAGGCAAGGAAGCAGCGGTCTACCTTCGCACAGGAGCGCGCGCCCTGATGCCAGCACGTGGGAAGGTCGCCAGCAAGCTCCGCGAGCATCCTAAAAATAGATCGCCAAGCTCCATCTCCAGGGCGCCCGCCTCTCGCCTCGACCCCGGAAGTCCCAGACTCGCGATCGCCGTTGCAAATATAGAAGCCCCCCTGCAACACCAGCCCGAAATCGAGAGGCGCGCTCCGCACCACTTCGCCTTGGGACTTGATGCGTTCGCGAGCCCGTCTAATCTCGTCAAGGCTCAGATCAACATTGTGGACATTTCAGTGCCAGAGACGGACGCCAGAGGAGATGCTCCAAGTTTCTAAAGCCAGAATTCCCCCACAGACACCCACATCAAAAAGCTCCGAGACCTCGAGATGTGCTGAAAGAGAGGAGGGAGGGACCAGACGTGGCAACACCGCCCGCAAGTGAGCCCTCCGAATACGACGCGAAAGAGCGGCGCGGTAACCCCGCACGCTGGGCAGCCCCCTGCACGGCAGGGACCCCACCGTGAGATTCCTGAAGGGCCAGAACATTCGAGGAGGAAGGGGAGGGGGGAGAGGCCGCGAGATCGCGCAGTACCCTGAGGCGCCGAGCACACGCATCAGGACGGTGATGGCAGAGTGCCCGACAGTTCCACGTCGTAAAAGTCGCCGAGGTCGATCCGAACAGAGCGTTACCCACTCCACTGAATGTGCACCCTGGAGAAGACTCGGCCGGCTGCGGAGGCCAGCCGCGCACGATCCAGGCCGAGGTCCGCCAGCGATGCGACGTTCTAGCGGACCCGTGGTGGGTCGCAAGGGCGCGACTCCACCTTCGCGATGGGCTGCCATTACATAAAGCAGCGCCCTGGCCCCCCTGTCCACGAAAATGTCCTTCTGCAGCAGGTTCGACATGGTAGTCTTGAGCTGTTTGCAAACCCTCTCCCCCGCAATTCCTTGATTGGTTTTGTCGAGGCCCACAAGGATCTCCACCTCGCGGTCGCCAGGGATGAACGTCCGAAACCTCATCCCGCTGCCAGGACCCCCGCGAAGGCAGGAATGCGCATGGCGCACGCGCGCCTCTGCAGTGAGGCGAGTCTCGCCCTCGCCGAAGCCGCAGCGCAGCACGAAGTTCTTGAACACCTGGGGGCTCTCGATCATTCACGCCCGCCCAAGCTGGTAGCCGCAAGCCTCGAGCCACGGCTGCAAAGCGTGCGCCAAGCCACTGACAGGGATGGCCTCCTTTGCGTTGATGGCGAAGATGGAAAGGTCCTTGGGCCGATCCCAGTCAGCAGACCTGGCCACTGGAACCCGCGGCTCCGCACGCGTAAGGTCGGAGACCTTCTCCAAGCGCCCCATCCTCTTGAACAGGCCTTCCTTGTTGCTCTCCAACGCGGCCACCTTCTCATCAGTAGCAGGACCGCATCAAATATGGACGCCATCCTCTTCCCGATGCCATTGAACATAGGTTCGGCGCTACTAGCAATTGACCGCGGGAGGACAGCTTCAATAGAGGCCACAACACCGTTGGTAAGCTCGCCAACGCACGGTTCCTTAACCTTGCTGAACTCCTCCGACTGAATCTCACGCACGATCTGAGCGATGGCAGGGCGCATCCAGGGGTCCGCCACACCACCATCGCCGTTGACGGCCCCACCACGACGGGGAACGGGCGGAAATGGCGGCGTCGGGGACTGGTCAGCCTCCATCGCAGCGTCGGGTGTAGGGCAGCCACCGCGCGCGACATCAGGGAAAGTGGCGGCAATGTCCAGCTGCCTGAGGATACTGTCGTCGATACTGTTGCCCGCGGAAGCCTGCCCACCACCAGCCTCGGGACGACGCCCAGAGTTGTCA
>CAUYUJ010018103.1:95865-128365 GCA_963575745.1 Prorocentrum cordatum | reverse complement strand
CCGCCCTGCGAGCGGCGGCGGCGAGGCCCGAGGAGCAGGCGGGGGCCCAGGGCATACCCGCAGGAGTTTGAGCCGCCTCGCGTCCCCACGCCGACCGAGAGGTCGAAGGGGACGAGGATGAGAAGGGGGAACAAAAACATAGAAGGGAAGCAGCAGGCCTGGAGAGGGGCGGTGTGGGCAGGGCGGGCGGCCCCTGCCTCCGCGTGCTGCCCCCCACTCCCCGACGCCCCTGCTCTGAGGGGCCAGGGCCCGACACGCCCTCCCGCCCAAGGTCCAACTGCCATGCCTTGCCCTGCGGGGGGCGGGGGAGCGCCCCACGAGAGGACGCGCGGGGGACCCGTGGGCCTGCCGCGCAGACGAGAGCCCCGCCTCGAGAGGGCGCCGCCCGGCACCTCCGCCGCCGCTGCAGCTGCAGGAGGCGTCGAGGTGTGCGTGACCACGGATTCCAAGGCGCCTGCCATGGCCTCCTGCCGCAGAGGGGCCGCCAGAGCATCGTTTACCCGATCCCCCCTCCCCAGCGGCGTGGCCTGGGCGCCACTGGCCGATCACCCCCCCTGGATGGGGATGTAGGCCGCTCCCTTCGGGCTTCGAGGGGTGCATCCCCAGCTGGGGGGGTTCTTTGTGGGGGTCTCGGAGGGGATGGGGATGGGGACGGGGGTCGGATAAACGATGCTGAGCCGTCCAGCCGTGTGACTAACGGTTGGGCCGCTTGAGTTTCAGGCCATCGTCCGCCACCTTGCCGTCGGCACCGACCACCCAATGACCAGCCCACCCCAACCCAACCCGAGGGCCCAAATTTCGGGTGGGGGGAGTACGCGTCCCACACATGTTCTTCAATGCTCCCCGTCGCCCACCCCCCCACTCAGAATGGAGGGCATATTGGAGCCTTCGGGTTGGGTTGGGGTGGCTTGGTGGGTGGTCAGGCACTGAGTGGAGCGTCCTCAGACCCAAATATCCCGACGCTTCGATTGTTCCGTGACACGGGCCCCCGACCTCCTGGCCACTTCCCCGGGACCGATTTTTTGTCACCCCGAGTCGTTCCTTGACGGTCCCGAGGCCCGGCGAGGGCCCAACGCGGCCCAAAAACGGCGCAAAACCTCTGCTTCGATTTTGTTCGAGACGCCCGGGGACCGATTTTGTTACCCCGAGTCGTTCCTTGACGCTCCCGAGGCCCGGCGAGGGCCCAACGCAGCCCCAAAAACGGCGCAAAACCTCTGCTCCGATGTCGTCCGAGACGCCCGACGTCCGGAGACCCCTCCGAGTCCTCCGCAGAGAGGCCCAGACCCGCGTGCTCCGGGCGGCCTCCGGAGAGGCCCTCCGCGGCCCCAGAGAAGGCTCAGAGGAGCTCTCTTTGAGTCGGGCCTGTCCCTTACAGGAGGAAGCTTCAGACATCATAACTAGAAGGCAGAGTAAGCATTTGTTTACACATATAAAAGATTTCTTGTATTACAAGAAATCTGGAGACGATGTTTCTACCATGTGTGAGCACTTGGGAATAGTTGTCTGGTATGTCTTATTATTCCTCCAGAATCGCCCCATAGGGGGGGGGACATGCCCGACCTAAAGCTCTCCGAGGGCTGGAGGCCTTCTGAGCCTTCGAGGAGGCCCGCCCCTTCAGCCCTCCCCCCTCAGGATCAAGGGGCGTCGAATCGGAAAAGTGGATCGGATCGTTGGCTTCGCCAATGGCTATGAAGGGACACGTGGATATTTTTTCCTTTTCAAATTTCATTTTAGTGGTCTCGTGCCGAACAACGACAGATCTTATTGAACTGATCTGATCAACGAAAAAACAAACGCGCGCAAAATCCACTGCGGATGCCCTCAGAGGGGCGTCGAATCGGTACACGTTGCGATCCGGGATCGCAACGTGTACCGCACGGGAGCGCATCGGCTCGGAGCCGGCATCGAACCGAATCGGGGGCGCCGGGGTGCACAAGAGCGCCATGCAAGCATCGGGCCGCCGCGGATCGCCAAGAAACAGCAGAACCGAATCGAATCGGGCCAGCCAGAGCCGATACCTCGGAGGCCTGGAAATGGGAACCAACACCAAGACACGGGGCTGCCTCCACAGGGTGGAGACGATCCTAGAATTCGGTGTTGGTGGTAATATTTCGGTCACCTTGGAAGCCAGAATATTACCACCATCACCGAGATCGGGATTTTCTCCCCTCGGTGGAGGAACGCCGCCGATCTTGGTGTTGGTGTCAACCTCTAGGCCTGCGAGATACCGAATCGGATCGATCGGAGCGACATAGGCCCTGCCTGGGGAAACCACCAGGTACCGATACCGCGGGGCGCGTGCTGCCCAGCATCTCAAGGCGGATCCGGTGTGGCGACACGAGGGAGGGCCTCCCAGGAGGCCCAGAGAGGAAGACATGATGGGCCTGCTTTCCACCACCACCACCATAAGTTGGAGGGGAGGAGGAGGAGGAGGAGGAGGAGGAGGAGGAGGAGGAGGAGGAGGAGGGGAAGGAGGAGAAGGAGGAGGAGGAGGAGGAGGAGGAGGAGGAGGACCCCCTCCCCCTCCAACTTATGGTGGTGGTGGTGGTGGTGGTGGTGGCGGTGGTGGAAAACAAGCCCATCAAAAAAGAGAGGACAGGGTAGCAGTATGGGGGGGCCTCTTTTCCTCTGCGCGCGCCGCCGACATCTGCCAGCGGGCCTCCGAGAAGCACCCGCCCTGCCCCAGACATCCAACGCCTCGCCCTTTGACTGGGCACGGGCCCCCAGCCTCCCGCCCGCTTCCCTGGGACCGGTTCTCCATCTCCCGAGTCCTTCTTTGACGGTCCCGAGGCCCGGCAAGGGCCAGGCCGAAGACAACGCAGAACCTCCCTCCCGATCGCTGCGACACGCCCGGGGCGTTTTGAGGGGGGAGGGCCCTGCGCGCGCCCTGGCCGTCTGCCAGCGGGCCTCCCCGAGGAGCACCCGCCGGGGGAGCGCCCCGCCGCGGCGCTGCTCTCTGGCGGGGGGGGCGCCGGCGGGGGGGGGCGCTTCTCGCCAGCGGGGCCTCTGGGAAATGGCCTCCGAGATGGAAGCCCGGAGGCCGCTCCGCCCGCAGGGCTCGGAACATACGCATACATACGTACGTACGTACGTACGTACGTACGTACATGCATGCATACATGTATACATGCATGCCTACGTACGTGCACGCACGCATGCCTACACACATGCATGCCTGCATGCCTACAGACCTACGTACCTACATACCTACGTACCCGCATGCCTACATAACTACATACGTACATACATATACACACATACATACGTACATGCATATATATATATATACACACCAACAGACAAACGTACGTACGTATGTACGTACGTACATACAGACAGACAGACAGACAGGCAGGCATGCATACATACATCCATGTATACAAATATAGAAATACTCCTACATCTCTAAATGCCAACATACATACATACACATGTCATGCAGTACAGCCGTTATCTTACATTGCACTGCAATGCGGTACATTATATT
Organism: Prorocentrum cordatum; assembly: GCA_963575745.1. NCBI lineage: Eukaryota > Dinophyceae > Prorocentrales > Prorocentraceae > Prorocentrum > Prorocentrum cordatum. The sequence continues at coordinate 124,878 of CAUYUJ010018103.1, read as the reverse complement.
CCAATGCATTATTCGACCTTACACTACAGTACATACATACATGCATACATACATGAATGAATACGTGCATGCATACATGCATACGTACATGCATACAAGCATGTATGCATACAGACATGCATGCATACGTACTTACATACACACATCCATACGTCCGTCCACCCATGCATATATACATAGATACACGCATCCATGCATACATGTCGTACAAGCGTACACATATACATACATGTATACATACCTACAAATACATATGCATACATACATGCATGCATGCATACAAATACTGGGTGCAGGCATATGTGTAGATATCTATATATATATACACGCAAACATTAGAACCACGCGCGCGCCTCGCGCGCTTAGATTCCAGCACGCTCTAGTCGTAGTCTACAGAGTGCTCGGCATCGAAGGGCACATCTTGTCACACGGATCGTGCCCCTCAGGGAGCTTCACCTGCGCCCCCAGAGACAAGCTTGGCTTAGCGTCCCCCCGCCTATCCATGTCGGCACACCCCTCACAGGGATCGCGCCCCACAGGGAGCTCCACCTACATCCCCAGAGACAGCGTTCGCAGAATGCCACGCCCCTCAGCCCTCAGGCGGATCGTGCCCCGCAAGAAGCTGCATGTGTGGCAGCAAAGGAAGCTTCATAGCATCACCCATGTCACTTCGGCACACTTCTCACACGGATCGTGGCCCGCAAAACGTTCACGGACGGCCCCAGAGACAAGGTTCGCATTCCGCCCCCCCGCCTACTTCGGCACACCTCTCACACGGATCGTGACACATAGGGACCTCCACCTACGGCCCCAGAGGCATGGTTCGTACTGCACCCCCCCTGGCCATTGCGGCACACCCCATCACGCGGACCGTGCCCACAAGGAGCACCACCTAAAGGCCCAAAGACAAGGTTCGTTCAGCGCCCCCCCGCCAATGTTGGCACACCCGTCACACGAATCATGCCCCACTAGAAGTTCCACCGATGGCACCAGTGGGCAGATGCGCATGGCTTGCCCCCGCCCATTTCGGAACACGCCTCGCACGTGTCGTGCCCCGAGGAGGTCCACCTGTGGCCTCAGTGGGCGCGTTTGCGCGGGGGCATCCGAATCATTCGTCACACCATTCACGCGGATCGTGCCCCACAAGGAGTTCAACGCACCCGTGCACGCGTGCTCGGCAGCAGCCATCTTTCCGCATTGCCCCGCGGCGCGCAGTGTATGAAGAGAGAGCCGCACTCCGCGCTACACACGGCTGCAGAAGATGGGTCCGTCGCCGAGCAAACTGCTCGCTTATGGGACGAAGCAATTTGGGCCTCCTGGGGCCATCTCGCCGCCCTCTCCTCCCCCGCTCCCCGCCCCTGCCTGCCCGTGAATCAATCCTCGTTAGACGTTCGCACATATGCCCGGGTGCCGGAGGCACGGGCCAAGTTTTCCCCCCGAGTTCTAGATTGGCACGGCCTTCGGGCCGATCGGGAGTTGCGTTGCGTTGCGGGGCCATCTCGGGGCGCATCCTGGAGCCGTCTTAGGACGTCTTCGGAGCCAGGCCACTCTGGTCGCTTAGGCAGCCTACGGAACTGTCTGAGCGGCGGGGCGGGAGGCCCCCGAAGCTTCGGAAGAGGTCAGAAATGTCGTGGGCCAACACGGGGGGGGGTCTGGGAGGGTGTCCAGGCCCGGTTTCGCTCCCCCTCTTCCTCTTCCTCCTCCTCCTCCTCCTCCTCCTCCACATCCTCATCCTCCCCCTCCTCCTCCTCCTTCTCCTCCTCCTTCTCCTCCTCCTCCTCCTCCTCCTCCTCCTCCTCCTCCTCCTCCTCCTCCTCCTCCTCCTCCTCCTCCTCTTCCTTCTCGTCCTCGTGTTCGTCCCTCCTCCTCCTCATCATCATCACCACCATCAGCATCAGCATCATCGCCAGCAGTTATCAGCATAATCATCATCATCATCATCATCATCATCATCATCATCATCATCATCAGCAGCAGCAGCAGCAGCAGCAGCAGCATCATCAGCATCATCATCATAATCAGCATCAGCAGCAGCAGCCTCATCATCAGCACCTTTATCATCACCACAATCATTATCATGAGCAACATCGCCAGTAGTTTTCATCAGCATCATCATCAGCATCATTAGCAGCATCATCAGCAGCAGCCCCATCATCAGCATCATTATCAGCATCATCAGCTGCACCATCGTCATCATCCTCATCATCATCAGCATCGTCATCAGCAACATCATCCTCATCAGCAGCAGCATCATCATCATCGTCATCATCAGCATCATCAGCAGCAGCATCATTTATCATCAGCAGCATCGGCGTCGTCATCAGCATCAGCAGCAGCATCATCATAATCAGCACCATCAGCCGCAGCAGCAGCATCATAATCATCATCAGCAGTAGAATCATCATGATCATCATCAGCAGCATGATCAGAATCGTCATCATCATCATCATCATCATCATCATCATCAGCAGCATCATCATCATCATCCTAATCAGCATCCTCATCGTCATCATCAGCAACATCAGCATCATCATCACCGTCATCATCAGCATCATCAGCATCAGCAGCATCAGCAGCAGCATCAGCATCAGCAGCATCATCGAAATCAGCATCAGCATCAGCGACATCATCGTCATCGTCAGCTCCTCATCATCATCCTCATTCCTCCTCCTTGTCCTCGTCGTCGTCCCTCCTCCTCCTCCTCATCCTCATTCCTCCTCTTCCTCTTCATCATCAACATCAACATCATCATCAGCATCAGCATCATCAGCACCATCCTTCTCATCATCATCATCAGCATCATCATCAGCATGGTCATCACCAGCATCATCAGCATCATCAGCATCATAAATCAGCATCGTCAGCAGACTCACCACCACCACAAGTATCATCAGCATCAGCATCATCAGCATCACATCAGCATCGTCATCATCATAGGCATCATCCTCATCCTCCAGTTCCTCCTCCTCCTCCTCCACTTCCTCCTCCACTTCCTCCTCCTCCTCCTCATAGTCCTCGTCCTCGTCCTCGTCCTCATCCTTGTCTTCATCCTGCTCCTCGTCCTCGTCCTCGTCCTCATCCTCGTCTTCCTCGTCCTCCTCCCTCCGTAGCCGTTTGGGCTCAAGCCGCTCAACAGCGAGCGACAGCCCCGCGGCTCAAGCTGGATAGGCATCTTCCCTCTGACCAGATGTTACAGGCGCAACCCGTTGTGCTTGAGGAGATGGTGCGGGAGGTCGTGGGGGATGCGCGCCCAGTCGTCATGACGTTCATCGCTCAGCTGCCGATCGTAAGGCTCGCCGTGTCTGGGAGCGCACATCGGCAGACAGGGCGATCATAAAGCTGTCTGAAGAGGTGACCCGCCTCAACGGCATGCTGACCAATCTCTCGCAGGAGCTGTGTGTGCCTGGCGTGGCGGACGAGGTGATGAACAGGCTGCTGGCGGCGGCGCCTGCTTTGCCTGCTCTCCTGGCGGGGCAGACGCCAGACGACCTCGACGTCCTCAGGCGCAACACGGCGTTGCACTCGGCCGCCAAGCTTGACTTCGTCACTGCCGCCCCATGTATCCTCCGACGTGTGCAGCGCAGTCGGAGGCTCGGAGAGCGATCTCCACCTGCTGATCCAGACGGCGTTCATCAGGCTGGTGCTGGCGCGTTAGTGGGTCGGCCGCATTTCGAGGGCTCCACCGCCCCCACCGTGCAATTCTCCGACGTCGACTGCAGCGGTTGTTCCTCCGCTTCCTCCTCCGCCTCCCCGTCAGCAACCGCCAGCGAGGGGGGGGGGGGGGCGACTTCTGCCAGAAGGAGGCCATGGGCGAGCATAGGTTTCTCACCGTGGGGCCCCACCCCCCCGCGGCTGATGGCCCTGTGGGTGGGGCTGGTCCTGCCTTCGACGATTGGGACGACGACGACACCCGGTCCACGCACGCGGGCACCTGCCGCAGCTCGGGGCCCAGTGGCGCTCGGAGGCCTCCCCCGCGGCAGCACGGCAGCCGCAAGCGGGCCGCGCGGCTCCGTGGCACGGCGTCCACCTTCGCTGGGCGTGCCGGCTCTCATGCTCGTGGCGATCGCACGGCGCGGCTTGCAAGCACGCCTGATGGCTGCACTGTCCGCGTGTTTTGTGCTTGTGCACTTCACGGCCGTGGTTCGCCACGGCCGCCCACCGCGCTCTGGCCGGGCGCGCCTGGCTGCTGCCGCCCGCCGGCCGCTCATCGTCGAGTTCTTCGGCGTCTGAGCGTCCCTCCTGCCTCTCGTCGGCCTCCCCCCTCCCTCCTTGCACGCCGGCCAATTCGCTGGCTGGTGCCCCTGCCTAGCTGTTACGCTGGTGCGGATTTCGCCGCCTCGCCGCCTACGAAAAAAGCGTTTTGTGTGCGTGCGTGTACTTCACGACCTTCCTGCTCCGCACTGTGATGGCCGCCACCGTCGGGTACCACCTCGTGTCGTGCAGCTCCGCCCGGCTGCCGCTCCTCGTCCTTGTCGTCTACGCGGAGCTCGTGGAGTTCGGGGCCAGTGGCCGGTTTCCCTCGGGATCCGCTTGCATCCCGGCGAGCTGGGCGTCCTCGCCTTGGACGCCCGAAGTGTACACCCTGCGAACTGCTTAAGAAATCATGGGTTAAGAAACTCATAGTCTCAGATTTTGAATAAGAACCCAGAGTTCCTATAAAAATCTTAGGATGTCCAATGAAACATGAAGGATAATCGAGACTCTGGCCGGAAACGTAAGTTTTCTTAAGCATCGCCTGGGGTGTATGCGGAAAAAGATTGGCACGATGCCGAACAACCGGCGTTGTCCAATCCCGACAGCGGCAGGCGGCCTTCTGCCTCGAGCGGACCGCGTCCGCGACGACACCGACAGCGAGTCCTGTTCGCAACGGACACGAGCTGCCGTCGGTCGTTGTACAGTCGACCCGTAGCACAAGGGCGCACGACTAGGATGCCAGGGCCTTGGCAGGCCATTTCGAAGCTCTCCGAGCGGTGCGCGGCCAACGAAGGTGGCCCAGGATGGACCGAGGAGGCAAGGATGCAAGGGGGTACCCTTGGGAAGGTTGCCCGTGCTTACTGTGCGGGCTGACTGTACCCATTCTTTTCGTTCCCATGTCGATCGTCCCAATCCTCCTCCTCCTCCTCCTCCTCCTCCTCCTCCTCCTCCTCCTCCTCCTCCTCCCTCCTCCTCCTCCTCCTCCTCCTCCTCCTCCTCCTCCTCCCCCCCCTCCTCCCCCTCCCCCCCTCCGGCGAGCCGAGCGCCCTCGCCACAGCCGCGGCTGGACCGGCCACTGCGAGCCCGCGCTCACTTCCAGCGGCTGGGCTCGCCCCCCTCCCGCCACGCAGGGAGCGGGGCGCGCGGCAGCCGCGAGCCCCGCGCCGCGAGCCCGGCGCCCCGCAGGCGGGCAGGCGCGAGGGGGAGCGCGGCGGCCCAGGCTGCCGCCCTGCATCGGAGGAAGGAAACCGGGGGCGCGCGAACATGGATTGGCGATCCATGGATGTGGCCCGCGGGCGCCACATCCATGGATCGGGGGAGGTGCCCTCCTCCCCAGAGCGCGCGGCCGGTGCCGCCCCGCTCGGCGGCGGGAAGAGCCGCGATCTCCCATGGAAGCGGGGCCCGCGCCCCCGTGGTCCATGTTCGCGATCGCCTGACTGAGTCAATCCCCTTGTCGAGGCCCCCGAGGAGGAGGAGGAGGAGGAGGAGGAGGAGGAGGAGGAGAGGAGGAGAGGAGGAGGAGGAGGGAGGAGGAGGAGGAGGAGGAGGGGGGGAGGAGGAGGAAGAAGAGGAGGGGAGAGGAGGAGGAGTAGAGGAGGGAGGAGGAGGGAGGGAGGAGGAGGGAGGAGGAGGAGGAAGGAGGAGGAGGAGGAAGAGGAGGAGGAGGAGGAGGAGGAGGAGGAGAGGAGGAGGAGGAGGAGGAGGACGAGGAGGAGGAAAGCGCGCACTGGCCGGGATATCCCCCCCGTCGTCGAGGCAGCTGGTGGGCATCGCGGCCCCTGGCCGCGCCCTCGCCGAGCCTGTACTCCCGCCCAGGGGGCTGACCAGAGCAACAAAGCCCCAGCCACCGGGGGCTTTCGACTCTCCGCGCGGGCGAACGGCAGCTCCAGCGGGCGGCGGGGCGGAGGAGGGCCAGAGGCGCAGAAGCAGCAGCGCGACGACGACGACGACGACGACGACGCCGACGCCGCCGCCGACGACGACGACGGCGACGGCGACGGCGACGGCGACGGCGACGGCGACGGCGACAACGACGGTGACGGCGACAGCCACGGCGACAACGACGGCGACGGCAACGGCGACGACGAAAGCGACTGCTACGGCGAGGAAGAGAAGACGAACGGGACAGCGACGACGGCGGCGCGAACGGCAGCGGCGGCGACAGCGGCGGCGACAGCGGTGGCGGCCGCGACGGCGAGGAGAAGGACGACAAGGACGACGACGACGACGACGACGACGACATGCGCGGGCGCCCGCGGCCGCTCGCAAAGGCCAGGTCCATCAGGCCCGTGGAGCCTCCGACCTGGTGGGCAGCCCGCGGGCAGGTCATGACGACGACGACGACGAAGACGACGACGACGACGACGACGACGACGACGATGAAAACGATGGAGACAACGACGACGACGACGACGACGACAACGACGACGAAAACGACGACGGCGACGACGACGACGACGACGACGACGACGACGACGACGACGACAACGACGACGACGGCGGCGGCGGCGGCGGCGGCGGCGGTAGTGGGCGGCGTCGAGTAGGAGAACGGCGCCGCCGACGACGACGACGACGACGACGACGACGACAATGACAAAGACGACGAAGGCGACGAGGACAACGACGACAATGACGACGACGACGACGACGACGACGACGACGAAAACGACGAGGACGAGGACGACGACTACGACGACGACCACGACGACGACCACGACGACGACCACGACGACGACGAGGACGACGACGACGACAACAAGGACGACGACGACGACGAGGACGAGGACGACGACGACGACGGCGACCACGATGCGCCGACGCCGACGCTGACGCTGACGCCGGCGCCGACGCCGGCGCCGACGACGACGACGACGACGACGACGATGAAGACGACCTTCTTCTCCTTCACCTGCCGCGGCGCCACTCCAGAGCTGGCGCTGGGTGCCGCGGAGTCGCCGAAGGCCGCGGCACGGCCCTGCACCCCAGGCTGGTGGCCTAGCCCGAACTTCCTGCGCTTCGGACTGCAGTCGCCGTCGTCGTCGTCGTCGTCGTCGTCGTCGTCGTCGTCATTGTCATCGGCGTCGTCGGCGTCGCCGCCCTGTTGCTCCTGCTCCTCTTACCCTCCTCCGCCCCGCAGCCCGCCTAAGCTGATGCGCATGCACGTATAGTAGAAAGCCCCGCCCGCCGCGGACTGCGGGAGCAGTCGTCGTCGTCGTCGTCGTCGTCGTCGTCGTCGTCGTCGTCCTCCTCCTCCTCCTCCTCCTCCTCCTCCTCCTCCTCCTCCTCGTCGTCGTCGTCGTCGTCGTCGTCGTCGTCGTCGTCGTCGTCGTCGTCGTCGTCGTCGTCGTCGTCGTCGTCGTCGTCTACGTCGTCGTCGTCGTCGTCGTGGTCGTCGTCGTCGTCGCCGCCGCCGCCGTCGCCGTTGGAGGGAGATACGGAGGACGAGGAGCAGAAGGACGAGGGGAGGAGGAGGTCGGCGTGCCCTACGAAAGGATGAAAAGGACGAGGGGAGAAGCCCACGTGCATCAGCAAGCCCTGCAGTCAGCACGCGTCTGCACGCCGAGGCGGTGCAGAGCGGCGCGGCGCATCCGGCGGCACATTTCGTACTCGGTCACGCTGGGGCCGCGGCTGCTGCAGCCGTAGGAAGCCTCCAGCTCGAAGATAATGTTGCTGTATCAACACGGTCCAGCAGACTGTATGGTGGTAGTCGTTCTCGCGGTTCTCTTCGTATTCGGCTCCGAGGCCCAGCCGGTGGAGCGGACCAGGGCACAGGCAGCCCCGAAGATTACCCGCCCAATGCCAGACGTGGCAGCATCGCAGATAGTGGTCGATCTCGTCGCGTCCCTCCTCGCACCGCCCGAGGCACTGGTATTAGATGGTGACAATGTGCATCCGAGCGCTCGTATGATCCACCGCCACGCTGGCGGGACCAGGAGGTGTTCCTGCAGCTTCCTCCACCGCGCCTTCGGGTGTGCAGGGACGTGGCCCCTCGATAACCAGGCATCGACGAGCCAGCTCGCGGTGGGGCTGTCCTGGCCCTGAGGGGCCTTTCACCGCATGAGCAGTCCAGCGAGCAGCCGGGCGAACGTCCTGCGCACAGGCATCCACCAGTGGACCCCCTTGAGCACACCCTCTCACGCAGCCCCCCGCAAGGGACGGGCCCCGAGGGAGCGGGAGGAGTGGCGGACGGCCCAGGCGGAGCAGGACAGGAGGAGGAGGAGGAGGAGCAGGACATGAGGAGGAGGAGGCGGGGGAGGAGGAGGAGGAGGAGGAGGAGGAGGAGGAGGAGGAGGAGGCGGGGGAGGAGGAGGAGGAGGAGGAGGAGGAGAGGAGGAGGAGGAGGAAGAGGCGGGGGAGGCGCCTCCTCCCCCCCTCCTCCTGCAGATGCCTCCGCCCCCGCCCCCCGCGTCCAGCACCGCCCTCCCCCCCATACGACGAGGACACCGGGGAGCCTGTGGGAGGGGGCCTGCGGAGGCCTCCGGAGGCGGGCTCCCCGCGGGCCCCCCGTGACCCCCCTCGGGGCCCCCGGAGGCCCACAGGAAGCCCCCCCCAAACATAACAAAAAAAAAAAAACAAAAAAAACGCCGCCCTCGATCCTCGAGACTCGAGGCCTCGGCCCGCGAGCCTCGATCCTCGCTCCTCGAGGCCTCGACCCTCGAGGCCTCGACCGTCGATCGTCGAGGCCTCGACCGCCGATCGTCGATCGTCGATCGACGACGACGACGACGACGACGACGACGACGACGACGACGACGACGACGACGACGACGACGCAGCGACGGCGGCGACGGCGGCGGCGACGGCGGCGGCGGCGGCCGCGGCACGGGCGTGTCCTGAGAGGCATGCCCTTGAACCGCTCGGGCGTGAAGTTCTGCGTGGCGGCCCCGCGCTGCCCGCGCCTGTCCTCGCATGGGGGCCGTGAGGAGGGGAACCTCCTTAGCCTCCTCCTCCTCCTCCTCCACATCATCATCAGCACCGTCATCATCATAGCAGCAGAAGCTGTCATCATCATCATCATCATCGTCATCATCAGCATCATCATCATCATCATCATCATCATCATCATCATCATCATCATCATCAGCAACATCAGCAACAGCATCATCACCCATCATCAGCACCGTCGTCATCATCATCAGAATCAGCATCATCATCATCATCTCATCAGCATCATCATCATCATAATCCTCATCATTGCCACCATCATAATCATTATCGTCGTCATGGTCATCATCGTCATCGTCATCATCGTCATCGCCATCGTTATCATCATGAACAACCACACCATGAGCACCATCGTCGGCGTCATCATCAACATCATCATCATCGTCATCATCAGTAGCAGCAGCATCGTCCTCCTCCTCCTCCTCCTCATTATCATCATCAACCACCTCGCCGTCCCCATCACAATCACAACACACTGGTCATTAGAAATGCCATCAGCACTATCGAAACAATCACAATGATCATCACCATTGTTATCATATCATCATCATCATCATCATCATCATCATCATCATCATCAGCAGCAGCAGCAGCAGCATCATCACCATCATCATCGTCATCGTCATCGTCATCGTCATCACCATCGTAACCATCGCAATCCTCAGCATCATCAGCATCACCACCATCGCCCTGACGATCAGCAACACCACCATCGTTATCATAATACACATAGGCGTCAACATCAGCATCAACATCAACATCAACATCTGCAGCATCATCATAATCATCATCAGAACCGTCATCACCACCCGCATCACCATCATGTTCATTCACAGCAGAATCGTCAACACCATCATCATCAGCAGCATCAGCATCATCACCATCATCATCAGCATAGTCATAATCATCATCAGCTGCATCAGCATCAGCATCCTCATCATGATTATCACCATAAGCACCATCATGTTCATGAGCAGCATCATCCTCATCATCACCACCAGCGCCACAACCATCATCAGTATCATCAGCATCAGAATCATCATCAGCATAATCATCATCGTCAGCATCATCATCATCATCATCATCATCATCATCATCATCATCATGTTCGGCAGCATCACCACCACCATCATCAACATCATCGCCGTCACCATCAGCATCATCACTTCCAACACCATCAGCAGCAGCATCAGCATCACCGCGGTAAGCAACATCATCATCAACATCAGCGTCATCATCATCAGCAGCATTACCATCATCCTCATCATCATCCTCATCATCATAGTCATAATGATCAGAATCAGCATCAGTATCACCGCCATCAACATCGCCATAACATCATCATCACTATCATCATCATCATCATCATCATCATCATCACCATCACCATCATCATCATCATCATCATCATCATCATCATCATCGTCATCATTATTGTCATCGACATCATCATCATAAGCAGCAGCAGCAGCATCATCATCATCATCATGAGCAGCATCAGCATCGTAACAGTGACCGCCGTCATCACCAGCAACAGCAAAAGCAGCAACGAAATCCCCCTCCTCTTCCTTTTCATCCTCCTCCTGCTCCTCCTCCTCCTACTCCTCCTTCTCCTCCTCCTCCTCCTCCTCTTCCTTCTCCTCCTCCTCCTCCTCCTTCTCCTCCTCCTCCTCCTCCTCCTCCTCCTCCCCTGGGAGCCCCCTGGAATCCCCCCCCCCAGACCCCCTCACCCCACCCGCCCCGAACGACCCCCAAACCCTCGACGAGCTGCGACAGCCCTCCCCCTCCTGTGATGCATGATGATGCTGCTGTTCGCTGCTCGCGCGTGATGGCGAGGAGACGGGAGACCGAGGAGCCGCACCCGTTGGCCACGAGCTCACGCGTCCTCATGTCTGCCCCAAGACACGCGAGGTCTGTGCCCTGCCCGCCCGGCGCCCTGCAAGGCCCGCTCTGCGAGCTTTCGGCGGCCGCGCCGCCTCGCCAGCCTGAGCACAGCCAGGCCCGAAGCGCGGCCCTCCCCTCGGGCCAACACGCGCGCGCAAGGGCACCGCAGCGGCTGGCAGCGCCACTCCACTTCAACTTCGCGAGGCTGGCGCAGACAACGCGAGATCTCCCCCTCGTTATTCCCCTTCTACATACTTCCCCTCCTCCCCCTCCTCCTCCTCCTCCTCCTCCTCCTCCTCCTCCTCCTCCTCCTCCTCCTTCTAAAGATGGTCAATGTCTGATGTGATGATACGAAACGGTGTTCGTTCGTGTAGGTGCCGTCACAAAGAGCACATGTGTTTTGGTGGATCTATTGCCCGTGTGGTGGGAAACGCGTGGGCTGATTTCTTTGCATATTGTGGGGCATGCGGTGTCAAGGTGGCGGACACTCTGGCCAACAATGGCAAAGGCCTGCAAAAGCACGGGAAAAAATCACCAGGCTCCTCGGCTGCATGGCGTCCAGGGCGGTCAGACTCCACGATCGGGTCGGAGAGCACGACGTTGTTAAAAGGAATACGGCCGCGGCTCCCAAGTTGTCTCTTACTCAACATGAACTGATATCTGTGAATGATGAGCTTCTGCGTTGCATCCATTGCCTTAGATAAGACACCACGGCTGTTAGTTATGAGCGTAGCTAAGTCTCCTCTGTGGTGGTGGTGGCACAAAAGAGAGTCGCATGACCAGCGGTAGGGGGCTTGAGCACGCTTCACCCTCCACCCGGAAATCGGCGTCGTGTTTCCCTGCCCTCCAAGGCCTCCTTACCCCCCACAAGATGTCCTAGGGGTAAGACCCAAAGGCGATCATGATGATTATGATGATGATGTTGATGTTGATGTTGATGATGATGATGATGATGATGATGATGATGATGATGATGATGATGATGATGATGATGATCATGATGATGATGTTCCTTGGCTTCACTGTCCGTCCTCTCCCGGGCGGAGAGGGCAGGCACGCCTCCCTCCAGCCCACCTGAGGAGGCTCGTTCAAGTCAGGTCTGCCCCGCAGGTTCCGGGCGAGCCTGGCGGGCAGCTCCCAGCCTCGAGTGCCTGATCGGCAGCACCCCACCCAATGGAAAGCCACGAATACATTCAGGTCGGGCCTGTCCCCCTACAGGGGCATCTTGTGCGACAAATCAAAAATACCCAAAAAGACCCCCACATGGTCAACAAAAAACTCAAGAAATCGTCCCCTGACTATTTTTTTACCTATTTTGGAATACTCCTCCTTTAGAGGGACAGGTCCGACTTAAGACTACATCGAAGATTCATCGAATGACGCCCGCGGGAACACGTCCGTGTCCTCGCCCCCCTCGGAGCTACGTGGGTCTCTGGGACTGGTAGATAAATCGTGGCTCTGGGAGGTCGCCGTGGCCGAACTTCGCTACAAGTCACACCTCCGCCACTCTTTCACAATAACTACATGGTGCTCTGTGGCCACGTCGTAACTATGTGTGACTGTGTCAGCCGTTTGCGCCGCAAGCCATGGGCGCGCCATGGATGGTTAGCATGAATGTGTGGCATGTCCGGCGACCTGCATGTAGATCAGGCCTGCGATCGGTGCGCACAAGTCGCGTGGCTGTTCTCATTTCCGCAGCAGGCCACGGCCACGCAAATCTCTTTGCAGCACATGACTGCGAGCTGCCTGGCCTGGCAATGGCCCCAACGGTCGCGCTGGCTACGTGGCGCCCTCGGGCGGCGGCGACGTCTGGTCCGCAGCAGGCTCTGGAACCAGCGCCATGGTGGCCGCAGGCCGCGGTCGGGTCGTCGGCGTGAGGCGCTGGGCCTCGACAAACTCGCAAGCCCGCCTAGGCCAGACCGACTGCAGCTGCACACCATGTCCCGGTCGTCGCGGGTCAGCATTCCAAGCTACCCCTTCGAATACACCATGGCCTGACGACACAAGCGGCACATCCTGGACGCGATTGGGAATACATTGGAGTTGCTCGGGCCGTTTTGGGCTTCATTGGCATACTCCGGCAGCCCTGTGCTAATCTTCGCTTGCGGAACTAATCTTTCCGGAAACGAACTGCTCTTGAGCCGGGTGGACGATGTGCGAATACAGCTTCGATTCGGCAGAGCTCAACCCAGATCCAGTTTTCGGGCCATGTGGCCTTATTCGGCAAGCCCGAATCCGCACAACTTCTGCACGCTCTTGCCTCCGGCGGCACCCGCCGACCCTCCGCGGACTTCCGCCGGCGGAGCCGCCCGCGCTCCGCTTCCGGTGGCGTCCGCCGGCCTCGCGCCGAAGGTGAGAAGCCAGGTCTCGATCCCCCGCAGGAGAGCCAACCTCGGCCCCTCCATGGCGCGGCTCCCTCCAGCGGGCGCCTGCGCGTGGCCCATGTAGGCGACAGGCACCGGGGGGGGCCACGGTGGCCGTGAAGTGCTCGCCGCGGGCCGCGGAGTCGCCGTCGCGCCCGAGCAGAGCCGTGGCAATTACCGAACGCGGCCCCTGCGCGTAGCGCAGGTCGGCTGTCGCTTCGTTCCGCCACCCGGACGCCGCTTTCGCTCCTAGACCGTCGCCTGGGAGCCGCCGACCAAAAAATAGCGCAGGTCGGCGACCAGCTCGGGGTCGTCGTGCAGACTGTCGGGGTTCATGTCGCAAGCTGCGGAGCTGCCTCCGCCAACCTGCGCGCAGCTCGGGTCAAGCCAACGTGTCTTGAGCCAAGACCGTGTTTGTGCGATTGCTCGGCTTGCTTGGGCCAGGAGGATAACGGCCGCTTGCATCTCGCTCCCGCCGCGCGTTTCCTGCCCCCCTGTTCGGGTCAACTCCTGCCCCCTCGCGGCCGCTGGGGACAACGACGACGACGACGACGACAACAACGACGACGACAGTGCCGCGGGCATCATCGCCATCTCGGCTGCGTTGCGTGGCACTGTGCCCTGGACGGCTCTCGAGAGGCTCGGCCTGTTGAGACGGGTCCCAACCCCGTGACGAGACTGCATTTCTCCTGCAGTCGAAACGCCGTCACAAGGAGCCCTAAACAAGGAACGAGGCCCCTCTTTTCCATTGGTTGAAAAACGATGTCCCATAGAATGCCTGCAGAAACCTGAGACAAGCTTCAAAAAAGTGAAGAAGCGCTGAGACCCTCTCCAACGAAAAGGGTTCCTTCTCAAGCGGCCCGACTGCAATCTCTCCTAGGCCATGTCCCCCAAGCCTGGCAGGAACACACATCTGTTTGGCCTCCCGTGCCAGGGCCCCCCAGAGCTCGGCCGTTGGCACAAGTGGGCTCGTTGGGGCCCTGCTGGGATCTGTGAGCTGTGCGGGCACCGTGGCCCTCACAGAGGCAAGCACGTCAGGAGGCCGAGGGAGGCCTGCACGGGGCCGCCCGCCAGGAGCTCGGAGCAGGACGCGAGCCCGAGAGCGGGCGGCCCATCCCTCCCTGATCCTCTGGGGCCCGGCGAGGTCGGCGACGTGCTCGTGTGCCGCGTCGTCGGACGGGCTGGGGCGGCTCCACCTCGCTCTTCCTCCTGCTCCTCCTCCTCCTCCTCCTCCTCCTCCTCCTCCTCCTCCTCCTACTCCTCCTCCTCCTCCTCCTCCTCCTCCTCCTCCTCCTCCTCCACGCGCGGGCCGGCTTGGGCCCCAGGCGAACGCCTCGCCGCCCCCGGGTCGTCTGGCTGGGTCTCGGAGGTGAGGCGCCCCGCTTCGGTGCTCCGTAGGGCCATATGGTGGGCCCGGTGCCTCGTGGCGCCCTTCGCTGATGCGGTCCCATCCCGTTCCCATGGGACTCGGTTGGGGCTCCCGTTCTGGACATCACCTCCTCATCCATCTCCTGCTCCTCCTCCTCCTCCTCCTCCTCCTCCTCCTCCTCCTCCTCCTCCTCCTCCTCCTCCTCTTCCTCCTCGTCATTATCATCCTTATCCTTATCCTCATCCTGCTGCTCCTACGATTAGTGGGCCTCTGATCCCCGAAGTTCCTCCTCCTCCTCCTCGGCGACTACGAAGACGACAACAACGGCGACGATGACGACGGAGACGACGACGACGACGACGACGATGACGACGACGACGACGACGACGACGACGACGACGACGACGATGACGACGCGACGATCCTGTTCTCGCATGGCGTCCAGGAACACCGAGTGAGCGGTCTCCTCCCTGCCTGTGCACGAGTCCAGCACCTCTTACTGCCGTCGTCGTGTTCGTCGCCCTGTCGTCGTCGTCGTCGTCGTCAGCGCCGTCAGCGTCGTCGTCATCGCCGTCAGCGCCGTCAGCGTCGTCGGCATCGTTAGCGCCGTCAGCGTCGTCAGCATCGTCAGCGTCGTCAACACGATCAGCGCCGTCAGCATCGTCATCGCCTTCAGCGTCGTCAGCGTGGTCAGCGCCGTCAGCGTCGTCAGCGTCGTCAGCGCTGTCAGCGTCGTCAATCATCATCGTCGCCGTCGTCGTGGTCGTCGTCGTCGCCTTTGACGTTGGGTTGGGGAAGGACGACGCTAAGATTGGGACGGAGGAGGCGGAGGAGAATGAAGGGGAGGTGGAGAGGAAGGGTAGCGGGAGCGGGAGACCCACGACGTCCCCGAGAGGCTCCCCGGAGGGGCAAAATGGCCCCCAGACCAGGCAAGAGGGCCCCGAGACGGCCCAAGGAGCAGGGCCCCAAGACGACCGAGGCCCCAAGACGACCCAAAGGAGCCCCCTACGAGAGCGTTCCCCCCGAGGCGCGGAGACGAGAGAGGGGGTCTCGCGTGAGAGGTCGCCCCACGGAGAGCGCTTCGCTGCCACGGTGCCGCGGGCACGGCGCGGAGGCGGGCGGGGGGAGCCCTGTGCCGCACCGCTCGTTGCATGGCACAGCGCGGGGGGCGGAAGCCATCACAGCCTAGTTCTGCACGCCGGTTGCACGGCGGCGGAAAGGGGCGGGGGTGAGAGACAGCTTCGCCGTGCCCGTCGCGCGGCAGCGCGAGGCGGCGAGGAGGCGCAAGGCTGTGCTGCTCTGCTCGTCTCGTCTCGCCGCATCCAGGTTGAACTCCCCAGCCCGAAGCCCACTAGCAAGCACACACACACACACGCACGCACACACACACACACATGCACACACACACACACGACACGCACACACGCACACATACACACACACACACACGACACGCACACACGCACACAAGCACACACACACACACACACACGCATACAGACACACACACACACACACACGCACATACACACACACACACACACACACACACACACACACACACA
Source organism: Prorocentrum cordatum (assembly GCA_963575745.1). Lineage (NCBI taxonomy): Eukaryota > Dinophyceae > Prorocentrales > Prorocentraceae > Prorocentrum > Prorocentrum cordatum. Next base: position 108,559 of record CAUYUJ010018103.1, on the reverse strand, counting down.
CACACACGCACACACACACGCAAAAAACACTTCATGTTATCCACCTTCCCGCCGCATTCCAGCCCCATGGCTGTTCCGCTTCGCGACGACGACGTCATTATCCTGTTCCTCGTCCTGTTCCCCCTCTGCCTCATTATTACCCCATCCAACTCCACGTTGCCCCGACCCTAACCCTAAAACACGAGCCCTGTTCCTGAAGTCCTGACCCCGAGACTCATGCGCGAACCCTACAATCCAAACCTTACAACCGAAACATTAATACAAACTGCGCGTTCCTTGTGTTTTTGCATTTTCCCTACTCCGCCGTTTTCGCCGTCGACGATGAGAGCGACTACGACGACGACGCTGGCGACGACGATTCACAAGGCGACGAGGGCGATGACACAAGGGGGTCAGAACAACTATGCTCTTCTACTCGGTTTGCCAGCGTGGATCCCAAATTATGTGTCTGTAGCAGTCCACGTCGTGCAACCTATGTGGAACCACATACGTGGTGCAATTCATGTGGTGCACGATACGCGGCGCAATCTACGTGACGCAACCTATCTGGCGCGATCCATATGGTGTCATCGACGCCATGCAACTCACCCTGCCGAAGTTGAAGCTATCAGCTCCAAGGCTCGCGCAAACATCCAACCCACCCGCCCACAACCTAGTTTGTAAAAACCATGCGGCGGCGATTGCGATGAGTGCTTGTCGCTGGCAGGTGCGTGGTCCGCGGCCGCGGTAGCCCGCGCATGCTCGCGCGCGCAGCGGCCAGCTACTCGGCCGCGGTGGCGCTGACCACTGGGCACTTCCAGCGGGCATTCCAGTGCGAGTCGGTGGCTTGGGCGGGCGCGGTATCATGGCGACGCCGACAACGGTAGACACGATTATGAGAGTAACGATGATGGTGACGATGGCGGCGATGACGACGGCAAGGCCAATGACGGCGCCGATGCTCATCACGCCCGCCGATACAGATGACGATGCCCTCGCGTCGGTGATGAAGGTGTTGGAAGAAGTTCGACATGCGCGCGGCCGACGCTCGCGAGTGGCCCGCGTGGCATTATCTGATACGGATCGCGCCTCCCACCACGCGCGCAAGGGCGTTCGGATGAGTCCGGCATGCGGCGCGAGAGGCCCGCCTGGCAGAATGCGATGGCAAAACAATTTGTGGTCGTCGCAAGACTCCGCAAGACCGCGAGCGAAGGCTTCTCTGGAAAACTGATGGTGACAAACTGCTGGTTATTCTATGTTCTCGGGACACTCGTTTTTGAAATCCCTACGACACCTGAGGTGTTCGAAAATTTCCTGCACGCGCGCGCGACGACGCGCGCGAGCACTTCGCCCCGTCTGTTGCAATGGGTTCTAGCGACAACACGCGCGCAAGGGCGTTCGAACGATGTCGATATGCGCACGCCAGAGGCCCGTTTGGTAGCATGTTTTAAAAATCGGAAGGACCTCTGGATCCTTAATGAGTTTGCAAGAGCGCGAGCGCAGGCTGTGTTGAAAACCTCCGGTGGGACACCACGTGCTTCAAACTTGTTTTCGTGACACTCGTTTTTGACATCCTTATGACACCTAAAGTGTTTGAAAATGTCTGGCGCGCGCGACGGCGCGCGCGCGCGTCGTCCCATTTGTCGCAAAGGATTCCAGCGACAGCCCGCGCGCAAGGGCGCACGAATGATGATGCGCACGCCAGAGACCCGTTTGGTAGCATGCAATGATAATGTGGGAGGACCCCTGGATTCTTAAGAGTTCGCAGGAGCGCGACCTGATGCTGTTTTGAACACCCTCGTTGGAAGACCATGTGTTGTTATATGTATTCGCGGCCCTCGATTTGGAAATCCTTGCGAAACAAAAAAATGTTTAAAGAATTTCGGCACGCGCGGGAGACGACGCGCGCGTGCGCTTTCGTCCTTCTTGTCGCAAGGAATTCTTGTAAACTTATGATGGTTTATGTACGAATGCGCGCGCTTGGCTTTTTCTTTCACAAGGAAGGGCTGGAGGGGGGGCAGACCGATGGCCCAGAGCGGTATGAAGTTAGATTTGGGATGGACGGTGGGCCTGAAGCATGCGTTAATTGCAACGCGGAAAGCCGTGCCCATAAGACCGGACGGGGGGGGGGGGGGGGGGGGGGTGGGGGGGGGGGGGGGGGGGGGGGGGGCGAGAGTCGATCTTCTTTAGAACGGCGTAAACATACATACATCTATATATACATATATACCGCGCAATTTATGTTGCCCAATCTGCGCGGTACAACTTGGGCGATCTCAATGGAGCTATCTACGCGGGACACCTGGTGTGATGCAATATATGTGTCGCAAGCTACGCGGCGCAATCTACGTGGTGCGATTCAACGTTTAACATGAAAGTGTCAACTCCTAGGCTCGCGCAAACATCCAACCTGGTCTGCAAGACACACGCGGCGGCGATTGCGATGAGTGCTTGGCATTGGCTGGTACATTTGCGCGGCCGCGCTAGCCCGCGCACGCTCGCGCGCGCAGCGTCCAGCTAGTTTGGCGCGACCGGCGCGGCCGCGGTGGCGCTGACCGCTGGGCACTTCCCAGCGGGCACTCCAACGCGAGTCGGTGACTTGGGCGCGCGCTGCACCCTGGCGACGCAGACATCAGTGGACACGATATGGAGTAGCGAATGAAGGTGGCGACGGCGGCGATGGCGACGGCGAGGCCAACGACGGCGCCGACGCTGATCACGCCCGCCGATTACGACGACAATTTCCCCGCGTCAGCGATGGAAGTTTCTGTGGGAGTTCGACGCGCGCGCGCGCGGCCGACGCGCGCGAGTGGCCCGCGCGGCGCCATTTGACACGGACCGCGCCCCCCCCCCGCCCCCCCCCCCCCCCGTCCCCCGCGCAAGGGCGCTCGAAAGAGTTCGACATGCGGCGCGAAAGGCCCGTCTGGCCGAATTTACTGAACACGCTGAAAGCCCATTGGTCGTTTTAATCCGCAAGTCCGCGAGCGCATGCTTATCTGAAAACTGACGTTGCCAAACCGTAGGATAAATTTGTTTTCGGGGCACCCGTTCTGCGCCATCCCGGCGACACCGAAAAGGGCGTTCGACGGATTTCGGCACGCGCGCGCGACGACGCTCGCGCGCGCAAGCCGCCCTGTTTTCTGCAGGGGATTTCCTCGACAGCACGCGCGCAGAGGCGTTCGTGCGTTTTCGACGTTGCGCGCGTCGGAGCCCCGTTTGGTAGCAAATTATGAAAATGTGGGGAGACCATTGGTTTCTTCAGAATTCGCAAGAGCTCGGGCAATGGAAAGCATGCGTTTTCATGCGTTCGGGACTCTCGATGTTGAAACCCGCTCGAGCCTGGATGTTTGAAAGATTCCGGCATGCGCGCGCAACGACGCGCACGCGCGTGCACTTCGCCCCATTCTTCGAAAGGGATTTTTGAAAGCTGCTGATTTGGGATAAACGAATGTGCGCGCATAAGATCTGCGGCAAAGGACGAGGGGGGGACCGATGCTGGCCTGGCTGGGATGACATAAATTCATATTCGGATGGACGACGGGACAGAATCGCATCAAAATGGGGGGGGGGGGGGGGCTAGATCCCAATGCTGTCGTAGAAAGGAGAATCTACGCTGTGCAATTTACGCGGCGCAACGCACGCGGCGCGATTAATATTGCGCAGCCCGCCTGGCACAACCCACGCGGCGAAGCATGCGCGGCGCAATCTACGAGGCGCTATTGAATATTTCAAGCGAGTTGACAAATCGCATGTTTTGCAATTTGGTCTACAAAACCCACGCGGCGGCGATTGCGATGAGCGCCTGGCGTTGGCTGGCGTATCTCCGCGGCCGCGCTGGCCCGCGCATGCTCGACCAGCTAGTTGGGCGCGATCGACGCGGCCGCGGCGGCGCTGACCGCCGGGCACCCCCCGACGGCGACCGCCGACCGCTGACCGCTGGCCGCGCTGACCGCCGACGGCGACGACGTTGATTACGCCCGCCGCCAACGATGACGATGTCCTCGCGTCAACGATGGAGGTTTTTGATGGAGTTCGACAGGCCCGCGCGCGGCCGACGCGCGCGAGCGGCCCGCATGGCATCATTTGACACCGATCGCGCCCCCCCCTCCTCCCCGCGCGCGCGCAAGGACGATCGAATGAGCTCGACACGCGGCGCGAAAGGCCGGGTTGGCAGAATTTGGTCAAAACGTTGGGATGGGAAGCCGACGGCTCTCTCAAGAACCCGCGGGAGCGCGAGCGTCGGACTTGATTGGAAACCGTTGTTGCAAAACCATGTGGGAACACATGTTTGCGGGGCACTCGACGTCGAAATCTTTGCGGGCGCGGGGGCAATTCAAAAGTTCCGGCACGCGCGGGCGACGACGCGCGCGCAGTTAGCCCCGTTGCTTGTTCACGGGATTCCCGCGAAAGCACGCGCGCACGGGCGCTCGAGCGATTCCGACACGCGCACGCGCGAGGCCCGTTTAGTAGCAAGTTGTGAAAGTGTCTAAAGACCGATGGTTTTAATTAGAACTTGCAAGAGCACGAGCGCAAAAAATTGCGTCGGAAGCCCGCGCTGCGAAAACGTGTGCTTTAATATGGGTTTGCGGCATTTGCCTTGAAGTCCTGGCGGACCAAAGAATTTGCATGGGATTTCGGCACGCGCCCGCGACGCCGCGCGCGCGTGCACTTTGTCTCATTCTTCGCAAGGGACTTAAAAAAACTGCTGATTCGGGATAATCGAATGCGCGCACAATATTGTTTTGCGTAGGACGTGGGGGGGGGGGGGGACCGATGCCAGCCTGCCCAGGGCGATACGCATTCAGCTTCGAACGCGAAAGATACCCGCGCCCTTGCCCAGGCGGGGTGGCAATGGGCGGGGGGGCGACGCGCCGCAGCCGACGGCGGTTGCACAAGTGCAGATGCGACGGCCCATGGAACATTACAGGGCGCTGTCTTCTCCGGGCATCCGCCGGCACCGAATGCGCGCGCGTCCCATTCGGCAGAAGGGCCGACTGCGCACTGGTCGCTCTCGGGCTAGCGTAGATAGTCCGGAGGCGCGCCCGCGAAGGCGCACAATCAAGCGTTTGGGGCTCGACGCGCAAAATGCGCCCAGGGTGTCCTGGGCGGGCGCCGCTGCAATCCCGCGCTCGCCCGAAACGCCCGGGGCCCCGAAAGCCAGGCGCGGGCGCCAAGGGCTGCCCCCTGGAAAACCGCCCGGCGTCGCCCCAGCTAGGTCCGGGCACGCGTCGGGGGGGCGCAGTCGCCGACGCGCGTTGATGGTGCCCGCGGACGCGCACCAGTACCTAGTCGAGGCGCCGTTTTGTCGAAATCGCTCTCGGGCGCGCGCGCGGCCCGCGACAGCGCCCCCGAACGCGGCCGCGGCGGCCCCCGGAGGGGGCGCGACATTGCAACGACGCTCCTGCGGGCAGGTCCAAACGCAACGGAGCGGCGGTGCCTGTCCCCAAATGGGACAGGCACCACCACTCCAATGCCGTTCTAGACCGCGCGGACACCCCCGATGCCCCCAACCATCCCTCACGAAAAAAATCAGGACATGTCGCTGCAGTCCAACAACCAGCCGTTCAGCGCGTCGTTGCGCCCTGGCGCGCGGATGCTGAAACAGCGCGCACGCGGCAGGCTGATCGGGCGCAGCTGCAAGCGCCCACTCCAGCGGGCGGCCCTCTTCACCCAGGCCAACCCCAGGCAAGGGCGCGTTTAGGACCAACAAGTTCATAGCTAGGATGGGCGACGGGGCAGAATCACATGCAAATTGCAATACGAAAGGTTGACCTGTAATCCCAGGGGGGAATTCGATCCCAAAAATTCTGATCGCAGCAAATTGTCCACTCCACTGCTCGCGCAACCATCCAACCCACCCGTCCACAACTGAGTTTGTTAAACGGCGCGATTGCGATGAGTGCTTGGAGTTGGCTGGTGCATTTCTGCGGCCGCGCTAGCCCGCGGATGGTCGGGCACGCAGCGGCCAGCTAGTTTGGCGCGACCGACGCGGCCGCGGTGGCGCTGACCACTGGGCGCTCCCCAGCGGGCACTTCAGTGCGAGCCGGCGACTTGGATGGGAGCGGTATCATGGCAACGTCGAAAATGGCAGACGCGATGACGATGGTAACAATACTGGTGACGACGATAATGACAACGACGACGGCACAGCCGGCGACGGCGCCGATGCTGATCACACCGGACGACGATGAAGGCGCCCTCGCGTCGGTAATGAAGGTCTTGTAGGGAGTACGACATGCGCGCGCGGCCGACGCGCGCGAGTGGCCCGCATGGTATCATTTGACATGGATCGCCCCCCCCCCCCCCAGCACGCGCGCAAGGGCGCTCGAAAGATTGCGCCGTGCGGCGCGAGTGGGCCCGTTTGGCAAAATTCAATGAGGTTGAAATGCCGAAGATTGCCTTTAAAACCCGCAAAAGCGTTAGCGAAAACATGTTTGGAAACCGATGTTGCAAAACCATGCGTGCGTTTCGGGACACTCGATTTTTGACACCCCAGGCTTCTGACGGATTTCCGCACGCGCGCGTGACGACGCGTTCGTGTGCACTTCGTCCATTTGTTGCAAGGGATTATTGCGACAGCACGCGCGCTAGGGCGTTCGAACGATTTCGACATGCGCGCGCGAAGGGCCCGTTTGGTAGCAAGTTATAAGAATGTTGAAGAACCAATGGTTTTCTCAAGAACTCGCAAGAGGCCGAGCGCAAGCTTCGGGACAATCGGTTTGACCTCCTTGCGAAACCTAACGTGTTTGAAAGATTTCGGCATGCGCGCGCGACGACGCGCGAGCGCATGCGGTCCCATTTTTCACCAGGGACTCTGAAAATTGCTGGTTTGGGATAAACGAATGCGCGCGCATAGTACTTGTGGCAAAGGACGAAGGGGGAACCGGTACCAGCTTGCCTGGGATGGTACGATCAGAATGGGCAGAATCAGATGTAAGTGGAGTGATCCTAATATTTTTTTAGAAAGGAGAATCTACGCGTTGCAATTTTTGCGAAGCGGCGACGGGATGGCGACTGGGCGGCGACGGCGAACACGGAACCACAGAACGGCCCGCGGGCCCAGACGATGGGCGGCGACGAGGCGGCGACAGGGCGGCGACGGCGAGCACGGAACAACCAGACCAGCCTGCAGGCCCAGACGACGGGCGGAGACGAGGCGGCGGCGGGGCGGCGACGGCGAGCACGGAGCCGCTAGACCGGCTCGCATGCCCAGCTCCGTAGAAAAGAAAAAGGAACCCTAAGTGCAAGCACGATTCAAGGAAGACTGTTATACGAAATTCGTCACGTGATCACGCAAGGGAGCTTAACAACTGCCGTCATGCTCGAGTTGCCACGTGGCCGCGCAAACACCGTATATGAATCATGGTGGACGAAAAACAACGTCGCACTCGACTCGCCACGTGGCAACGCAGGCCGAACAAAATACGCTTCTATTCTGCGCGTCACGTGGCAGCGCAGGAGGCGGGGGGAGGGAAGCACAGAACCTTTTAAGTCTTCCCGTCACATGGAAACGCAAGAGGCGGGTCTTGCGCTTGCCACCAGAATACCTCCTTCCGCAAGCCCTGTGAAAGAGCCACATCGACAGGAGAGGGCGATTTAGCCAAGATCCGACGAGGTGTGTGGCCGAAGGCCTACAGTAAGGCTGAGAAGGCGAGACGGTCAGGTCCTCGGTCTAAGGCTCAATTCTCCTTCACTTAGTGAACAGTCATTTGCCTCCTTCTCCTCCTCCTCCTCCTCCTTCTCCTCCTCCTTCTCCTCCTCCTCTTCTTTCTCCTCCTCCTCCTCCTCCTCCTCCTCCTCATCCTCCTCCTCCTGCTGCTCTCTCCTCGCCGCATTTCCCACCACCGCACCCCTCCCCGCTACCTGATTTCCCGTATGCTCTTTCCCATCATTTCAATTTCCCGCTGAAGACTCCAACCGCGCTCAACTGTTCACCGTCCACCCACAAAAGGTCTCCACTTTCGCGCAAGTCTCTCTCGAGTGGTGGCCGATATGACTGCCCCCCTCAGTCAGGTGCAACAGGCATCACCGAAGAGCGGCGATCAAAACGGTAAGCCACCCGAGGCTTTGTATTCCGTCAGTATCATCATCCTCGCTTCCCTCCTCCCTCCACCTCCTCCTCCTCCTCCTCCGCCTCCTCCTCACAATCATCATACTCATCCTCACCCTCATCCTCATCTTTATCAACATCCTCCTCCTCCCTCCTCCTGCTGCTACCCCTCCTCCCGCTCACCAGCGCGCCTTGTTAACCTGGCGCCTCTCCGTGGGTGGAGTCGGCTTGAAGCTCTTGGCGGTGCGCGCCTAAACGCAGGAGGGAGCGGGCAGGCGTCATCATCCTCCTGACTATCCTTCTCTTCCTCCTCCGCCTCCTCCTCCTCCTCCTCCTCATCCTCCCCCTCCCCTTCCTCCTCAAAGTACTCCTCCTCCCCACTCCTCCTCCTCCTCTTCCTCCTCCTCCTCCTCCTCCACCATCCTCCTCCCCCTCCCCATGCTCCTCCTCCTCCTCCTCCTCCTCCTCCTCCTCCTCCTCCTCATCATCATCATCATCATCATCATCAGCAGCAGCATCAGCATCAGCAGCATCATCACCATCAGCAGCATCATCATGAGCAGCATCATCAGCATCACCATCATCATCATCATCATCATCAGCAGCATCATCATCAGCAGCATCATCAGCAGCAGCAGCATCGTCATCATCATCATCATCAGCAGCAGCATCACCAACATCAACATCGGCATCCGTACCTACATTTTCACCATAACCAGCATGAACACCATCCTCATCATCATCATCAGCATCGTCATCATCATCAGCAGCATCATCATCATCATCAGCATCATTATCAGCAGCACCATCGGTAGCAGCAGCATCATCACCACCATCATCATCATCGTCGTCACCAGTACCCACATCAGCAGCAGCATCACCAGCAGCAGCCTTATCAGCGGAAGCAGCGCCGTCGTCGCCATCATCAGCATCATCATCATCAGCCGCAGCATCAGAATAACAATACCGCAGCATCAACATCAGCAACATCACCATACAAATGTTAGTAGCCCGTTGTACTAAGACTGACAGTGAGAAAGATACAAATACTGACAATGCTACTACCGATAACCGTCATCATAATCATAATCCGAATCAGAACAGTCAACATTATCAACATCATCATCAGCGTCAGTGTCAGCAGCACCATCAGCATCAGCAGCATCGTCAACGTCATCAGCATCATCAGCATCAGCATCGTCATCGTCATCGTGATCTTCATCGCCATCGTCAGCATCGCCATCACCACACTCATCATCCTCCCCAGCATCATCGTCAGCATCGTCAGCATCATCAGAATCCTCAGCAGCATCACCATCGTCAGCATCAGCATCGTCATCAGCATCGTCATCGTCATCGGCATCGCCATCATCATCAACATCGGCATCCGTATCTACATGTTCACCATAACCATCATGATCACCATCCTCATCAGCATCATCATCATCAGCATCACCATCAGCATCATCATTATTAGCATCACCAGCATCATCGTCATCCTTACCACTGACATCGTCGTCGTCGCCACTATCACCGTCACCATCACGATCACCATCGTCACCATCAGCAGCCGCAACAGCCTCATAATCATCAGCATCAGCATCCTTATCACCACCATCACCAGCACCAATACCACAATCATCATTAGCAGCAGCATCCTTGCCAAGATCATCATCATCATCACCATACGGATCATACTCGTCGGCACTATCGCCATCGTCACTGACACAGTCAGTGTCGTCACTGTCAGCATCAGCATCAGCATCACCATCAGCATCATCATCATCATCATCAGCATCATCATCATCGTGGTCACCAGCATCAGCCTCATCAGCATCATCAGCATCACCACCATCATCAGCAACAACACCATCACCATCGTCAGCATCATCCTCATCATCAGCAGCATCATCATCTTCGTCACCATCATCCTAAGCAGCAGCTGCATCACCATCATCCGCATCGTTGCCGCCATCGTCGCCGCCGTCATCACCATCAGCACGGTCACCACCACCATGACCCCCTATCACCGTCATCGTCCGTATGATCATCGCTGCCGTCGGCCTTTGCCACCATCACCACCATCGTCACCAGCATCGTGGTTGCTGTCGTCGTCATCACCGCCGTTCATCAACACCACCATCACCACCACCATCATCCGCATCCGTGCCTGCGGCACGTTGGGGCGCCAATGCCCCCGCGGGGGGGGGGGGGAAGGGCGTCCATGGGCGGCCACGGCGCCTCCCTGAGGCTGGCCAGGGCTTCCGCGACGGCCCAGGACGCCCACCCACGCCGCCAAGAGGCCTCCAAGACAGCCCGAGATGGCTCCACGACGCCCGAGATGACCCCAAGACGGCCCAAGAGGCCACCAGAACGCCCCAAGGGGGGTCCAAGAGACCACCCAACGGGGCCCCAAGGGGCAAAAGTCACTCATGTTCCATAGGTGGTTGGAGGAATTTAGCGTTCCCGCCGTGTCTGTTCTCCGACGCTCCGAGACAGCCAGAGAGGTTCCCAAGGCCACCCCAAAACGGCCCAAGAGGCCCCAAGAGGCCCCCAGGAACCCCCGAGAGGCGCCCAATAGGCCTCAAGTGGCCCCCAAGAGGCACCCAAGAGGCTCCAAGAGGCCCCCCCACGAGGCCCGGAAGAGGCTCCGAGAGGCCCAGAAACTACCACCAAGAGGCATCAAAACAGCCCCCAAGAGGTCCTCGGGAGGCCTCTCGCGAGGTACCAACGAGCATTAAATAGGATTCACACCCACAACCCACAAGCACCGTGGCGGGACTTGCCGTAGGCAGCTTGTAATCATCATCAGCATCATCGTCAGCATCATCCTCATATTCATACGACTCTTCATCATCATCAGGATTATCATCAGCATCAGCGTCAGCGTCAGCAGCATCATCATCATCATCATCATCATCATCATCATCATCATCATCATCATCATCATCATCCACATCATAACCATCACCATCACCATCACCATCACCACCACCACCACCATCATCATCATCATCATCATCATCATCATCATCATCATCGTCATCATCATCATCATAATCATCATCATCGTCATCAGCATCATCAGTATCATCACCATCATCGTCCGCATCAGCATCATCATCATCAGCATCATCAGCATCATCATCGTCATCATCGTCATCCCCTCCTCTTCCTCCTCCTCCTCGTCGTCGTCACCACCATGATCAGCATCAGTATCATCATCACCACCACCACCATCATCATCAGTATCAGCATCAGCATGACCATGATCAGCATAATCATCAGCATCAGCATCATCATCAGCAGCAGAATCAGCATCATCATCATCATCATCATCAGAATCAGCATCATCATAATCAGCATAGCAGTAGCAGCAGATGCAGCAGCAACAGCAATATCAGCATCATCAGCATCATCATCAGCCGCATCGCCATCCCCATCCTCCTCCTCTTCCTCCTCATCCTCCTCGTCGCCGTCATTATCATCATCATCATCATCATCAGCAGCAGCAGCAGCATCATCAGCACCAGTAGCATCATCACCATCACCACCACTATCACAATCATCAGTATCAGCATCATCAGCAGCAGCATCATCATCAGGTTCAGCGTCATCATAATCGTCAGCATCAGCAGCAGCAGCATCGTCATCGTCATCATCGTCTCCATCATCATCAGCGTTGTCACCGTCGTCATTAGCATCATCATCGTCGTCAGCATCCTCATCAGCATCACCATCACCATCATCATAAGCAACATCAGTATGAGTAACATTATAAGCATCATCAGCATCGTCAGCATCAGCATCAGTATCACCACCATAACCATCATTACCATCAGCAGCATCATCAGCAGCAGTATCACCGTCGCCATTAGCATCAGTAGCATCACCATCAGCAGCAGCAGCATCATCATCATCATCATCATCATCATCATCATCAGAATCAGCATCGTCATCGTCATCATCATCATCATCAGCATCGTCATCGTCATCGGCATCTGCAGCATCAGCAGCATCAGCAGCACCACCACCACCATCATCATCAGTATCATCACTCCTCATGCTACTGCTCCTCCTGCCACCCCCGAGCGCGTCTCGGCGCAGGAGGGAAAGGCAAGTGTCCTCATCTTGCCCATTATCCTCCTCATCCTACTCGTCCTACTCCTCTTCCGCCTCCTCCTCCTTCCTCGTTCGCCTCCGCCTTAGGACTCCTTCTCGTCATCATCCTCCTCTGCAGTCCTCCTCCTCATCCTCACTCATTCAACCCATCGTCCCTCCGTCACCTTGTCATCGCTTGGACGTCCACTCCCCGGTCATGTTTCGGTATCGTACGTGTTTCCGCAAGATGATCCAAACTGCTCCTGAATGGTCCTTGCCTCGCCTCACAAATTTGCACACGTCCGAGCAATGCCAAGTCACATTCGTGCACCACCCTTCATATGTGTTGCCCCCCCCCCCATCCTGGGATGAGCTCGCGCTTCCCACAAGCACTGCCGCCCAAGCACATCGTACCACTGTCTATCTCGGCCCCTCGGCGCCCCCCCGTGTACTTCGGCGCATCGCCTACCCTGGACGGTTTCCCCCGGGGCCGTAGGCGACCCGAGGAGAGGGAGGAGGAGGAGGAGGAGGAGGAGGAGGAGGAGGAGGAGGAGGAGGAGGGAG
>CAUYUJ010018103.1:80921-95765 GCA_963575745.1 Prorocentrum cordatum | reverse complement strand
CGGGAGCCAGAGGCGGAGAGACGGGAGCCAGTGCAAGACGAGAACAGGACGAGGATCAAATCGGGTGAGGGGAAATTGGAATCTCTGAGAGCTCGCGGTTCTGGAGGACATCTCGGGCGCTGCGGCCTTCCCAGAGCGTTCCGGAACGCTCTGGGGGCGTTCCAGAACGCTCTGGAACGGAACATCCTCGTCCTAGCCCCCGCCCGGCCAATGTCTCCAAAGGGAGTCGGAATCGGAGGAGGAGGCGGCGCCAAGAGTCGGAGAGACGGGTGCCGGAGTCGGAGAAGGATGGATTAGGCTTCGACCACATCGCAAAGACTTCCTTGTTCGGGCTCACGAGCAGGACCCAGGATGACCCAGGGGGCGTTGCTAGAAGAAGAAAAAATCACATCAACATCATGTTTTGGAGCTCCGCGCAGATTTCTTGGATTCGTGCTGGACCGCGCCAGAGGCGCCGCCGGGGGGCCCAGGCCCAGATCCAAGGAACCCGCGCGGAGCGCCAAAAGTTATGTTTGTGTACGTTTTTCTTCCTCGAGCACACTCCGCGCGCCGCACGGGGCACGAGGGTGCGTCCAGGTAGATGGAGGTACAGCAGGGCCGAGGTACGAGATCGAGGTCGGCTCGGGGAGGGTAGCCCAGTATTCTTCGTGCTCGTTTGATGTTCCTGTGCATCCTGGGGAGGGTGCCCTTGGATGTTCTGCTTGTTTTGGCCGACGGAGTGTCTCGTGGTCTTAAAAGGTGCCATGCTGGCCCGACGACGACGACGAGAAGGAGGAGGAGGGGGAGGAGGAAGAGGAGGAGGAGGAGGAGGAGGAGGAAAAGGAGGAGGAGGAGGAGGAGGAGAGGAGGAGGGGAAGGAGGAGGAGGAGGAGGAGGAGGAGGAGGAGGAGGAGAAGGAGGAGGAGGACGTCTCTTGGGACGTCTCTTGAGGTGGGGGGGGCGCCCGCGGCGCCCCCCCACCTGAGTCGGGCGCGCCCCGCGCCCGCGTGCGGCGGGCGACGCGCGGCCGTCCCGCGCCCCCGCCCGCGTGCACTCAGCCGCCGGCGCTCAGCGCCCGCGGCGCGGCAGCCTGCGCCACTCTGCGGGGCTCGCGAGCCGAGTTGGTGGCCCGCTCCTCCGCCTTGCCCCAGCGTGCTGAGCGGGGCATGGCGCGCAGCCGTTCTGCGGCGCGCGCAGCTGGGCTGTCCACTAGCCCAGGAGGATGCGGATGGAGGGCTGCTGGCCTCCTCCTCCTGCGGCAGGTGTGGCGCGGGCCACCTTGGCTGCCTGCTGCACCTCGTCCGCTCCTGGCCGCTGCCGCGCCCGCCGCGCCGCGCGCGTCTGCTGCCCCGCACCTCCTCTGGTGTCTGCGCCTGCTGCCGCGGCTGCCGCTGGCTGGGTCGCGTGGTTGATCTGCTCCTCCAGGCGTTGCTTCCAGTCGTCGCGGCCGATCTTGGCCTGTTCATCTGGTGGTCTTGGCGCAGCTGCTCGGTCGTCGCCAGCGCCGCGTGCCTCATCCTCGCGGGGGCTGGGCCGAGCCGCTGCGGCTGCCAGGAGCAGCGCCACGGCCTCGGCCGAGCCCATATTGGCTCTGCCGTCGCCTCCGCTGTTGTCGGGCTGGCCTTCGCTGCTGTGGAAGACCGACGGCTGGGACTCTGGCCTGCCCGTGCCGCTGAGCCTGAGGAAGGTCCTGGCCATACGGTGCTGGTCGTCGGAGAGTTCTTGCCCTTGTTGCCTTCGCTCGCGGATCTTGGTGCGCAGGACCTCACGGAGGGAGGCGCTGCGGCCCCAAGCAGTGTGGCACACCTCCTCCGCGAGCTGCTTCTTGTAGTCGCAGTATTCGTCATCGTCGGTCGCGTTGAACAGGCAGTCCATGTCCTTGGCCTCCATCAGCTGCAGCACGAAGGGGACGCACCAGTTCAACCACATCTGCTGCTCGTCCAGTTCCTCGTTATGCAGGAACTCGCGGAGCACCCATTCAGCTCCGACGGAGCACCCATTCAGCTCCGATCAGGCCGATGGTCGTCGTTAGCTCATCGAGGCGGCCCCTGCGTCCTGAAGGCACCGAGCAGGTGCAGGTACTGGCCGAGGACTGCCCTGGGCGGTCATTCTTGATGAAGGGGGACTTGGTGACGATGGCGTGGTCCGCAACGACGTGGAGCTCGGTCTGGACGAGCTCGATGCTGTCGTCCACGTGGCTGCGCGAACTCCTGTTGAGTATTTCCTTGAGCCTGGCCTCTCGGCGGGCTGCAGCAGCTGCCATGGCCTCTCTGGTCGCAGGGGATCCTGTCGCGACCTGCGCGTCTGGGCTGGCGTCGGTCCCCGCTGGGCGGCGCGCCTTGCACTGCGGTTTGCCTACAGGCCTCTGCGCGTGACGCTTGTTCGCATTCCCGCGCGTGTCGGCCTTGGTGCTGGCTGGCTCCTGCGCCTCCACGGGCGGTTGGTATGTCTGGGCTTCTCCGTGCTGGAGGCCTTGATCTTGAACCTCACGCTGGGGTGCGGGCTCGAATACAGTTGGGGGAGCCCTGTCGGTGTGTTCCGCTCGTCTCACGGCGGTCTGCATGAGCTGCAAGTCTTCATCCTTCTCGGGTCGGCTGCGCCCGCCTGCTGTGTTTCTTCGCCAGGCCTGCTCATTGGCTCTTCGGCGTCGGAGTTCGGCTCCTGGTACAGCTTCGGCTTGGGTCTGGCCGACTTGTTGTGTTCCGAGTGTCGGCAGGTCCATCGCTGCTGCTTCCTCGGCGGTCCCTGCCTGGCAGGCAGAGTCTTCTGGCCTTGCCCTCCTTCTGCCTGGGCTACTGTCTGAGTTCCACCTGTCACCAGTGGGGCTCTCCGTCGATGATCTCGATGGCCATGGCGACGATGGGCTGGCTGACTGGTCTTATTCTCCCCCATTGGCTCCTCCAGCCCCGAGATCTCCTCCTTCTGGTTCGGCTCTTCCAGCCCCACCTCGTGGGCCTTCGTCGTAGCTAGCGTTGTCCTGGTAGATGCTACTGTCCCCTTCCACCCCTGGCTGGGCCCCAAGGTGCTGTTGGGCCCCTTTCGGCAGGGGCCTGCCCAGCCTGTGGTTGTACTTGTGGATGGGCCTGGCCGACCTCGCCTTGAGATGGTGCTGCATCAGGATGGTGGTAGTTGTCGTCGTCGCTGTCTGGTTTGGGCACCTGGTCCCAGTTAGGCCATGGTCGCCTCCAACCTTCCGTGACGAGCCAGTTGGGAATGCATGTTGGCATCGGCAGCGCGGGTGCTGGTGCTGTGGGTGGTCCATACCATACTCCTGCGGCCGCGCCGTGGGGCGGAGCCCACTCTGGTGGCTGGCCTCCAAGGTTGGCGAGGTCACCGTTTAGCGCGTCCGTCATCATTCGGTGGACCTCGTCAAGGTTGGCCCAGTGCATCGCGACCACGTGCAGCCATTCACTCACACTAAGGGACTGGATGTGGTCCGTCAGCCGCTGGCGCATTGTTTGCGCGGTGGCCCACGCGACATTGATGATACCACGCATGTAGTTGAGGATGCTGTCGGTGCCTGCGATGAGCTCCACTTCGTCGCGCAGGCGCCTGTGAATCGGGTTGCAGAGCAGCGCCGTGACGTACTAGTTGCTCCATGCCGTCCATGACGTTAGCCCTGCTTCTGGCGAAGTGAGGTCATGGACCCACGTGGCCGCATACTCGCTTAGCTGTCGGCAGAGGGCGCTCAGGCTGGAGAAAGACTGAGTTTGCCTGGTCACCTGTGCTCCGTGTCCCCTGCCCGTGGGATCGTTGCTGTTAGGTTGTTCCAGCCTCCGTCTTGGGCGCGGGGACCTGGATCTCGGAGCGTCTGGCTCGACAGACCCAGCTTGCTCAGCCTGCGCTGGGGCCTGGGGCGGCCCTTCTGCGCGGGCCGCTTCGTCGGGCGCATCCGTTTCGCCCTCTGTTGCAGCGTCAAGCTCTGGGGCTGGGGGTTGTTCCGCTGCTGGCGCTACTGCGTCTGGCAGGCCTGCGGGGTCCGCTGCTGCTGGGCTCTGAGGTCCTTGGAGGACTGCCATGTGCTGCTGCTCGTTCGGCGGTCTTGCCGCTGCCGCTGGAGTTCCTCCTGCTGTGTCGATGGAGCCGTGGTCGGAGAGGGAGTCGTTGCCTGGGTCGTGCTCCTGTGGCTCGGCGCTGGCGTTGGACTCATCCTGGTCCATGGGGATGTAGTCCGCAGAGCTGTTGAGGTGCCCATCGCGGAATGCCTCATGATGGTGCACCTGCTGCCTGGGGATTAGGAAAGCCCTTGCCGCGGCCTGGTAGGCAGTGAGGCGCTGGATCGCTACGGTTAAGTCGTCGCCATTCTGGGCGTGCATGTGGGCCAGCCGCCGTTCTCGCATGATGTGCCCGCCGTCCCATCCTCGGTCACATATCTGTTGGGCACGGCGTTGGAGCTCGGCATCGTAATCGGCGTCACTGACGTACCTGAAGAACCCATCGAAGTCCTCGCGCCGCAACTCCCGCTTGACGTAGTCCACGCATAAGTCGTTCCAGCTGGCTTTGCCCGCGTGGCTGTCGACCACGTCGGTGATCCACCAGCTGGAAAGCTGCTCTAGCGCGATCTCAAGTGGTTCCAAGTTCTCCTGCGCCACTACGCCATGAATGTCATTGCCGCACACCTTTAGCTTGACGTGGTGGGTCGCTGGGCCCGTTTAGAGTTGGGCCGCCTCGTCGCCTGGTTATTCGCCTTCCTCCTCCTGGTGCTGTGCTGCTTGTCCTCGGCGAAGTGCGGGGCAGCGTGACTGGTCGCTCGTCGGCGGGCTCAAGTCCAGCAGGCTGTGCTCGCGTGCGTGGTTCCCTCTGGGCTCGACCTCCTCGCTGCTGCTGGCGTCGAAGATGCCCGCGAGTCCGCCTTCGCACGTCCTCAATCCCATGAGTGACATGATGCGCTGGCCCAGGTCGGGGATATCCTGCCTTTCTTATTGCTCGTCTGGGTCGCTGATGCTCCTGTCTGAACAGCCTGGTCTCGCGATTGGTGGGCTGCGTGAACGTTCAGGTCTGCACGATTGGGAGCTGTCTAGTGGCCGAGCATCTTGGCTTGTGTCGGTCGGGGGAAGGGCACCCCTCTGCATCCCTTCTGTCTCGACCGGCTGCGTCGAGACCTTGGTGCGTGAGTCGGGCTCGTTGTCCTTGGTGCTGTACTCATAGTTTGGCTGCACACTCCGATGTTCGCATCGGCGCTTGGTGGTGTTGTCGGTGCTGGTGGCCCGTGGTCTGCGTGTGCCCTGTCTCGGTCGTTGCTTGGGTCGCTTCGGTGCTTCGGCTGGGTCGGTGGGCTCTCCTGAGCTGCGCTTGGCTGAGCTGCAGGTTGGGTCACCATTTACTCCTGGGCCTGGGGGGCCATCTCCAGGATTTAGCTCGAGACTCCTCTTGTCCGCTGAGTTTACCGCTGGACCTGGGAGGCCATCCCCAGGATTTGGTCGAGGCTTTGGCGGGCAGATTACTCCTGAGCCTGGGAGGCCCTCTCCAGGATTTGTATTGCTGAGACTCCTGCCGCCATGTTTTATCCCTGAGCCAAGGAGTCCATCTCCTGGGGGATTTGCTCGAGGCGTCGGTATCAGCGTTCCAGCCCGCGGGTGCTCGCCTTTGCTTTTGGTTCGCTTGCTCGTGCCCGAGTGGTGTGCGGGCAGTAGCGCCGATAGGCCTCTGCGCTGCCACTTCCGCTTGGCCGTGCCCGCTTCCCTCGCCGCTGCACGCATTGAGTGGTTGGCTCTGGGTCTGCGGGGCGACTCGGGCTTGGCGTCCGCGCCGTCTGGCCACTTGGCCTTGCCTGGCTTGGGGGGCTTGCCTCGCCGAAGGCGGTCGAGCTGGTGCTTGGCTGCGGGCGTCATCCAACCACGGCATCTGTGTCGGAGCCGTAGCATGCGGCTCTTCCCGTCGGCGGAGAGGGCGACCATTGCTCCACATCGCCAGCACCAGCATTGCCCATGCAGGTAGCTCAGGTTGTGCGTTGGGTGTATCGGGCCTTGGTTCATGAGGGTGGCGTACTCCGACTTGGGGACTTTGGTGGCCCGCCCGCTGCTATTGGCTACCATTGGCATTGCATTGCATCTATGTGTCCGCATCCAGTCGAGCATGGAGAACTTGCCAGGCCCCTTGCTGCACTCGAGGCAGACCCACTTGCCGTCGGTCCGCTTGTGCATTCGGTGGCCTGTCTCTCCCTCGACCTGCTTGCGTGTGTGGAAGGCCCTGACCCCTCCGCCCCACTGGCGCGTGCGGGTGAGCCGTGGGTGGCCGAGTCCTGCAAGGTGAGCAGCGACAGCACCTATCCTGCGGTGGATTCGATTGAGGAGCTTCTCTCTCTCGATCAGGGCGGCGACCTGGGGACAATGCCGTTGGCTGCAAGCTCGGCTCCTCTCTGCGCGTACCCATCCCATCAGCGAGCTCGTTCCCTCTGGTTACGCGCATGGGCTGCCTGATCTCGGGTAGCACTTGATGACGGTGACGTCCCGCATTCCTCCTTCTCGCTCTCTGATGGCATCTTGGACGCGCTGCCACCATCTAGCCAGGGGGGCCTCTGGGCAGGCATAGCTGTAGCTGCGCCACCCGTCCACCACCGTCTGGGGGTCCGTGACGATGGTGAGTGGTCCGTGGGTGAGCTTGGGCGTCCAGTAGATGGCTGCGAGCTCTGCTGCTGCGACGGTCTGGGGCCCGTCCAGGATGCCGAACCAGCCTGGGTAGTCGTCGATGTCGGTGCCTGCGTCTTCGGGCAGCTCCAGCGCTATGCCCCACCCTGCTCGGGCGATGCGCTTGTCGCCTGACGTGACTGAGCCGTCAGTATATGCGACCGCAGCTGCCACGGAGCGGGCGTCGCCAGTGCGCATGCCGAAGTTCCCGACTGCCCAGTGCGTGCCGTCGAGGCTGCCCCACTCTGGGGGTGGGTCGATTGGGCACATATCGTTGGGTAGGATGCCTCTGACCCAAAAGGCGTGCTCCAGCGGGTCGTCTTTGACAGCTCTCGCCCTGACCACCAGGGCCGCCGTGCTGGTGACCCACTGGTGGTCGATGTCGTCCGTGGCTGAGCACTCGTACAATATGTGGAATGGCGCGTCGTCCACTCCCAGCTGGCAGCGGGTGCACGTAGGTTGAGTGTGGTATCCTGCTGCATGACATTTCTGGTTGGTCCAAATCGCTGCGCATGCGGATGCTTCAAGCGCGCCTGCCTCTCGGTGCCTCTCTAGCTTGCGGAAGAGACTTGCGCTGCCCTGGAGCGCAGAGATGTCGGCGCCTCTCTGTAGTCCTTGTCCTTTAGGGTACCTGCTCGCCTGGCTCCAAAGGAGGCTGGTCGCGGCGTCCTTGATGGCCTCCTCGACCTCAGTGGGGTTGGCATCCACGGCATCTGAGATTTGCCACATGTGCCCGCGATGACCAGTCCACTGATCCGCTTCCTGCACCATCCAGCCGAGGATCTCGAGAGAGAGAGAGCTGCAGGGCTGCCACGGGGCCCGTGGCGGCCATCCATCGGCCTCGCTTGGTGACGCTGTCCAGGTGGATCTGCACGCGGTGCCATGCTTCGCGGAGGCGGTCGCGTAGGTCGCCACTGCGTCGCCACATGCGCACCCATTCGCGAAGTTGGCGGACGACGTTGGCCGTCCACGGTTCCTTGTCGCCGTGCGTGAGGATGAGGACCGTAGCCGTGCATCTGCGCCCCGCCGTGATGCCCGCCATGTCGGCTGCCACAGGTCGTGCCCTGACGATGTCGTGTGGGGTCATGCCCGTTGCGGCCTGGTCGTACTGCTGTTTGGCCCTGACTCTGGTGCGGCACAGGCTCGCTGATCGTCTTCTCCAACGGGCTGCCCGCAGGAACTGTTTGGCCCGCTTCTTCCGCTGCCTGGCCTGTGATGCACGCTTGGCCTGGGTCACTCTGCGTCTCCTTCTCCCAATGGTGGTGTCGCAGCCCAGGTCCTTCATGATGCCGGCCTGCGTGAGGGTGAGGCCCATGGCAGCCGCTGTGGCGCCGACTGCATCCCGGACTGCTGGGTGCGAGGCGACTAGCGCAGACTTCCCTGAGATGGGCAGCTGGTCGGCTTCGCAGCTTCGTATGATGGATGCTGCGCTGGTGGCTATCTGGTGCCCCACGATGCTGCAGGCTCCCTCCGCGCGGATCTGCACGTCGTCGACATACTGGCGCGGCCATGCCTTTGGTGCGGTGCGGTGCGCAAGTTCGAGGATGTCGCATAGCATCATGCGAGCCGCATTGTTGGCGTGGTTGCAGCCTGCAACGATGCTGCTGCATGGGGCCAGTGGGGCACCGTACGCACCAGAGGCTCGCACGACCCGCGGCGCCACACACATCAGCGTACATAAGTAGAGCTCGACGGGCGGGTACTCCAGGGCGTCCGCCTTCTTGATGAGCGTGACCAGGTTAATGTTGTCATAGAACTTCCCTAAGTCCAGGAACAAGCTTGCCCATGCTTCAGCTGAATGCCCGCGCGCAGCCGCTTCGTTCAGGCAAGCCGCGACGATGAAGGCTCGGAGCGCGGAGCTGCCAGTCACCGCTGCGCCCCAGAAAGCAGCCCTCTCGTCACACCATTGTCCCACCTCGTGCTTGGTGAGTCTGCCCCAGACTCGAACCAATATGGGGAATAGCCCGATGGGTCTTTCCTCCCCTGCGACCGCGCTGTCGTTCTTCCTGAGGAGCTGGCACCACACGTGGTAGAACTGGTGGGGCCAAGACAGCGTTGCTTCGCGGTCATTGATTAGGTCGGTCAACTCTTGCCTGGCTGGGATCGGGAGGGCGGCCAGCTCTGCTGCACTCCACTGGTCCGTGCCTCTGCCTGTGGTCTTCTTGAACTGGCGCATGGCTTTGTCCAGGTCGGCTAGCTCGCATGGCCTTCGGTTGCGGTTGGCTGCGTCGGCCTTGGCGCGCAGGCCTTCCATGACTGCTTGCAGGTCCTGCGAGTCTGTCCCTCTGCCAGCGCCTGTCCCAGGCTGCCGTGCGTAAGTTGACCCCCTCCTGGAGGTCGCCTTCTGGGTGTCCATCCAGTGGGTCGATGGTGACTTCGCTGAGGTCCTTCCGCTCTGGCTTGCTGAGGTACCTGTGTCCCTCGCCCATAGATCCTTGGAGTGCTTGCTCCGTCCAGTGGCGTACTGCAGATCTGGTCTCCTGCCAAGCCTTCTTGTCGCGTGAATCCGCACGTTGGCGAACTGCCTCTATTGTTGTCACCCACTCGTCCTGCTCGTCGTCTGGGACTGGCAGGCGCTGGCCTCGGACGAGTGCCTCCGTACAACGGAGTGCCCTGCTGTCTTCGCTGGGGTCGTCTTCCATGATCTTCTGGGCGCCCCTGATCTGCTGGCATGTGAGTATGATCACGTGTTCGATAGCCGCACGCTGCCCAGAGGTGCCGTTAGTCTTGAGGCATACCTGTCTGAGCTCGGTCAGCCTGCCTTGCAGTGTGCCCCACATGTTGACTTCAGGTCTCCGAGCCGCCCCTTGGTGGCCTCGCTGATGCTTCAGGAGGCTGGTAGCTGCAGTCCATACGTACTTGATGGGCTGGCCGCGCCTGGCGTTGTTACGCGGCTTGACCTCGCATAGATCTGCGAGCGTCTTCCCCGCCGCCATTGCCCAGTAGCCGTATCTCTCGCCCAAGCTGCCCGCGCTGCCTGGGTTGGCCCTGTACGCCAGGGAGCTTTGGACCCAGGGCGGGGGGTCCCCCAGCTGGCAGTGGGCGGCGTAGTCTTTGGCGTTGGTCCATGCATCGTCAGCGCAGAAGGCGCGGTGCTTCTTGGCGTAGGTATCGCTCGTCAAGTGCTGGAGGTTGGCGAGCTCATCGTCGTCCAAACCTTCCTCGACGGCCTTTTCGTACTGCTGCCTGTCCCTCTGTGCCCGCTTGATACCTTTGGCGATCTGCGTCTCTACGGTCGGGGTCTCGAACCTCCTGGGGAGCCACGGAATACGGACTTGGACTTCGCCTGGCCTGGCCGCGAGTTGGCGGCCCCCATGGGGCCTGGCGCACTACATCCACTGATTTGATGTATGGTCTGGCTGAGTCGGAATACAACAGATAGTCGAGGACTCGGCCCTTGCCGCTGGCGCAGGTGAGGTCGGCATCTGGCGCCAGGATCTTGCACTTGAGTGCCTGTGGCCAGCGGGATGAAGCCATCTCATCTGGCGTACAGTTGGAGCCCCCGGCTATGATCCACGGCACTCCGAGCGACCTGGTAACCCTGAGGACGTTGCCGAGCTTGGTGCCGTTGCTACCCACGAGCCCAATGACGCAGTCCAGGTAGCAACTGATGAGCGCGAAGGTGCCACGCTGTAGACGGATGAGTGTGACCGTGGCGTCGCTGAGCTGGTCATGGAAGGCACCCTTGCCCGTCTTATCTGGTAGGTGTGAAAAAGGTATTGAGGTCATTGCGGCGTAGCCAACATGTGCCTCCATGCGTGCCCTCCCTGCGTTCTGCTTGCCCTGGCCGCGCGGCTGCTCTGCGGCTGCTGGTGGCTGGCGTCCAGGAGCGCATGGAGCGCCACCCGCATCGGCGCAGCCTCTGCTCTTCGGCGTCGCACTGGGGGCGCGTAAGGTGGTGCTCCGCAAGGCCAATGAGGTCGAAGCACTGCGCTCCCTCCACGAAGGTTTTCGCCGCGTCGTTGCACTGGCTACTGCTGCCGAAGAAAACCTGCACGGCCTCCCGTTCAATCAGCGGCTCCCAGCTGCCCGCTGACGATACCCTACCGAGCCTGGCGCGCACGGGTTCATCGGCGTCTTGAGGGTGTGCACCTGGGTCTGGTCGCTGGTGCGGGCTGGTCTGCCTAGCTGCTTGGCGCGCTTGGTGTCCAGGGCGCTGACCTGGTTCGCCATGGCCTGGCTCGGTGCCAAAACGGACTCGACGCTCAGGCTGTCCGCCTGTGTCCTGATGCCGCTTCCCCTTGGCAGTCGCCTGGGACTGGCCAGTCTGGCAGCTTCCGTCACCTCGAGCGTGAGGGCCTCCTGCTGCGGCGGCTGCGCTCGCGGCTGTGCAGTTGTTCGCAATGATGGTGGGCTGGTTCCAGCCGCCCGCGCAGGCGCCCGACCTTGGATGGAGGGGACGCGAACTCTTTCCCAGGTGAGAGTTCTGGGCCCCCTCAATAGTCCAGCTGGCCGCCTGGTTGCCGTTGGGCTCGGGCGTGGGCAGAAGTCTGCGGCCCTCGCACCAGCGGAGGAACTTCGTGGCGTTCAGCAGGCCCTGCAGCCGCTGATAGGGCGTTGTACGTGTTGGCCAGGCTAGGATGGCGTCGAGGGCCCCCCGCCCCCGCCTCCTTCACCAGGGCCCCCAGGAGCGCGAGCGTGAGTGTCAGTGCCTTGCTCGCCCTTGTCGTCCTGCCCTTTGGGTGCCACCTCCTGAGCATTGGCTGCACGCTGCCGAGCCCTGATGGCTGTGGTCTGGTCGAGGTACTGCTTGACATCATCGGCGTTGGAGAAATCGCACTTGGCGGGGTCGGTGGTGGCTCCAGCGGCCTCCTCTTTGACTTCGACCTTGGCCTCCTCTGTAGCTTCTCCTTCTCCGTCTCCCACACGGCGGCGCTTCTTGGCAGTGACTTTGGCCTGGAACTCTCTGAGGGTGTCGGCGACCTCCTTGATCGACGTGCTCTGGTCCTTGGCGGCACTGTAGACCTCTTTGGCTTGCCGCGCAAGCGCTGCGGCCTCGGCGTACTTGGTCTTGGCGTCGGGGTCCAGGAGCTCCAGGTCCTCCTCAGAGAGCTCGGGCAAGTCGCCCCACTGGTCCTCGGTGGCCTGCTGCTGCTGCGTGGGCTGTGGCGTGTGTGCGCCTCCTCCTGCTTTGTTGACCTCGCTCTGGAGCTCATCATGCTGGACCTTGGCTTCGATGACCTCGTCGGTGGTCTCGTCGAGCTGGACCAGCAGCTCCTGCCTGCGCTCGTCCAGCTGCGCGAGCTGGCCTGTGACCTTCTCCTGGGCCTGCTGGGCCTGTCTCCAGCGCAGCGCAGCGGCCTCCAAGCGCACCCCCAGCTTGGGCTCAGGGTTGGCGGGCCCCTCTGGTGCAGGCGCCAGCACGGGGAGCTTGGCCAGCGTCTCGGCTGCCTGGGCGGTCTGGGTGTCCCCCGACGTCTTGGCGGACTTGACCACAGCCTGGATCGCACGGAGGCTGTCATCATCCAGTCCGAGCGTGGCCAGGACCTGTTTCGCCGCCAGCTTGTCCTTGTCATTGAGGTCGGCGGGCTTGGGCCACGTGTATGTGCAGGTCTTACATCCCTCCCAGCCTGGAGTGCCCGCACGCTTGGTGTACACCCAGCTCTCGCCTGGTGGGCAGTACGGGCAGACGAGGTACTCCCCACGCCTCTTCTGGCTGCTCTGCCTCTGCCTTGGCTTGCTGGGCACACGCCGCTGCCAGCCGCCCTGTTGATGCTGCTGCTGCGTGTGCCACGGGGCTGTGCCGCGCCAGTCCGCCCCTTGGCTGCGGCCGCCGCGGCCCATGGTGTGCACGTAACAATCGTCGTTGTTCTGCGATAGCTTCTGCAGCCTCCTCGGAGGCCCCCCATCAAGCCACGGGCCGCGGTGGCGCTGCGGGCCCACCCCGCGCGCGCCCCACGACGGCTCGTGTATCGCAGGCGGCCCTGGCGCGCGCGGCCACCGCGCGCGCCTCGGGCCACAAGGCTTGAGGAGGAGGAGGAGGAGGAGGAGGAGGAGGAGGAGGAGGAGGAGGAGGAGGAGGAGGAGGAGGGGAGGAGGAGGAGAGGGGGAGGGTTGAGGCTTCTTATTTTCTTTGGCATGCCCCCTACATGCGGATTTTGGACGAAAAATTGAGATGCTCACAAATAGTAACCCAAAATCGTCCCCCGACTATGTGTTGACTATTTTTGAACATATCCCTCCTGGAGGGGGACAGGCCCGACTCAGCATTCTGGCCTCGGTCCTCCCTGGGGGCCGACTGCCAGGACGCCCCGCCAGGGCTGCAGGGCGGTGGCGCGCGAGGGGGGAGGCGGAGGAGCCGGCGGAGGCCTCCTCCTCAGCGGGCGGCGGGGCTGCGCGGAGGCCCTCCTCGGCCGCCTGGGAAGTGCGCCCCGTGCCTTCGGGGGCAGGGCCTCGACAGCTTTCGGGGGCCACAGGCGAACCCTACCCCTACCCCCCACGAAGTCTGAGGGGGAGGGTGGGGTTCACTTCGTTCGGATAGAAGTGAACCCCACCCTCTCCCTCAGAAATCGTGGAGGGTAGGGGCAGGGTTCGCCTGTGGCCCCCTGAGCTTCTCACGAGGCCTGGGGGGCTCCCGAGCCCTCTGGGAAGGCCCGCCCCTGCGCACCTCCCCCCCGCTCGCTCGCCGCCCGGCCGCCCTCGGCCGCCCCCCCGGGGGCTGCCATGGCACTGCCCGGGGCCGAAGAGCGGCTCAGGGGAGGTTTTTGTTTGTCCCCCCAGCGCAGGACGCCACCACCACCGCGCGCTCCTGGCCCCATCCAAGGAGAGCGCGCGGCAGGCCAGCTGCAGGGACGAGGGAGGAGCGGCAGCAGGAGGCAGGAGTCGGCGGCGAGCGAGCGGGGGAAGTGAGAAGGGGCGGGCCTTCCCAGAAGGCTCGGAAGCCCCCCAGCAGGCCTCGCGAGAAGCCGTCGAGGCCCTGCCCCCGAAGACACAGAACACGTCCCAGACGGCCGGAGGGCCTCCGAGCAGCCCCGCCGCCTGCTGAGAAGGCCTCCTCCTTCTCTCTCCCCCCCCCTCGCTCGCCGCCGAAGAAGAGCGGCCCAGGGGCATGGCACCCCCTCCCCCTCCTCCTCCTCCTCCTCCTCCTCCCTCCTCCTCCTCCTCCTCTTCTCCTCCATTCCCCTCCTCCATTCCACCTCCTCCTCCTCCTCCTCCTCCTCCTCCTCCTCCTCCTCCTCCTCCTCCTCCTCCTCCTCCTCCTCCTCCATTCCGTTTCCTTATAAATAACTTCTCCCTGTCGCACCCCGAAGCCATTTTTTAGGGCGGGCCGGGCGATTCGCCTGAGACTTCCTCGCCACTTATGACTCTGAAGGTCAAAAAAGGGGGGCGGCTTTACAGATGGAGGGCGGGTCGTTTTCAAAATGTGGCTCTCGCCCTAGCGCGGCGCACATTCGCTTTAAAAATGCTAGAGCTTCACGGATTGAGGGCGGGTGGCTTTCAAAATGTGGCTCTCGCCTTAGCACCGCGCACAGTCGTTTTACAAACTTGCAAGAGCTTCACGGATTGAGGGCGGATCGTTTTCAAAATGTGACTCTCGCCCTTGCGCGGCGCACATTCGCTTCAAAAAATGTGCAAAAGTTCAACGGGTTGAGGGAGGGTCGTTTTCAAAATGTGGCTCTCGCTTTAGCGCGGCGCACATTCGTTTCAAAAATTCGCAAGAGCTTCGCTGATTGAGGGCGCTTCATTTTCAAAATGTGGCTCTCGCCTTAGCGCGGCGCACACTAGTTTTAAATATGTGCAAGAGCTTCACGGATTGAGGGCGGTGCCTTTTCAACATGTGGCTCTCGCCTTAGCGCGGCGTACATTCGATTTGAGCACGTTCAAGAGCTTCACGGATTCACATCATCAACGTACCAGATATGGTGTTTGGGAAGAATTCAGTATTATACGGGTGCAACACTTACGTTGATTCTCTGTGTTGAAGTCCTAGGAATGGCGTTCTGGTACGATTCAGGATCGTCAAGACGCAACAGTCAGGTTGATCCGTGGCGTTGGAATCCCGAGAAAATGTGTTGGCATGCGTCAGGGTCTGAAAACGGGCGTCTCCCAACGAGGAAGTCCCATCAATAAAAAATAAACCGTTGTTGGGGCCTATGAAGAGGGAGCATGGAGGGACGGTTTACTCCAACATCGTTGAAGACTCTTGGGTTTACAATGGTCCTCCTCCTCCTCCTCCTCCTCCTCCTCCTCCTCCTCCCCCTCCTGCTCCTCCTTCGCCTCATCCTCCTCCTCAACCTCC
>CAUYUJ010018103.1:65000-75000 GCA_963575745.1 Prorocentrum cordatum | reverse complement strand
GCAACGGATCACGACCAGGGCCCCATAGCCAAACCTCTCAGCGCCGGTCGAGCCGGAGATCGAGCTGAGATGGCCCCGGGGCCCGGAACCAGGCGAAGACGCCCGGCTCGAAAGCACCGAGGCGCCAGGAGCTCAGGGCTCCTCCTCCTCTGACGCGGGGAGGCGAGGCGGCCCACCGAGGAGAACAATTATCGTGTTGGGGGGGAGGGGCCGGGAAGATGCAGGGTGCGACGGCACAACAAACGCCATCAACATACTCGATAATGCGGATGACGTGGCCATGTCTCCCGACCCCTGCCTCCCCACCCGATAACGGACTATCACCACAAGTCCACCCCAACCAAATCCGAAGGCACCGTTGGGCTCGTCGACTTCCGCTGGGCGGGGCGCTCCAGAACATCGAGGAAACACTTTTGATCCGCGCGTCGAGAGCGCATCTCTTCCGGTCGAAGCTAAGCGGGCCGCGCGAAGCTTGAATTAGGCGGAGGGAGGGGAGGGCATCGAGGAAACACGATGGAACCCGTACACCCCCCAACCCAGAAGTTGGGGGGCTCTAGGGCCTTGCTGGGCAGGGGTGACTTGGCAAGCAGTGAATGAATGAGCATGCTCTTATTCGGCCTAACCTAAGTAGTGACCAAATGAACATTTTCTCATTCGGCGCTCCGACATTGGACACAAGGGGGGATGGGGGGGGAGTCTGGCTCTCCGGACCTCTGCTTGCTGCGACTGTTTGCATCAGTGCCTCCATCCCCAGGGGGGAGACTCCAGCCGATTGAAACGGACGCTCAAAACAGCCGAGATCTACCCCAGGGGGGGGGGAGAGGGTGCGAGGGCGCGCGCCGATCGGCAAGACAATGAACAAGACAACGATCGCTTCTTGCAGGGGGGCGAAAAAAACAGCATAAGCCTAAACTCTCGGCGCTCCGCGCGGATCTCCTGGATCTGCGCTGGGCCCCCCTCCCCGGCGCGCGAGCGCGCCGCGGGGCGGCGCCGGAGGCGCCGCCAGGGGGGCCCCGCATGGATCCAAGAAATCCGCACGAAGCGCCCAAACAAAGTGTATGATCGTTGTGCTTTTTCTTCTTCGAACTCGCCTTTCTGACCCGCGCACCTCCGCGCCCGAGAGCGAGCCCAGGGCCCGCGTGGGGGCGTGGGAAGGAGGAGGAGGAGGAGGAGGGGGAGGGAGAGGAGGAGGGGGAGGAGGAGGAGCAGGAGGAGGAGGAGGAGGAGGAGGAGGAGGCAGAGGAGGAGCAGCATGGGGAGCATGAGGAGGAGGAGGAGGAGGAGGAGGAGGAGGAGGAAGGAAACGACCGCTGCTTGTCTTCCTGACCCGCGCCACCTCCGCGCCCGAGCGCGAGCCCACCTCCAGCAGGGAGCCCGAGGCGTCCGCGCGGTCGCGGGCGGCCCCCGCGGGCCGCGGGAGGAGGGCCGCGCACGCGGCGAGCGAGGCGAGGGCGGCCCGGGTGGCGGGCACCATCTGCTGGGCGTGGGGAGGGCCGGGGAGAGGGCGAGCACCGCAAGGCTCCAGCATTAGAAAGGGCGGGGGGGTTCTCCGAAGGGCTTCGGCGACCCGTCCTCCTCCTCCTCCTCCTCCTCCTCCTCATCCTCCTCCTCCTCCTCCTTCTCCTCTTCCTCCTCCTCCTCCTCCTCCTCCTCCTCCTCCTCCTCCTCCTCCTCCTCCTCCTCCTCCTCCTCCTCCTCCTCCTCCCCTCGATCGCCGAGCGCGATGCGACAGTGGCTGCTTGCGCGCTCGGATTTGGCCACCCTGCGCCCCCCCTCCTCCGCGCACGAGACACGAAAGGTCTACTCCTGCCTGGGGCCACTCTTGGGCGTAGCGGACTCTCTTTCAGCGTGCGTCGCAGGACAAAAAAAGGCATGAACAGAAACTTCTGGCGCTCCGCGAGGAATTGGATCCGCGCCGGACACCCCTCCCTGGCGGGCGGAGCGCGCCAGGGCCGGCGCCGGAGGCGCCGCCGGGGTGGGGAAGAGCGCGGATCCAAGAAAGCCAGCGGAGCGCCGAAAGTTTATGTTTATGCCGTTTTTCTTCTTCGAAGCACGCTGAAAGAGAGCCGGCTACGCCCAAGTGGCCCTAGACAAGAGTGACCTTCCGTGCGCGGCCTTTGGGGGGCCGCGGGGGGACCAAACACGAGCGTGCAAGACGCTACTACCGCCTCGCGCTCGGCGATCGGAGGGCCCTAGTGGGCCCGCACGAAAGGTCACTCTAGAGGGCTAGAGGGCTAGAGGGCTAGAGGGCTAGAAGGCTGGAGGGCTAGAGGGCTATGGGCTATAGGGCTACAGGGCTAGAGGTCTAGAGGGCTAGAGGGCTATAGGGCTATAGGGCTAGAGGGCTAGAGGGCTAGAGGGCTAGAGGGCTATAGGGCTATAGGACTATAGGGCTATAGGGCTATAGGGCTATAGGGCTATGGGGCACCCGTGCACCCGAGCACCCAGGCACCCGGGCACCCGGGCGGGCCGCCGAACTCGACGACGCAGCTCCTGGGCACGCGGGCACCCGGGCGCCCAGGCAGACCGCCACCGCCCCAGAGATCCGGCAGCTCGAGAACCAGACCTCCAGCGATGGTCAGTGGGCCCGTCGGTTTGGTCCAAGGCCTCCGCGCCTCCTGGCCTCCCTGGCCCCGGGATCTAACTCCGATCTGGACTGCCGCGGACGCGCTCGAGCCTCCCCTCGGCGCGACTGCACCGCCGCTCCAGTTTTGCGCGCTCTGGGCACTTCTTCCTCCTCCCTCCTCCTCCTCCTCCTCCTCCTCCTCCTCCTCCTCCTCCTCCTCCTCCTCCTCTTCCCTCCTCCTCCTCCTCCTTCTCCTCCTCCTCCTCCTCCTTCGCCTCCTCCTCATCCTCCCCTCCTCCTCTTTCTCCTCCGCCTCCTCCTCCTCGTCCTCCTCCTCCTTTTCCTCTCCTCCTCTCCTCCTCCTCCTCCTCCTCCTCCTCCTCCTCCTCCATCTGCTTCGCCTCCTCCTCCTCCTCCTCCTCCTCCTCCTCCTCCCTGGCCTCGAGGGCTCTCGCTTCCAGGCTGTCAGGCTCATTACCCGTCGAGCGCCGCCGCCGCAGCGCCCCCTGACTGCGGATCTGCCGTACGTTGGTTGATTCTCCGACCTAACATCGACTGTGTCAGAACTGCGCCCAGAAGGATGCAAATGAAGTAGGGCGGATATTACCGCCTTGTTCTGGTTAGGCGGATATTGCCGCGGACATTTCCGCAGAGGCATGGCGGAAACAGCGACGGCAAAGCAGGGCGGAAATCGGCATCAAATGAGCTTGAAAAGAAGAACGTCAATTTCTGCCCGACTTCCGAATCGCCTAGAAAGTACAGCGGGTCCCAAGTCAGGGTCGCCACCAAACCCAGAGATCTAGCGTTAGGTCGGGCGCGTCCCCCTACAGGCGGATTTGGGACGAAAAGAATAAGACAGTCCGAAAAATACTCCCAAATGGTCGTCAATTGGAAAAAATCGTCCTCTGACTATTTTCAACTATTTTTGAGTATACCCTCCAGTAATGGGACAGGCCTGACTTTAATCTGGCGACTCGAAGCCCAGACCTCCAACGCAGTGGAACACCGAAAGCAGGGCCTGCCCGTCGTCTTCGGCGCCCGGGAGTCCTCGCCGGGCCCAGGGACCGTCCAAGAAAAGTAAACCAGGACAAAAATTTGGTCCGAGGGATGTGGTCCAGAGCTCTGGGGAACCCAGGAGGAGGAGGAGGAGGAGGAGAAGAAGGATCAGGAGGAGGAGGAGGAGGAGGTCCTGAAGACATCGAGACATCGGAAGAGGTCTGAGAAGAATATCGCAGAGGAAGTTCCTCCTCCTTCTCTTCTGTCTCCAGAAGGGGGCCCCGCCGGGCTCCGGGGCCGTCAGAAAAGCGGGTCCAGGCGAAAAGCCGGCCCCGGGGAACTGGCCGGGACACTTCCAGGGACCACGTCGCGAAAGGAACCCGAACATCCGACGCCTGTTTTTGCTCCATGCGAGGCACCCCGGAAGTCCAGCCCATAGAGGCCGAAGAGAGCCGAAGACCTCGGTCGTGATTTTCTCAGCAGTGCGAGCACGTCTGGGCACAGGGCATCGGAGGTCTGGGGCCAGGCCTGCACGGGCCCACGCCCTGGAGCGCGTGGCCACCCGGTCAAACGGCCAGGAGCAAGATGCTCTCGGTGGCCCACGAGGTGGGGCTCGGACGGATGGGGTCCTGAGGGCGAGGTGCCTCAAAGGACGAAAATGCCGCCTTGGCTCTCTTCCTACCCTGAGGTCCCCCTCCCCCAGGACCCCAGCTTTGAACCACCGAGGTGCGCGCGCCGAGAGCTGGCCCGAGGAGGGGCCCACGCTGCTGAGGCGTGCGCTTGCCCTCTCCCCCGGGAAAAGGAGCCGTGTTCGGCAGACGAGCGGCAGGCGGAGCAGGCGCTTGCCTCGGGTTGGGTTGCGCGTGGCTCGAGCCAGAGCCGGCACGGACGAACGAAAGACAACGGAAGGATGACGACGACGATGACGATGACGATGGCGTCATCACGTCATCGTCATCGTCATCGCCATCGGTATCGTCGTCATCATCAACATCATCAACATCATGATCATCACCATCACCACCATCGTCACCAGCATTATCATATCGTCATCGTTATCATCACCATGATCATCATCATCAGCATCGCTATCATCATGCTCATCATCAGCACCATCACCATCATCATGAGCAGCATCATCATCATCGGGGATGAAGCAAGGAGGACGGCACGCACGTTGGCATTATTCCACGCCCCGGCGTGCCGCAGGCACGGCGGGGCGGACTATAATGCTGCAGACAACGCGCGGGCTGCTGCGGCTGCTCTCGCGTGCAGTTTCTTGTGGCGGCGCGCCTTGCTCGGGCCTGCTTCGGGAGTGGGAGGGAGGCTGGCTCGGGGGCATCTATCGACAGCAGGGTGGCGAGCAAGGGAGGGAAGTTCAGCGGCTGCGGAGAAGGAGCTCGGGAAGAGAAGCGACGACGATACCCCAGACATCCAACGTCTCGACGCCTTCGAAACGCGGGCCCCCGACCTCCCGACCACTTCCTCGGGACCGGTGTGTCATCCCGCGTCGTTTCTTGACGGTGACGAGGCCCACTGAGGGCCCTCAGAGGCCGAAAACAATTAGCCTGGTCAAAGACCCAACCGTATGCAGTTGAGAGTACCACCGTTGTGAATCTCGTCTGCGGTGGAACTCCCAATGCAGCCAAGAACCGTGTGGGAGGCGCGCCGATGCGTAGCGGAGTACGCAACACGGAAGAAGCCGATTGGTCTGACAACGAGAGTGGGCGAGACTGAGCACGAGTGCGTCTGATTGTGCATGAATCTGCGTGCGAATGAATCTACGTGTATGAATGCCGACGCCCATGTCGGCACGCCCCTCGCGTGGACCGCTTCCTCCCCCTCTTTTTCTCCCTCTTTGCCCGCGACCTCCAGCGTCCCAGGCTGCGGGCACACCGCAGCGCGGAGTCCCCGCGACGAGCGCTGGTCGCCCCGAAAGGGTCCCAGCAACGCACGCGGGTCGTCCGCTGCGCGGAGCAAAGCGAACAAGCTGGCTGGCTGAGAGCGGGAAAGGCTCGGGCCGCCGGGCAGAGCGACGACGGGCGAACGAGGCGCTGGGCAGTGCGCAGCACGGAGTCCCCGCGACGCACGCTGGTCGCCCCGAGAGGGTCCCAGCGACGCGCACGGGTCGTCCGCGGCGCCAGGCCGAATTGTTGGACAGCCTGGATATGGCGCGGCTCGGGCGGGCCGCTCCCCAGGTCAGACCTCGCGGCTAAATTCGGTGAAGCCCAGCTCTCTGGCGAGGGCTGCCGCCTCCCTCCTGCACCGCTTCGTGCGCGACGCGACCTGCTCCAGCTGCGCCACTGGGGCCTTCGGCGGAGTTCCTTATGGGGCCACGAAACGTGTGAGAGGTGTGCCGAAATAGGTGTGCGTGACGCATGCGGGCTGCGCCACTGGGACCTTCGGCGGAGCTCCCTCTGGGGCCACGAAACGTGTGAGGCGTGTGCCGAAATGGGTGTGCGTGACGCATGCGGGCTGCGCCACTGGGGCCTTCGGCGGAGCTCCCTCTGGGGCCACGAAACATGTGAGCGGTGTGCCGAAATGGGTGTGCGTGACGCATGCGGGCTGCCTCACTGGGACCTTCGACGGAGCTCCCTATGGGGCCACGAAACGTGTGAGGAGTGTGCCGAAATTGGTGTGCGTGACGCGACGCATGCGGGTTGCGCCACTGGGACCTTCGGCGGAGCTCCCTCTGGAGCCACGAAACGTGTGAGGCGTGTGCCGAAATAGGTGTGCGTCACGCATGCGGGCTTCGCCACTGGGACCTTCGGCGGAGCTCCCCATGGTGCCACGAAACGTGTGAGGGGTGATGATAGTGGCGATGATGCTGATGATGGGGAGAGGGAGGGGGGGGCACCAGGAGGAGTGAGACGCGGGGCGCTGTCGCTTCAAAACGAGGACCCAACACCACAGGATGGTTGGGAATGAGAAGCCTCCGTCTGGATCTGTTCGAGACGCCCGATGTCTGGGGCTGCAGCTTTGGCCAGGCCTCGAAGGGAAAGTGCCCACCGAGGCACCGCAGAGCTGCGGCAGCCGGGGCCGAGAGCTGCTCATCGGCCGCGGCCCCCCTCCCCGCTCGCCTCTCTCCTCGGAGGACCCCGCCCGTCGCCGGCGGGCCCCGGCCGCTGCCGCCGAAGCGAGCCGAGCCCTGAGATCCGACGGCAGCGATGCGCCGCAGCGTGGTGCGATTCGACATCGAGGCGCTGCCTGCCCGGCGGAGGGAAGCACAGGGAACGCGACCGGTGCTCCCGTCACAGCTGCTGACCAGTAGGGATGCGCGGCATGTAAGGAGGCAAGCCCCGTGGACGCCCGTGCCCGAGCTCTTCGAGCGGGGCTGGCCGTCGACAGGGGCCATGGGATGGACCGAGGAGGCAATCCCCCAGACATCCGACGTCTCGATTTGTTCGAGACGCGGGCCCCCGACCTCCCGACCACTTCCCCGGGATCGGCTCTTCATCCCGAGTCGTTGCTGGACGGTCCCGAGGCCCAGCGAGGGCCCTCAGAGAGGCCAAAAATTAGGAAACAAATCAGCCCCGCTCTTCGCGAGACGCCCGCTGTCTGGGAAGGCGACCCATCTCTGCCATCGGTTTCGACTGTCCTGCAGCGCGGGCCCGGGGGCCACTCGACTACACTCACGTGTGAACCTGGGTAATAATGACCTTCGGCGCGCGGCGGTGTCGGGGCCGCGGGGGGACCAAACACAAGCGCGCAAGAGGCTATCATCGCAT
The DNA here is from genome assembly GCA_963575745.1 of Prorocentrum cordatum. NCBI lineage: Eukaryota > Dinophyceae > Prorocentrales > Prorocentraceae > Prorocentrum > Prorocentrum cordatum. The sequence continues at coordinate 67,710 of CAUYUJ010018103.1, read as the reverse complement.
CGCGTTCGGCGATTGGGAGACACCATTGGGCCCGCACTAGAACTCACCCTGGCGAGGCGATAATCTTACGTCCAGGCGGACCTCGCCCCCGACTTGGGATCCGCCTTGCTTCGGGCCCCCTGGCGACGACAACGACAACCACGACGACGACGACGACGACGACGACGACGACGACGACGACGACGACGGCGACGGCGACGGCGACGGCGACGGCGACGACGACGACGACGACGGCGACGGCGACGGCGACGGCGACGGCGACGGCGACGATGACGACGACAACGACGACGGCGGCGACGACGACGACGGCGGCGAAGGGTCACTCTGGCGAAAGGTCACTTCTTACGTCTTGTCGAGGCACGCCCTCGGAGCCACCGCGGGCTCCCCGGGGGGTGCTCCCGGGCCAGGCTTAAAGCGAAGCCGGCCTCCCGCAAGAGGCACCCGTCGGGGCGGCACCTCTCCTCCACGCGGTCCCCATCGAGGCCCTCGAGGCTTTTGGGGCGCCGCCACCCCTCTGGGGCCTCCTCGACATCGTCGTCGTCGTCGTTATCATCGTTCTCGTGGTCGTCGTCGTCGTCGTCGTCCTTGTCGTCCTCGTCGTCGTCGTCGTCCTCCTCGTCGTCGTCATCGTTCAAGTGGTCGTCGTCGTCGCCGTCGCCGTCGTCCTCGTCGCCGTCCTCAACGACGTCGTCGTCCTCGTCGTCGTCGTCCTCGTCGTCGTCGTCGTGGTGGTCGTCGTCGTCTTCGCCGTTGTCCTCGTCCTCGTCGTCATCGTCGTCGTCGTCGTCGTCGTCGCCACCGTCCTCGTCGTCGTCGTCAACGCTGTCGTCGCCGTCGTCGTCGTCGTCGTGGCCGACCCCGTCGTCATCGGCGTCGTCGTGGTCGAGGTCGTCGTCGTGCTCGTCGTCGTCGTCGTCCTCGTCATCCTCATCGTCCTCATCGTCGTCGTCGTCTTTGCCGTCGTCGTCGTCGTGTCGTCGTCGCCGTCCTCGTCGTCGTCGTGGTCGTCGTCGCCGTCCTCGTCGTCGTCGTCCTCGCCCTCGTCGTCGTCGTCGCCATCCTCATCGTCGTCGAACGTCGCCGTCGTCGTCGTTGTCGTGTTCGTCGCCGTCCTCGTCGTCGTCGTCGTTGTCATCGTTCTGTTCTCGTCGACGTCACCGTCGTCGACGTCGTCGACGTCGTTGTCCTCGTCATCATCGTCGTCGTCGTGGTCGTCGTCGTCGCCGTCGTCCTCGTCGTCGTCGTGTTCGCCGTCGTCGTCGTCGTCGTCATTCTCTTCGTCGGCGCCGTCGTCGTCGTCGCCGCCCTCATCGTCGTCGTCCTCGTCCTCGTCCTCGTCGTCGTCGTTGTCGTCGTCGTGGTCGTCGTCGCCGCCCTCGTCGTCGTCGTCTTCGAGGTCCTCGTCGTCGTCGTCATTGCCGACGCTGTCGTCAACGTCGTCGTCGTCCTTGCCGTCGTCGCCGTCTTGGTCGTCCTCGTTGTCGTCCACGTCCTCATCGTCAACGTCGTCGTCGTCGCCGTCGTCGTTGTCGTCTTCGTCGTCGTCCTCGTCGTCCTTGTCGTCCTCGTCGTCGTCGTCGTCGTCCTCTTCCTCCTCGTCGTCGTCGTTCTCGTGGTCGTCGTCGTTGTCCTCCTTGTCGTCGTCGTCCTCGTCGTCGTTGTCGTCGTTGCCGTCGCCGTCGTCGTCGTCGCAGTCCTCAACGCCGTCGTCGTCGTCCTCGTCGTCGTCGTCCTCGTCGTCGTCGTGGTCGGCGTCGTCCTCGTCTTCGTCGTCGTCGTCCTCGTCATCCTCGTCGTCGTCGTCGCCGCCGTCCTCGTCGTCGTCGTCGTCAACGTTGTCGTCGCCGTCGTCGTCGTCGTGGCCGCCCCCGTCGTCATCGGCGTCGTCGTGATCGAGGTCGTCGTCGTGCTCGTCGTCGTCGTCATCCTCATCGTCCTCATCGTCGTCGTCGTCTTTGCCGTCGCCGTCGTCGTTGTGTCGTCGTCGCCGTCCTCGTCGTCGTCGTGGTCGTCGTCGCCGTACTCGCCGTGTCGTCGTCCTCGCCCTCGTCGTCGTCGTCGTCGCCGTCCTCATCGTCGTCGTCGTCGCCGTCGTAGTCGTCGTCGTATTCGTCGCCGTCCTCGTCGTCGTCGTCGTCGTTGTCATCGTTCTGTTCCTGTCGAAGTCGTCGTCGACGACGTCGTCGACGTCGTTGTCCTCATCATCATCGTCGTCGTCGTGGTCGTCGTCGTCGCCGTCGTCGTCCTCGTCGTCGTCGTGTTCGCCGTCGTCGTCGTCGTCGTTCTCGTCGTCGGCGCCGTCGTCGCCGTCGTCGCCGTCCTCATCGTCGTCGTCATCGTCGTCGTCCTCGTCGTCGTCGTTGTCGTCGTCGTGGTCGTCGTCGCCGTCCTCGTCGTCGTCGTCGTGGTCGTCGTCGTCTTCGCCGTCCTCGTCGTCGTAGTCATTGCCGACGCCGTCGTCAACGTCGTCGTCGTCTTTGCCGTCGTCGCCGTCCTCGTCGTCCTCGTTGTCGTCCACGTCCTCGTCGTCAACGTCGTCGTCGCCGTCGTCGAAATCGTCGTCGTCGTCCTCGTTGTCGTCGTCCTCGTCGTCGTCGTCGTCTTCGTCGTCGTCGTCTTCGTCGTGGTCCTCGTCGTGGTCCTCGTCGTCGTCGTCGTCCTCGTCATCGTCGTTGCCGTCCTCGTCTTCGTCGTCGTCGCCGCCGTCCTC
>CAUYUJ010018103.1:52500-55000 GCA_963575745.1 Prorocentrum cordatum | reverse complement strand
TCCCTTCCTCCCTCCCTCCCACCCACCCTCCCTCCCTCCTCATCCTCCTCCTCCTCCTCCTTCTTCACCTCCTTTCCTCCTCCTCCTCCTCCTGCTCCCTCTCCTCCTTCTCCTCCTCCTCCTCCTCCTCCTCCTCCTCCTCCTCCTCCTCCTCCTCTTCCAATGCTTTTTCTGATGGATAACTCCTCCCTCCTGCCACACCCCGAGGCCATCGGAAGGGCGAGCCGGGCGTTTCGCCCGAGATTCCCCTACCACTCATGGGCCTGAAGCATAGAAACTGGCAACAGTGTCACAGATGGAGGGCGGGTCGCTTCCAAAATGTGGCTCTCGCATCAGCGCTGCGCACATTAGTTTTGAGGTTGGATCTTTTTCAAAATGTGGCTCTCGCCTTAGCGCCGCGCACATGCGCTTCAATTTCATGGCGGGTGGCTTTCGAAAGGTTGCTCTCGCCTTAGCGCCGAGTACATTCGTCTCAAACATTTGCAGGCACACCATGGATTGAGGGCGGGTCATTTCCAAAATGTGGCTTTCGCCTTCGCGCCTCGCACATTCTTTTCAAAAATCTGCATGAGCGTCACGGAATCAAGGCGGTTTCCTTTCAACATGTTGCTCTCGCCTCGTTTTTTGTTTTTATATAGCAAGAGTTTCATCAATTGAGGGCGGGTCGTTTTCAAAATGTGGCTCTCGCCTTCGCGCCGCGCACATTCTGTTTAATCCCCTGCACCAGTTCCAGCGTCCAGCTTCCATTGTTACAGTAATGCTTTCTGTTTCATACTGTAAATTATTACTGTCCGCGCGAGGGGGGGAGCCGAAAAGGGCCCTGGTTAGCGTCCCCCGGGAAAGTTCTCAGAATTCCTGGGGTGGGGCGTGGGACACGTGGAAATACGGGAGACTCATGCCCCCGAGGCTATAATCCTTCGTAACTTACGCTGTGTTCGTGCCCCCGAGGCCACGATCCTTTCGTAAAATACACCGTTTTCGCGCTCCGAGGCCACGATCCCTCGTAATTTACGCCACAGCTGCGTCTCCGAGGCCACGACCCCTTTCAAATTACACAAAATTCGCGCCCTTGAGGCCACGACCCCCCGCAATTTACACAATATTCGCGCCCCCGAGGCCACGATCCCCTGCAAATTACGCAAAGCTCGCGCCCCCGAGGCCAGAATCCCTGGCAGATTACACCACATTCGCGCCCCCGATGCCACGATCCCTGATAAATTACGCCACATTCGCGCCCCCGACACCAGAATCTTTTATAAATTATGCAAAATTCGCGCTCCCGAAACGAGGAACATTTATAATTTGCACAGCGGGCGCGCCCCCGAGGCCACGAATCCGCCCCGTGGAGGCTGCCGAAAAGGCGCCCCCCCTCTCCAGAGCAGAAAAACCAAAATGTTCTGTAGTATGATATGCGCTCCGCTGGTATTGTGTGGCCCCACCGCCGTTTCTTGAAAATTCTGCGTTGGGCTCCACATTCGCGCCCCCCAGGCCACGATCCCTTGTAAATCACACCACGTTCGAGCCCCCGAGGCAACGATCCCTTGCAAATTATACTAAATTCGCGCCCCCGAGGCAACGACCCCTTGTAAATTACACCACGTTCGCGCCCCCGACGCCAGAATCCAATGTAAATTACGCCACATTCGCGCCCCCGAGGCAACGATCCCTTGCAAATTAACCCACATTCGCGCCCCCGACGCCAGAAGCCTTCGCAAATTAAACCGCATCCGCGCCCCCGAAGCGACTAACATTTGTAAATTGCACAGCGGGCGCGCCCCCGAGGCCACGAATCCGCCCCGTGGAGGCTGCCGAAAAGGCGCCCCCCCTCTCCAGAGCAGAAAAAACAAAATGTTCTGTAGTGTGATATGCGCTCCGCTGGTATTGTGTTGCCCCCCCCCCGCCGTTTGTTGAAAATTCTGCGTTGGGCTCCACACTCGCGCCCCCCAGGCCACGATCCCTTGTAAATTACACCACGTTCGAGCCCCCGAGCCAACGATCCCTCGCAAATTATGCTAAATTCGCGCCCCCGAGGCCATGACCCTTTGTAAATTACGCCACGTGAGCGCCCCCGCGGCAGCGATCCCTTGTAAATTACGCCGCAGTCGCGCCCCCGAGGCCACGCGATCCCTAGTGAATCACGCCAAATTCGCGCCCCCCAGGCCACGATCCCATGTGAATTACGCCACATTCGCGCCCTCGATGCCACGATCCCTCGTAACTTACGCTGGATGCGAACCCCCAGGCTACGAATCCACCTCGCGGAGGCTGCCCAAAGGCGACACTCCTTCCCCTGATCAGAAAAACTGCAATGTCCTCAAATACTGCCTGAAACAATCAATCCCCAGCCGATCCCAGAGCGCTTCCAATGATCAACTGGAGGAAAATGCTTTGAGAAGACAACAACGCGTTCAACAATGATTTCAGAATCTCGGTATGGTTTGCTCATCGCCAGCCGCCCTAGCATGACGTTCCCGAATGTCATCAAGATTGTGCCCAGACA
>CAUYUJ010018103.1:25000-50000 GCA_963575745.1 Prorocentrum cordatum | reverse complement strand
CGCCTGCCAAATTCGCTGCCCAGCGTGTATTCTGGCTACAAGGGCGTCATTAAGCTTCACAGTGGATGCGGTTACCCCCGTAGGAACCCGTGGGCTGGATTCAAGGTTCAGGCCTAGCGACAAGCTTCGTAAAGTCAAAGCCCATCATAAATCAAGTCTCTCCCAGAGGGCAGTGAGGACAGACGGTGGCGGAAGGCAATGATGCCGCCGATCGCCTGGCAAAAGCTGCTGCGCACCGAGAGGCGCAACCGAGCATAGACGAAGTTTCAAGTTAGTTTTGCTGAGCACAGTCTGGCTAAGAGAGAGAGAGAGAGAAAGAAAGAGAGAGATATATATATATATATATATATATACATGTATATATGTGAGGTATGGTTGTTGTTGAAGCGTTGGCCGAATGGCCCGCTGCTGCCCCGAAAAGGAACAAGGCTCTAACCATCCCTGAGAAGATCCTGCCTCCTCCCTCGGTTGCCGCTGCCGCCGCTGCTGCTTGGGGTCCCGCCGCCTGCTCAGAGTCTCCCCCGATCTGAGCCTCCTCCTCCTCCTCCTGGACCCTACAGGCCGCGCACGTCTGTTGAAGGATCGGGCACTGGTGGTGCACGCCCGTTCCTTTTAAGCAGCTGTGTACGTTGCAGGATAAGCGTGTCCTGGACACTGCAAGCATCTGTCGGACCTCGCGGTGAGCCCCAGGTGCCACGAGCTCTACCATCTCGAGCACCTTGATCAGCCAACCAGCCTTCTGATTTGACATAGGTGTGGATCCTATGCCGAGTTTGGTGGTCGAGGTCTATCCACTGTTTGTGTCAAGTCTGTCACCAGCCAGGGCAGAGCGTCTCAGCTAGCCAGGTCCCTGGAAGGTAGGCTCCCACAGGGCACCAAGAAGTCTCCGATAGTCTTCAGGCTGCCCCCCATTCCACTGCAACAGCTGATCAACGAAGAACCAGCGAAGCTCAGCTATTCAGAGGTATGAGCTTTTAAGCTTTAAGCCTGTGCCACCTGTGCGGGCGGCGTCGACCACTAACGTTTCTCTGGAAGGCCCCAGTGAGTCGCGGATTTCGGCAATTCGCTGCTGTCTGTGTGCGGTGACGTACAGAGGACGTACCCAACCCGGAAGCCGTGCGCGGGTCCTCCCCATCGCCCCTGTCCGTTGCGTCCTGCGTCCTCGTTCTCCCCTTCTCTTCCCTCCCTCACCGCTCCCCGTCCTGGTTCTGCTACTGCTCCTCCTCCTGCCTCGACCGTCCCGTCCTCCCCCGTCCCCCATCGCTCCAGGCGTCCATGGTTTTCGGGTCCCGGCTCGGGCCACTGGCGGCCGTGCAGGACGACTCGGGCCTCCGGAACGCTCCCTCCCCCGACGGGGCGCGGCGGATGGCATGCCAGGCACACCGGGGGCGAGAGGGCCTCCCACATGCAGCAGAAAAACTTCAGCACACCTTGCACCCGAGATCTCGAAGCCCCTCCTCGCCCGCCCTCCCGCCCCCTCTCCCCTATCGTCCCTCCTCCTCCTCCTCCTCCTCCTCCTCTCTCCTCCTCCTCCTCCTCCTCCTCCTCCTCCTCCTCCTCCTCCTCCTCCTCCTCCTTCCTCCCTCCTCCTCCTCCTCCTCCTCCTCCTCCTCCTCCTCCTCCTCCTCCTCCTCCTTCTCCTCCTCCTCCTCCTGCTCCCTCCCCCTCTCCTCATCGCCCCTCCTCGCTTTCCTCCTCCGCTTCCCCACCGCCCCGTCCTGCCCCGTCCTCCCCGAGGGAGCCCCAGCAAAGAGGAGCGGGAACGACGAACGACGGCGACATCAGCGACGGCGACGGCGGCGACGACGACAACAAACGAGCGACGGAGACAAGGACTCTGACGATGCTGACGACGACGACAGCAACGACGACGACGACAACGACGACAACGACGAAAACGACGACAACGACGACGGGGCCGACGACAAAACAAACGACGACGACAACGACGACAAAACAAACGACGACGACGACGACGACGACGACGACGACGACGCCAACAACGTCCGACGACATACGACGGTGAACGACGACGAAAATGGTGACGACGACGGTGACACACGACGAGACAAACGTCGACAGCGACAACGACGGGGACAGCGACGACGACGACGGTGGTCCCCTAAAAGAGGCCCCCAAAATCTTCTGGAAGCCCCTGCCTGGAGGCACACAAAGAACCAGCACTGAACCCCAACTCTGAACGGTCGACAACGACGACGGCGACGACGAATGCGACGACGACGACGACGACGACGACGACGACGACGACGACGACAACGACGACGACGACGACGACGACGACGGCGACGGCAACGGCGACGACAACGGCGATAGCGACAACGAGGACGGGGACGAGGACAACGACTATGACGACGAAAACGACGACGACGGCGACGACGACGACGACCACCACGACGACGAAATACGAGGACGGTGAAGGCGACGGCGACGGCGACGGCGACAGCGACAACGACGACGACGGCGACTGCGACAGCGACGGCGGGGGCGACGACGACGTTGACGGCGACGGCGACGGCAACGGCGACGGCGACGGTGACGGCGACGGCGACGACGACAACGACGGCGACGAAAACGACGACGACGACGACGAGGACGAGGACGACGAAAACGACAGCGACAACGACGACGACGACGACGAGGACGACGACGAAAACGACGACGAACACGACGACGAATGCGACGACGACGACGACGACGACGAACGCAAGGACGAAAACGACTACGAAAACGACAACCGACAAGGAAAACGACAGCGACGAAAACGACGACGACGACGACGACGACAACGGCGACGGCGACGGCGACGGCGGCGACGGCGACGGCGACGGCGACGGCGACGACGGCGACGGCGACGGCGACGACGACGACGACGACGGCTGCGGTGGCAACGACGACGTGGACGACGACGACGACGACAGCCGCGGCCGGCGGCAGCGCAGCCGCGGCCGCCGCCTCCCGAGCAGGCGGCGCCTCGGCTGCCGCCAGGGCGCGGCCCTGCCGATGGGGCGTTCGCTTCCTCGCCGCCGTCGTCGCCAGCGGCGGCGACGGCGTCAACGTTGGTGCCTTCGTGGGCGCCAGCGTTGCTGTCGTGGGCGTCTCTGTCGGCATCGTCGCTTGCATCAGCCTCGCTGTCGCCCGCGTCGGCGGCGGCGTCCATGTCGGTGCCACCGTGGGCGTCCACGTCGCCTTCTGAATGACGGTCGGCGCCGTCGCCGGAATCGGCCTCGTTGACGCCAGCGTCGGCGACGGCGAAGTCAGCGTCAGTGCGGTCGTGGGCGTCGACATCGCCTTCGTCGGGGCCCAAAGCCCTGTGGTGACGGACCGCGCAGAAGGCCTCGGAGTCCCCAGCGGCACCGCCGCGCGGCCTGGGGCCCTCGGGGGCCTCAGGTCGACCGAGGCGACGACTCGGAGGACGGCCCGACTCCCCACAAAGCCGTGCGGTGACCCCGAAGCCCCACGGACTCACCACGCAGTGTGGCCACCACGCCGCGTGGGGGCCCCCCCGCGGTCGTGGGGGCGTCACCGCCGGCGCCGTCGCCGGAATCAGCCTCGCCGTCGCCGACGCCAGCGCGAACGGCATGGTGGCCGGCGCCATCGTCGTCGTCGCCAGCGTCAGCGTGAGCATCAACATCGTCGCCTCCGCCGTCGTCGTCGTCGTCGGCGGCGGCGCCTCCCACATGTGCCTTGTTCTCGACCTCGTCCTTCGACTCCTCATCCTCGTCCCAATCACCATCATACTCGACGGCATCGTCATCACCATCGCCATCGCAAGTAGTGCCTCCGGCATTGCCGCTGTGACCGTCGCGTCCACATGCGCCTCGGTACTGCTCATATTACACATGATTTGTGACAACTCTTTCTCCTTGTCCTCCCCCTCTCCTTACAAATCCACCGACCCTGTCGGCGTGCGGAAGACGCTGTTCTTTTTGACTCGCGGTCGTCGTCGCCGTCCTTTTTCGTCGTCGTCGTCGTCGTCGTCGTCGTCGTCGTCGTCGTCGTCGTCGTCGTCGTGGTCGTCGTCGTCGTCGTCCTTGTCGTCGCCGCCGTCGCGTTTGAACCCCCTTTCCCTGGGCTCGTCGCGCTCCGCCCCCCTTTCAATTGGCTCTCCTCCTCAAGCGAACCAACCAAAGCGAAACCGAAGCGAAATTACACAACGTCGTAATTGAGTCGATGAGGGGGGGTCCCGTGGGATTCCTGGGGGGGTTCCTGGGGGGGGTCCTGCGGGGGGTCCAGAGTCAGAATGCCATCCTCCCCTGGGGGGTCCTGGGGCCCAACAAGGCTACAAGACAGCACAAGAGGCCCCCAAGACGGTCCAAGAGGGCACCGAATCGCCAAATAATCGGTCCAAGACGCCAAAGATGGCCTCCTGACAGCCCGAGCGGCTTCCAAGACGCTCGAAGAGGCTTCCAAGAGCACACCAAAAGGGCCCTGACAAGCAAAATTGCATGATTTGCTCGTGGGGGTTTTCAAGATTCCGGCGTTCTCGCCTTTTCGGCTTCCCGACGCCCCCGGGACGGCCCAAGATGCGACCAAGATTGGCACAAGAGGCCCCCAAGAGGTTTCCGACACGGCCCCAAAACGACCCACGCGGGCCTAAGACGGCCCAAGAGGCCCCCAAAACGGCTCCAAGAGGGTGCCCACACGGGAGCCCGAACGAACATTTCGAGCCCTCGGCCCCGAGAAGCTACCAGGAGGCCCCAAGAAGCCCCCAAGAGGCCCCCACGAGGCCCCAAGAGGCCCCCAAGAGGCCCACAGGAAGCCCGAAGGGACCCCCAAGAGGCTCCCAAGAGTCCCCCAAGATGCCCCCGAGAGGCCCCAAGACTGACCCCCAGAGGCCTACGATCGAGTTCCGAAGAGGCCCCACGAAGCATTACTGAGGACGCTGCCCCACATCAGCGTCGTCGTCGCCGCCGACGCCGCTGTCGTGGTCGTCGTCTCCCTTCAGGGTCGGCAGCACCGGCCGCAAGGCCTTCTCAATACAACTCCCACTACTACTCATACTACGACCCTTGCTAGCAATAAGAATTCAAACCGAATGAGAATAATCCCACCAGCCCTCTGGGCGCAGGTGGTCTAGAGCTGTTCCGTTTTCAAGTTCTCCTATTCAGGGAGGTCCACCTCCCAGCCCCCATCCCTTGGTCTGACGGGGTGGCCGAAAGGATTTAAAGCGCCCAAGACGGTCCAACGTGGCCCCAACAGGCCCAAGGTTGCCCAAAATAACCCAAGATGGCCTCGAAGATCGCACATGATTCAAGGTAGCCTCCGACATACTTCAAAAAGCCTCCAAGACGCCCCCAAGGCGGTTAGAGGTGCTGTCGGAGCCCTCCAAGGATCCTCCCCAGAAGCGAAAACCTGTCCAAAACCTGATGAAAATAAATGTGTGTTTGTGTCTCAGATGGGCCTTTGAAGCCTCAAGATGACCCCAAGATGGCCCAAGAGAGGAGGGCCCTACTATGACCGCGAGAGACACACAAGAGGGCCCCAAGAGCGCCCGAGAGGCGCCCAAGAGGGCCCCAAGAGGCAATTTGTCAGCCTCCAATGGGGGGCGCCGAAAACAGCGTTCTCCCTGTTTGAAGCATGGCCTCCAAGATCACCCCAAGAGGCCCCCAAGAGGTCCCAAGACGGCTCAAGGTGGACCAAAAACGCTGCCACGAATATGATCAAAGATGGCTCCAAGAGGCGTCCAAGCGGTTCGAAGGCTTGACGGGCCTGCTCAGGCTGACCCAAAGCTTGGGTTCGACGACTTCCCCAGCTCGCTGCCCCGCTGCACGCTGCCCAACTTCCCTGATCAAAGAAAGTCGACTGAGCATCCTTGCTGGATGGGCTGGTGGGGCTTCTTTTGTTCGCGAGCGCAAGCGGAAGAGCCGCGCGCCGTCAGGGAAATGCTGAAAACCAAAAACCGAAATTACTACGGCCGACCACGGGCCCGCAAGCGCGCAGCTGACAAGCGCCGGAAAAATGCAGACTGAGCGGCGGGGCAGGGCCAACCGCAGCTCAGACGAAGCAGGCGAAAACGACCACCGGGCCAGACAGCGGGTGGCGACGGCGCCCACATTGCAGTAGCGTCACTCCCGGCAAACTTTCCTCGTCGCTGGGTCTGCTTGTGCCGAATGCAGAACCAGCACCCCGCCGCAGTCGTAAGGCATAGTGCCGCATGACCACTTCCAGCTGGGCGAGCGGGCCATCGGGGAAGGCGTGAACCACCGCTGGAGGAGACAGCCTGAATCCCGAACACGCATGGCTGGCGGGGCGTTCTGGCCAAACTACCGGCGCACCACGGGCGAGTCATGGCCCCCGAGCGGACCCAGCGAAGGCGGAAAACGACGGGGGCCGAGGCCACGGTCGCACTGCGGGTGGGCCCGAGCACCTCCTGCGGGGGGACAGCCGCGGGGTGCTGGACGGCCTGGACCAGAGTACCTGCTGGCACCGGCGCCAGCGCCCCGGGGGGGGCGCCGGGGGCCGGGGAGGCGCGCCAGGGGAGGCGTGCCAGCGGAGGCGGGGAACGACGGGGGCAAGGGCGCACAATGGGTAGAGGGCGCAGCTAACAGCCGCAGAAATCGCGAAGACAGCGGGCGGGCCCGGGCACCTCCTGCGGGGGGACAGCCGCAAGAGGAGGGGCGGGCCGTACGGACCAGGAAGGCGGCTGACCGCCGCGAAGGCCTGGGATCACAGCGGGCGGGCCCGGCCACCTCCTGCGGGGGGGCAGCCGCAGGAGGAGGGACGGGCCAAGACGGACCAGGAAAGCGATGGACCGCCGCGAAAGCCTGCGCCCACGAGGCGAAGTTGCGCGGTCCCGGGGGCGCGGGGGCGGACGGAGGGCGGGTGCGGGGACGCAGCTTAACAGCCGCGGAAGCCAAGAAGAGCCTGGAGGGGCAGCAGCAGCTATAAGGACCGACGTCGAGGGGCGCGCGGGGACGGGGGCCAGGGGACGGATGGGGGGCGGCCGAGGGGGACTGCCGGCGCGTCACTCGAGGAGGAGGATGAGGAGAACGAACGAACGAACGACTCTGCAGAAGGGTGCCAGATGATCCTGCCGTAACGCGGGGAACTCCGAAGCCAAAATAATGTAAGCTCCGAACTGACTCGCTTCTAGAGGGCGCAGTGACTCAATATAGACTGGTCACGCGTGGCACTAGGTGCACTCTGCTCCCGCCCACCTTACCCCACCTCGGCTGGAGGGCCCAAAGCTTTAAAGGCAGGGCACGGCCGTGGGGACGTGGGACGAAAATCGGGGACGAAACTTCGAGGCTCTAACAGAAAAAAGCAGAGCAGGGAGGCCCAGCATTATCAGTCAGATCCTCGCCTCTCGAATTTTGGATAAAAGTCAACTACGACTCAGGCAGGCCCGAGCGGCCCCAAGGGGGCCACTGAAACACACAAAGCTAAAAAGTTACGGCCCTGGGGGAAGGCCTTCGCGCTTTCTGAAACCTAGAAGACCCAAGACTCTGGTGAGAGGGATCGGCGGAGGGGGAGGAGGAGGAGTCTGAAGGTCAGGAGAGGCGGCAGCGACGGCGAGATTATTCGGCCTAATCGAAGTCATAGGACCAGGTGTAGCCGAACTCACTGAAGACGTGGCCGAGGTGAGGGGTCGAGTAGCTCTGGGCACGCGGAGTTCGTGATCTCCCCGCCGTCGGAGCCGCCATTAGCGATGTAGTCCAGATCAGGGAACGAGAAGGGGTGGCCCTCAACGGCGTGGTCAAAGTCGCCAACCGTCCAGTCGATAGCCTCTGTGATGCAAGTCCCACTGCAACGTCGGACCCGCTAGGTCGGTACCCTCTGCTCTCCCGAGTCTGCTCGGAGAGTGAGCAGTGCGTGCCTGCGGGCCCTGTCTGCTCGGACCTGCAAGGTCGGTGCCCTCTGCCTCCGAGCTGCGGCTCGGGAGGTGAGCAGTGCGTGCCTGCAGGCCCTTCTCCTCTCACTGCCTCCAGCAGCCCGGCCACTACTGCGCGTCGAGGTGAATCTGCAACAGCCTGGCGTTGTGGGAGCGTGGAGGCGCCCCGTGTTTGTGAACCCCACCGAGCTGCACCAGAGCGGCTACGACCGTGTCCTCTATGCCTGTCGCTTTGGCCTCGATCCAGATCTTGACTTTGTCCTGCGCGCGGGTCGTCTGCAGCCTGCAGTGCCGAACCTGGTCGGCCAGTTCGCCGTTGGAGATGGGTGCCGTTTTCATGCGATCCTGGTACTCCTTGATCTGCCTCGCGTTGGCCTGGCCCACCTTGTCGCCCTGTCCCACGAGAGCGCCCACCAGCGCGACCCACACATGTGGATGAGGGATCCCCAGCGCCTCGAGCTCGGGGACGGGGTCGCCGTTCTTGAGGGCGGCCTGGTTCGCCTCGCGAAGGCGCTTGGCCTCCTGCCCGTAGTACCGCGCCGTGAGCATCATCGACTGGGGCACGTCGTGGTTGGCAGGAAGCTGGACGCGACGGAAGATGGCCGACTCGAGGGCGTTGATCGCCTGTTCGTGCCTGAGGGACATGCGCATCAGGATGGGCATCATCTGCTGCACCTGCTCGATCGGGATGGGCGGAAGGTTCCTGGCGTCGTCCTCTCTCAGCCCGCAGTGGTTGTCGGTAGCGCCCCACACGTCGATCTGCTGCTGCGGGGGCTGACCTGCTCCTGGAGTCGCAGCCGCGGGGCCAGCTCCGCGCTGCTGCGGAGGGGCTCCCCGAGCGCCTCGGCCTCGGCGGTCCCCACTCCGAGTCCGATCGCCTCGCCCACCTTCGAGATCGCGTCGCCTCTGTTCTGTCCCAGTGGCGAGAGCCCGCTCCGCCAGGCTCGACATCCAGCACAAGATCGGGGGCGGGCGGCGCGCGGGCTTCTCGGATGTGTGTCTGAAGTGTCTGCAGCGTCAGAAACGGCTCTTGAGCCAGTGTGGCCTCGGCCATTCCCTCTCTGAAAGCCTCGTGAGCAGACTCTGGATCCACGCAGATCGGACAGTGGAGGTCGTCGGGCACAACCAGGGGGGGTGAATACGCACTGAAATCTGTGAGGCAGCGGCGACGGCGAAGTGACTGTACCACGTGCCTCTTGGCCAGCACCACCGACGAGAAGGTAGAGGAGCAGTAGCAGCACTGGTTAGTCACCACAAGCTGGTGCATCGGGACCCTGATCTTGCGCGACGGGTGGTGGCACTGATGTGCTCTCAAGGCCGCTCTGGAGTAGAAGACGTGCCCACAGGGGTCCCCGCTCTCGCCTGGGAGGTCACAGTAGTATTCTTGAGGAGGGGCTTCAGGGACTGGTGGAACCTCTGGTGGAATCCCGCGCTGAGGAGGAGGCCGAAGGGGTCCTTCATGTTCCTGTTCCCAATAGGCCTTCCGAAAACCCTTGAGACTCACGCTCTTGAAATGGCACGCGACACGGTAGTTCGTGAAGATGTCCCGGATTGAATAGCCTCTCGCCAGGAACTGGTGCCCAGTGGGGATGACCGAGAGGAGCTTGATATCCTGCTGGAGCTGGAGGGCCCACGGGCTAGCGCCAGACCGAATCCAACCGTCGGGGGCGAACGTCGGAGACTCGCCCAGCGAAGAAAAGTGCCCGAAGAGCGCCGCAACTACCTGAACCGAATCTGCGGGGTTCACCGCAAGGCGCTGCCAGTAGCCGAGGCGCCTGATCAGGAGCTCAGTCCTCGAGTCAGCGATGCGCAACCACTTGTGCATGACTCTCGCCGAAGGTGTCCGAATCCTATCTCCCTCTGGCCCTACTCTCTTGGCAACGCCCCTCATCGCCACCTTCACGAATCCCAAGATCACCGAGTCAAGCTTGGCATAGTCTTTCTTACCTAGGATATAGACCTCGAGGCCCGAGTAGGCCGCGCTGTGGATAATCCCCAAGAAAGCCATCCTCTTAAGCTTCAAAGACGAGTGCAGGTTCCAGAACCTCCCGAGCTTGGTCCAGGCAGAGCGCGTAGCGTCGACACGTAATTTAACTTCAGCCCCCGAACCACCCGTCAAATGTTCAAGTCCTCCGAGGTAGACGGTTTCAGCTTGAGTTTGCCCTGGGAACTGGACGAGTCCTGAGAGCACGGCCCTCGTGGCCGTGTATCCTCCTGGGCCCACAAAGACTGGGAGGATGATCTCCTTGTCTACATTCTGAGTAAACCCTCCTATCTCCTCGAGCTGATCTGACAAAATACGAGACGACCATTTTGCCCTCTCCGCTGCGTGGACGGGGTTGCCATTCGGCAGCGGCAGGGTCTGCGATACGTCATCGGCGTAGTCGCGCATGGAGATGTCGATCTGCTCAGAGTGGATGGGCGAGTCAATCAGCGTCGCCGCCTCCATCATCGGCACGGAGCCGCCGCTCTCTGTATCTAAGATGGCCTGGGTGCCCTGCAAGAGGATCTGGTTCCACGCCTCCAGCGGCTTGACGAACGACCGCACGAACAGCTCACACGCGTTGCCGTCGCCCATGCCCGAGCCGTGGGTGGGTTGGAAGAAGCCCTTCTCTTCGCCTGCCTCAACCTCGATGACCGCCTCACGATGCCTCTGGTGCAAGAAGAGTTGGTCCTGCATGTCGGGGATCACTTCCCCAATCACCTGCTCCAGGATGTCGTGATCTGTCGAAGGGAACGCGTTGCTCATGTCTTGTTTGATCTGCAGGTGGGAGACGGGCTTCTTTCGTAATCTCCACGAGTGAAGTTTAGCAACCAGCTGCGCGCTCTGCCTCGACCTGTGCGCTGCATATCCATGTGCGTACAATGGAAGTCTTGAGCGCTCATGTCGAACAAATATGCCTCTGTACCAAGCTTTGCCGAACGGGCAGTAGCAGTGTATGAGTCTCATCGCCTTGGTGCCCCTCTTGTCATTGCCCTTGCTCAACTGGAACGTTTTTGACCAGTGCCACTGGTAGGGAGTGCGACACGTATTCCGAATCTGCCTCAGGAACTCAAAGATGCGCTCAGCCAGTCGTGGACAAGGGACGTGAACTCTCTGCCTTCGCTCGTGAGGGTCTTCATCCGCTGGTTCGCCCCGTGCTTCTCGAGTAGCAGCCCTCATCGCCATGGGCCACACCTCGCTGGGGGCGGAGTGCGGGGGGGAGTACCTGCGCCTGGCCGCCTTCTCCAGACACTGCAGCGTGTTCGTCCAGTCGTCGTAGGCGGCCGATCCAGGTCGTCCTCGCAGATCCTTCCACTCCCCATCTGGGTCCTCAATCTCTCTCGTAGCCAAAGCCACGCTGCGAGGAATGCCTGGTCCGCGTAGACGAACAGCAGAGAAGCCCCCCTCCTTAGCGTCGGACTCCAGCGTGTCCTGCCACTCTTGCAACGTCGGGGCGTAAGTTGGGATCAGGTTAAACCGTCGTCTCCGCACCCCGTGATAGCGCGCCCCGATCTGAAAGGCGAGCTTCCAAACTGTGCTGGTATGGCCACGGTCAGAGGCCACTTGTGCCTCCTTCAGCAGCGCCTCGACATTCTCTCTGTCCAACCTGCGGCGTGTACGCTTGATCTCACGATCGCAAGCACGGAGTCTAAGTCGATCCTCTTCCTGAAAGTGAACACTGAGCTGACGCCTCATTGCCAGAAGTCGATCTCGCTCTTCTCGATATGCAGCAGACGGCCCCCTCGTCTTGGTCTCCAGGAATTATGTCTGTGCTGCCTCTGTGACATCCAACACCAAGTGAAACCAAGAAAGTGAGGGGTCCTCTGCTCTAAGAAAAAATCGCCACGCTCTCGCCGAACTCTCGCACCGTCTCTCCAGCTCTGCGATGAACTCGGGGGCGCCTCGCAGGTTAAGAGCTTGTCCCATGAGGTCTCTGTCCCACCGAAGGCGCCGTCCATCAGGACGAGGTGCGGTCTGCAGCCTGTAGTGTACTCGCCACAACATGGGGCAATGGTCTCGAAGTAAAGGTGAAGGTATACGTTGTCGGTCACGCATCGCTCGTCTGAGACACACACACGATTTGGTCGCCTGCACAGCGTCGCACGGTCCCCACAGGTGGTCAGGATGCGAGGTGATGTGAGCTTCGGCCCCGAAGTAAGTTGGCCCCGTGTCATAAAAGGTGTCTATCGCGCCCAAGCCTTCCATGCTCATCATGCGCCACAGAGCGGCACTCACCCCGTTCTCGTAGCTGTTCGCGAACGGGCCGACGTGCACGTCGTCGCGCGTCGTGGTCGGGGCGCCGTTGGGCCCACTGCGTCGTCCGAACGCGGAATTCGCATCAGCTCCCACCACTATCATGCGGCGCGCTCGGGCACGCTGTATCGCCCGATGAAGCCACGCCGTGAGCTCGGCGCAGGTCGTGTTCCAGTGGTCGATACGGTGTCTCTGCGGGGGCGGGAAGTAGGCCACCACTACCATAATGTCGAAGGTCGGACTCTTGAGTCGAACTGCCCCTCCCCGCCCCGCCAGTTCTCGAGGAGGCTCTAGTACTTCATGAACGTGGGCCTCTCTAAAAGCCCGCCGTCTCAGCATGATCGCGCAGCCCGCGCTTTTGTTTGTGTACCTCCCCCGCTGCCACCCGAACTGCACCATCATGTGCTTCTCAAGCTTCATCCTTGTCGGGGGATCTCCTGCGCGGCGCCGCTGCTGAGTCCCTGGCAACAAAATAAAATCTGCAAAGCTCAACCGAGAAGAAACGTCGTGTGCCCGCCATGTGTCGCTAAGAGAGAGTGGATTATAGAGTACTGTTTGTAGGAGGGAGGCCCACATGGTGGGCGGGAGCTGGGGCTGCAGGCGGAAGGGGTGTAGCCTGCATCAAGTCCTGACAGGGAGCCCCAATTCCCCCTGGTCTGAGCAGGAAGGGCTTGAGGATGAGGAGGAGGATGAGGAGGAGGAGGAGGAGGAGGAGGAGGAGGAGGGCGCAGCTAACAGCCGCGGGACGAGCGTCAAAAGCCGCGGGGAACGCGGGGGGCGCAGGACCAGGGGCGGACGGGGGGCGGTAGCCAGGGCGGGCGCGGGGAAGCAGTTCACAGCCGCGGTCAGAGCGAAGCACCGGGGATGGGGCCCCGCAACGGGCAGGGCCCGTGGTGGGGGGGGCCGCCAGGGCGGGGGTCTGCAGGGCGATGATCGGGCCCTCGTGCCGGGTGAGCGATGGGTGTCAAGCACCGACGTGCAGGGCAGCGCCGGGCTGCAAGTGGCGCTGCGGGGGCTCTATCAGCAATGGAGGCCCCCCCAGGGTGGGGGAGGGAGGGGGGCAACCCCCGGATTCGCTTAAGGCGCGTCAAGGGGGGGGGGGGGGGGGAGGGCGGCAGTCATCCAGGGGGAGAGGGGCCGCAAAGTGGGGTCCCAGAAGGAACTCCAAGGTGCCTGGGGCGAGCCAACAGCCCCAGCTGGGCGCGCCCGAGGCGGCATTCGGCGCACATCAAGGTAGTGCGCTGGAGGAGCCGACCAGTCCCGCCTGGTCGGGGGGGGGGGGGCTCCGCGAGATACACGGATGCACAGTGCGGGGCGTCCATGGTCTGGAGAGCAGTCGTGGCGCGCCTGCGCCCGCGCGGCCTGGACTGGGACTTGGGAGTGCACCCAGGGCGGGCGCGAGCCCGCGGACCGCCGGGGTTCCACCGTTCTCGTCCAGCTAGAGTCGTTGCCCTCCTGGGGCCCCTTGCCTTCGGCCTTGCCCAGGGCGCCCCTGCCCCTGGACCTATCATTGAACATTCTTTGAGGAAGCGCAAGCATGATTCGGGTTCATGCTTCGTGGGGTCGGCACAGATGTGGCCAGACGGGGTGGGGTTCCTGGTCGCCCACTGGTGGCATATCCCATTGAAGTACTCCCCGAGGTCCGTCTGAAGCCGCTTCACGGTCTCGGCCGGAGTCGCACCAGGGGGATTGATGAGATCGATCCGCTCTAGTGGAGTAATGTAGATGTAGAGGCCAGTGACTGGGTTAGTTAAGCCTTGCGCGCGGTCGGCTTGTGCACGTTCCGTGATTTGTTCAATGCGGGGCCCCCAGAAGTCCCGACCCATTCCACAGGACCAATGTTTTCTCCCGAGTCGTTTTTTGACAATCCTGGGGCCCGGCGAGGGCCTCGAGAGGCCGAAAAGTTAGAAAAAAAAAAAAAAAAAAAAAAAAAAAAAAAACTCCGTCCTGATTTTTTGAATACGCTGGATCTCTGGGCAGGGAGGTCATCGGGGGCAGGGGGGGGGTGACTGCGCGCAGACCGACTCCAGCGGTCGCCGGCCCCCCAACTGGGCCACCCTGTCCATCCTGGCCAGTTGCCGCTGTAGGGGCCGCTGCGGCTGGACTCGCGGTGCCGACGTGGGCGGCGCTCACCCCAGCCCTCGCCCCAGTCGCACTCATCCCGCACCGCGTTGGCCGCCCGGGGCTGCCGGGGGATACCAGGGGATGGCGGGGACCTGCGCTCAGGAAGGCGCGCGAGGTTTCTGTCGTCTTGCCCTGCCAGCACCGGGGAGGCGCAGGGGCCGTCAGCAGGGGACGCGGGACTGCAGGGCCTGTCCGTCGCGTCGGGACTGCCGGAGGAGTCGACCTGCAGTGCTGGCGGTTCCGAACCGGGGGTCGGGGACAGGGCAGCGGGCGCCCCCTGGCGGCCCCGGGGGGGGCAGGCTTGTCGCCTTAAGAGCCAGCCAACGAAGCGTCGGAGGCGGCGTCTCCGTGGGCGGCGGTGTCGTCGCCCACGCTGGCAAGGGGGGGGCCCATCGCGTTGGCCTCCCGCGGGGGTGAGGGGCTCGGGACTATTGCACCAGTGTCAGGATCGTCAGGATCGTCCGCGGTTGGGCTCGCCCGCCGTGAGCGGCTGCCCGCAGGGGAGCGGGAGCTGGCTCTATGGGCGAAGGGAGGGCTGGATCCACTCTGTGCCGGCGTCGAGGGGGAGGGCGCGGTGTTGCCCCAATCGGGAAGCTCGGGCGTGCGGGCAACAAAGATGTGGAACTCTGCCGGTGGGTCGGCCTTCTCTATCCGCTCGTCGTTGGGCTGCTTCCACCAGTCGTTGTCGCTGTGTCCACAGGTCGGGGTGGTGTCGAGCTGCCTGCATTGCTCCTGCGTGTACACGAAGGGGACGTCCTTGGCCAGTTCGCGGAATGACCCGGAGGCGAGCTTGTCGGAGGTGACCTGTGTCAAGAACCCCACGAGAGCGTCCAGCGTATGGCGGAGTGGGGAAGGGCCACGCACGGACCATTGGTTGGCGTGCAGAAACAATTTGTGTCGCATGGTGATGTCAGTCGAGTCAACGCACAGGTGTGCGACCACGCGGGCGGCGGCGAGTCGCTTACCTTGCCAGTGGAAGTCGTTTGGGACGTGATTTGGCGCGACTCTGTCGCCGCAGACCCTCTTCAGGAAGGGACGCAGCAGGGGGGGGTCCCAGTTATCAGGGGCCTCGGAGCCCTTGACGTTTCTGCCCTGCTCAGCAGCGTGGTCCCTCCACTGGTCGTCCAAGGTTGGGTCCAAATCGCGTGAGAAGTCGACCAGCGTGACCTCGATGGGCCTAGCGTTCAGGCGGTTCCGCTCGACCTCCGCGGCGGCCTCCAGGTGATCGATGGCAATGCACTTCAACGAAGGGCCCTTGCGGGGTCCACGTGAGGGAGGAGGTTGCGTACCTCCACGGCACCGCGCGTTGCGGGGGGTCTCCCGTATTGGCCTGGCGCGAAAAGGCCACGGGCACCACCGTTCTTGCTGAACGGGACCGGCTTGGTGGCAGAGGCACGGTTGGGTGCGAGCTCGCTGGCTAGCGACGGTTCGACAGGCACCGGAGGTGCGGAGCGCGGTTTCGAAGCTGGGGAGCAAGGATAGATCAAATGGGTGTCACGATCGAGGATGCCGTCGACGACGCTGGGCTTGGCGTCCCATGCATGGACGAGGCATCGGCGACACATCCACGCGGCGCTCCAGCTGCGGATGCTCCAGGCGACGGCGCGGTCTTCCCACGCAGGGAGGCCACCCGTGCAGGCTGATGGGGATATGTTTTTTGGTCGGCGGTTCCGAAGCAGCGGATAGGGAGCGGAAGGCGTCGTCTGGGCCAGCAGGCGAAGCTAATTAAAGCTGATGGGGATATGTGAAGCGTCAAGAATACCACTCGCCATCCGCACCCCCCGCACCCCGTGTCCTAATATGCCGCCGGCCGGATTGGCGACACTGTGTAGGGAGTCTTCATACTAGGCGCTGAGAGCTGTCATTACTAAGACCATGAATTTCAAGATTCCTCCGAAGGTTCACCACATCTTTCCTGCTGTGCACGTTCTTGTCTTGTTATGAATCTTCGTAGTACCACAACCCTTGCAGCGGCAGACGACGACAACGACGACGCAAACGGCGGCGGCGACGCTCATTGGTCCCCGAAGAAGTCGCCAGAGGCGCCCTGAGGCCCCCTAAGAGCCTCCGGGTCGTCTCGGGGAAGGCACCTTGGAGGCCCAAAACCCCCATCCTCGAACCTCGAATATCGATCCTCGGCTCTTCGATCTTCAAGCCTCGAACCTCGGTCCTCGGACCTCGGTCCTTCAAACTTCAAAACTCGGACCTCGATCCTCGATTCGGCGATTTCGAAGAGCGCGGCTTGCAAAGGCTGTGGTTTGCAACGTGCGCCCCGGGGAGGGCGGGCGAGGAACGCGAAAGAGCTCTCCGCCGCGCCACGACGAGGGGTCATCTCAAACCTGTGGCGCGTCGTGGCGCCTCCTGGACCCCAAAGGGCGCAGATCGCAAACCAAGCCCCAGCGCACAGTAGCTTCACGTCGCGATGACGTCAGCGCTGGTTTCTGACACCGCTCGGATCGTTCGACCTCGAACGATCACAGCTTTCTGGCAGCGAAAACCGCTCCCTATATTGCGATGAAGGGCCCCTGGCGGCGTTCAACCTTGAACACCCGCGCCGGCGCCGCCGCCGCGTCAACGCGGCGCGAACCTGCCGTAAACACACCCGATCGATCGATCGATCCTGGGCCTCGGCGGCGGCGCCGCCCCCACCCTTTTTTGGGCGTCGCGGCCCTGCGCGCGGCGACAGGGCGTAGAAGGTGTGAAAACAGCGACGCGCGAGGGCGTCTAAGCGCGCCCGAGAACCCAGCGACCACGTAGTACCTCGCAGCCGCCAGCAGCCATGACCATCCGGGCATGGATGGCGGAGAGAGGCAGTGGGCAGACGCGACTACGGTGCGGAGGAGAGGAGGAGGAGGAGGAGGAGGAGGAGGAGGAGGAGGAGGAGCAGGAGGAGGAGGAGGATAGGAAGGAGGAGGGCGAGAGGAGGAGGAGGGGGAGGAGGAGGAGGAGGAGGAGAGGAACGATACGGAAAAGGAGACTGACGGGGAGGAGAAAGAGGAGGAAGAGGAGGAGGAGGAAGAGGGGAGGAGGAATAGGAGGAGGAGGATGAGAAGAGACTGCCACAAGCCCACCCAGCCCACGAAAAGCGCGCCGCCGCCTCGGCGGGCGCCGCCTGCGCCGGGGCGCTCGGCGAGGGTGGCGGGGCCTGCGCGCTCGCGCGGCCGCCGCCGTCGCCGTTGTCGCGGCCGCCGAACGCCGTCGTTGTCGTCGAAGTCGTCGTCATCGTCGTCGTCGTCGTCGTCGTCGTCGTGGTCGTGGTCGTGGTCGTCGTCGTCGTCGTCGTCGTCGTCGTCGTCGTCGTCGTCGTCGTCGGCGGCGGCGGCGGCGGCGGCGGCAGCGGCGGCGGCGGCGGCAGCGGCGGAGGCGGCGGCAGCGTCGTCGTCGTCGTCGTGGTCGTTGTCGTCGTCGTCGTCATCGTCGTCGTCGTCGTCGACGGCGGCGGCGACGTCGTCGTCGTGGTCGTCGTCGCCGTCGTCGTCGACGTCGTCATCGTTGTCGTCGTCGGCGGGCGGCCCGCGCGCGTCCGCGCGGGACCGCCGCCACCGTCGACGGACAAGGCCTGAAACGTCGATGCTCGAAGACAGAGGCTCCAGGATCGAGGCTCTGGGACTCTTGAAGCCTCTCGTGGGCCCTCCAGGGGCCTGTGGGGACCTCCAGAAACCTCTGGGCGCCGTCGTCATCGTCGTCATTTCGTCGACGTCGTCGTCGGCGGCAGCAGCGGCGAAGCCGTCGTTGTCATCGTTGTCGCTTGGCGGCCTGGCACAAAACGATGCGAGCTCATCATCGTCATCATCAGCACCATCAGTAGCAGCATAAGCATCATCATCGTCATCACCATCATCATCATCGTCATATGATCAACAGCATCATCATCAACCCCATCATCTTCATCATCCCAATCAGCAACACCACCACAACCTTCATCACCATAACCATCAGCATCATCATCATCATCATCATCATCATCATCATCATCATCATCGTCATCATCGTCATCATCGTCATCATCGGCAGCAGCAACCTCGTCGCCATCGTCATTGGCAGAATCGTCATTTTCATAATCGTCATCGCCATCGTTGTCGTCATCGCCAATGCCATCAACATCGTCATCACCACTGCCATCGTCATGGCCATCAACTACCAGCACCGTCAACATGGTCATCAACACCACCAAGAGCATTACCGTCAACATCATTATTGGTGTCATCAGCATCCTCATCGTATTCAGCACCATCATCAGCCACAGCATCATCATCATCATCAGCATCATAAATACCATCATCATCGTCAGCATCAGCATCAGCATCCGCACCTAATAACATCATCATCATCATCATCATCATCAGCAGCAGCATCATCATCATCATAATCATCATCATCACAACAATCACCATCATCGGCATCATACTTGCCACCGCCACCGTCACCATCACAACCATCAGAATCACAATCATCACCGATATCGCCCTCATCGTAACAGCCACTACCATGTCATGAGCATGATCGAAGCCATCACCACCACCCGCAGAATCACCATCATCATCGCCCTCAGCGCACCACCACCACAATCAACATCATCACCACCCCCACACAGTCGGGGCGTTGACCGAAGGAACCCGAAATAGGGAACGAGGCCCCTTTTTCCATAAGTTAACCCTCGACTTCCGATCGAAAACATAAGGAAAACCTGGGGCAAGCTGCAAAACACTTAAGGAACACGGAGCCCCTCCCCAACGAAAAGGGTTCCTTCTTCAGGGCCCCGACTGTACCACAACGCGAGCCGTAGCAGAACCCTTCTGGGCTGGGGGCAGGCCTCGGGGGGGACGGGCGTCCCAGCGGCGTGCCCAGCCTCCCGGGCCACCCCCGAGGCCTCGCGGGACCCGACGACGACGACGACGACGACGACGGCGGCGTGCGCGAGGCGCGCGCGCGCGGCGCCCGCGCGCCCGGCGGAGCGGCGGCCTCGGCGTGGAGGGCGCGCAGGACCTGCGAGCGTCGGCGTCGACGCCGCAGATGACGAGGGCGACGACGACGGCGACGGCGACGATGACGACGGCGCCGACGACGACGACGACGTCGACGGCAACGGCGAGAGCAACGGCGGCGAAGACGACGGCGACGACGGCGACGGCGGTGGCAACGGCGACGACGCCGACGCAGACGGCGACGACGACGAAGACGGCGACGACGACGACTGCGACGACTGCGACGGTGACGGTGACGGTGACGGCGAGAAAGAAGGGAAGTGGGAGAGGGGGGACGGGGCAAGCTGGGCGCGCGCGCCACATATGACATCCTAGCCCTCCCACCCATCCCTTCTTTGCGCGCTGATTATCACTCTGTCCGCCGATGGGTGTGCTAGCAAGCCTGGACGACGGGAGCAAAGCACCGATTCTGCAGCAGGAATACCACGTTCCCCCAACAGTGCCTGGACTTAGGGCTTCCTAGCTCTCCCCAGGAACTGGCGGCTATGTTGTCGCCGTCGCCGCCCCGTCGCAGCCCCGTCGCCGCCTAGATTGCACAAGATAGATTGCACCATATCGATTGCACCACGTCGATTCTCCTTTAAAAAAATAGAATCCACCACCACCCGCCCCCAGGGTTTATCGACCCCACTGTTCGCATTGCAATGTACATCCGATTCTGCCCCATCGTCCATCCGAAATATGAACTCATACTATCCCACCCGAGCCGGTATCGACCCCCCGGTATCCTCTGCAAAAAATCCGCCGACCCTGTCGGCGTGTGTGAGGGGCTTGTCCGTCCAAGTCGTCATCTCCGTCGTTCGTTGGTCGTCGTCTCTGTCGTCCCCTTTCCCTGCCTCCCCATTTTCCTGGGCTCGTCGAAGCCCCCCAAGGACCTCCTCAGCGCGCCAACCGAAGCGAAGTTGAGCAACGTCGTAATTGAGTCGAAGGGAAGCCCCGTCCCTTCGACCCCTCCCCCGCCAGGGGGGGGGGGGCCCCGGGGGGGTCTCGGGGGGGGGGATCCCGGGGGGGGGTCCCGGGAGGGGGGGGGGGTCAGATACGACGCCCCCCTGGGAAGTCCCGGAGCCCCAAAAAGCCCCAAGACGGGCCAAGAGTGCCCCAAGAGGCCCCAAAGACAGTCCAAGAGAACCCCGAATCGCCGAACGATCTGTCCAAGACGCCTTGACGGCCTCCAGACGGCCGAAGAGGCCTGCAAAGCACCCCAAGAGGCCTCCAGGAGTTTTCCCACGGGAGCCCCAAGAGACAATTCATTGATTTTCCTTACGTTATCGAAAAATGTTGGCGTTCTTGTTTTTTCCGCTTCCCGACGCGCCAAGACGGCCCAAGACGCCCCCAAGATCGCCCCGAGACGGCCCAAGAGGCCCCCAAGAGGGTTCCTTAACGGCCGAAGAGGGCCCCAAGACGGCCCAAGACGCTTCCAAGACGGCCCCTAAGATTGCCCCAAGACAGCCCAGGAGAGCCCCAAATTGCCCAGGAGGCCTCCAAGAGTGTCTCGAGACGGCGCAGGAGGAGCCCTGGGCGCGCCCGCGATTTTTTGTTTTAACGATGCGTTTTCAACATGTCCCACACTCCAAAAAAACGGGCTTCGCGAGCGCATGTCGAAATCGTTCGAACGCCTTTGCGCGTGCCGTCGCGAGAATCCGTTGCAAAAAACAAGACGAAGTGCACGCGCGCGCGTCGTCGCGCGCGTATGCCGCAATCCTTCGAATACCGTCAGTTTCGCAACGATTCAAAACAGTCCAAAAACAAGATCAAAAACACATGGTTTTACAACATCAGTTACATATATACATACACAAGACTTGGAGCTCGCTGCGCTTCGCTTTAAAGTCTTGGTGTAGCGCATTGTCAGGGGCAAAGGGGGGAGGACAAACAGATTGGGCCGAGACGCAACTACATGTGCAGGCCAATGGGGCTGCAAGAAACGGCAAAGCACGTGGGGTGATGGAAACAGGGGTGCGCGTTCGACGACGGCGACGACGACGTTGTCGTCGTCGCCGTCGTCGCCGTCGTCGGTCATCTAGAAGTGGCCCGCGGTTTTCTGGAACAGTTTTGGGGGCCTTTCGGCATTTGGGTTGGTTTGGGTCGACGTTGCCGTCGTCTTTGCTCGGTTTCGGAAGGGCCACATGGAGCCCCAGAGACGAATCTGCCTCGGAACGTGCGATGCAAAGGCTTAGCCAGGGAACTGTTCCAAAAATCTCTGTCATTTTTTGTCGTCCGCTGTTTGCCTCCTGGTTGAGCGTTCTGCAGTGGCTGGCATGGTGTCCTACTGCATGGTGCGCGAGACGAGTGTAGCCTTGGTTGTCAGAGTTTGTTATGTCACCGTTCGCTCTCGGCAGCCTTGGTGTGAAGAGCTTTTACGTTACCGATCGCTTTTTTCTTTGGCGTCTATGGGCCTTTTTACTGCTCCTTGTCGGGTTGATTTGGGGTCTACCGATCGCTCTCTTCTTTGACGTCTCTGGGCTCCTTCAGTGGCTTTCGGAATCTGTTGGGGTTTTTTGGCCTATTTGGGACCCTTTGGGCCGTCTTGGGGCGCTTTGGGGCCGTCTCGGGGCGTCTTGGAGGCCTTGACTCATCTTGGGGCTCTCTTGGTGGCTCCTGGGGCCCTCCTGGGGCCCTCTTGGGGCCTCTTGGGGCTGTTTTGGGGCCGTCTTGGGCCGTCTTCGGCGCCTCTTGGGCCGTCTTGGCGCCCTCTTGGGCCGTTTTGAGAACCCTCTTTGGAGCCTCGTGGCCCGTTTTGGGGCGGTCTTGGGGGCATCTTGGACCGTCGTCGACGCTGTAAAGGGCGAAAAGTCGTACATGCTGAAAATATATGGAAAATCAATGATTTGGGCCTCTTGGGGCCCTCTTGGGAAGCTTCTTGACCGCCTCTTGAGGCGTCTTGGAGGCCTCTTAGGCTGTCTTGGGGGCATCTTGGGCGCATGGGAAGGATATTTGGGTGTTTCGGGGCCGTCGTGGACTGTTTCCTGTTTTCTCCTGGAGCCTTTTTGGGGCCCTCAGGGGCCTTTGGGACCGCCGGATAATATTGGGGGGGCGGGGTTGGCCATCCCTGGTGTGAGATAATTAAGATCGGAAAATACATGCTGATTATATATATATATATGTATATTTTGCGCGCGCGCGCTCTTGCGAATTCTTCGAAGACCCATAGGCTTTTCATCGTATTCATGGAATTATGCCAAACGGGCCTCTGGCGCCGCATGCAAACATCATTCGCATGCCCTTGCGCGCGCCGGGAGGGCACGACCCATGCCACATGAATCCATGAGGGCCACTTTCGCGCGTCGGCCGCGCGCGCATGCCGAACTATTTCACAAAATCCTCATCCCATCCGCGAGGACGCCGTCATCGTCGTCGGCGTGATCAGCATCGGCGCCCGCGCTGGTCGCGCCTTCGTTGGTGCGAACATCTTCACCAGCATCGCCACTATCACCATCGCGTCTACCGTAGTCGGCGTTGCCATGATACCGCGACCGCCCAAGTCGTCGACTCGCAGTGAAGCGCCCGCTGGGATGCGCCCAGCGGTCAGCGCCACCGCGGCCGCGTCGGCGGAGCCAAACTAGCTGGCCGCTGCGCGCGCGTGCTAACTTTGGCGCGGCCGCAGAGATGCACCAGCCAACGCCAAGCATGCATCGCAATCGCCACCACATGGGTTTTGCAAACCAAGTTGCGGGTGGGTGGGTAGGATGTTTGCGCGAGCAGCGGGGGTGGTCAAGCGCAGTGCAGGGTAGTCAGTTCTCCTTTCTGAAAAATTAACAAACTCCACCACCACCACCCCCGGGTTTATCGACCCCCCTGTTCGTATTGCACTTTACATACGATTCTGCCCCATCGTCCATCCTACTCACGAATTCATGCAATCCCAGCCGAGCCGGTATCGACCCCCCCGCCGTCCTCTGCAGAAAATACTATGCGCACGCACTCGTTCATCAAAAATCATCACTTTTGCAAAAAAACCATTGCAAAAAAAACGGCACAATGTGCACACGCGCGCGTCGTCGCGCGTGCATGCCGACATCCTTCAAAACCTTCGGTTTCGGACGGAATTCAAAATCGAGTGTCAAAAAAACATAGAAACACAGGGTTTCGCAACACGGATATTTAAAACCAAAAAAAAACTTGCGCGCTTTTGCGCATTCTTGAGAAAAACAAGGGTTTCTTTCAACATGTTCAGAAAATGCTACAAAACAGGATTCGCGCGCGCATGTCGAAATCGTTCGAACGCCTTTGCGCGCGTGGCGTCGCGGGTATCATTTGCAAAGAACAAAACGAAGTGCACGCGAGCGCGTCGTCGCGCGCGCATGCAGCAATCCTTGCAAAACCTTCGGCTCCGTAACGATTCCAAAACAAAAGACCCTAAAGAACATTCAAAAACACGTGGTTTCGCAACATCAGTTTTCAAAAAATGGTGCGCGCTCTTGCGAATGCTTTGAAAAACCATAAGCTTTTCAACACATACATGGAATTCTGCCAAACGGGCCTCTGGCGCCGCATGCCGACAGAATTCGCACGCCCTTGCAAGCGTGCTGGGGGGGGGCACGATCCGTGTCAAATAATTCCACGCGGGCAACTTTAGCGCGTCGGCCGCGCGCGAATGTCGAACTATTTCCAAAACCTGCGTCACCCACGCGAAGACGCCGTCATCGTAGCCGGCGTGATCAGCATCGGCGCCCGCACTGGTCGCGCCTTCGTCGGTGCGAACATCTTCACCAGCATCGCCACGATCATCATCGTGTCTACGGCAGTCGGCGTTGCCATGATAGCGCGCCCGCCCAAGTCGCCGACTCGCAGTGAAGCGCCCGCTGGGATGCGCCCAGCGGTCACCGCCACCGCGGCCGCGTCGGTGGCGCCAAACTAGCTGGCCGCTGCGCGCGCGTGCTAAGGTTGGCGCGGCCGCAGAGATGCACCAGCCAACGCCAAGCATGCACCGCAATCGCCACCGCATGGGTTTTGCAAACCAAGTTGCGGGAGGCTGGGGCATCGAAGGCGGGCGACGGGCAGCGAGCGGCGACTGCAGTCCCTAGCGGGCTGGTCGGGCGGGCAGGCCCAGACGGGCGGGTCGAGCGGGCGGGTCGTTGAAGCGTAAATTCTGCTTGAACCACCAAGCAATATGTAGCGGGAGCGCGATTCCTGAGTGTCGAGGAGCGGCATCTGAATAAATTGTGAGGAAATATCAAGCGGGAGCCGCGATTTGGATGTAAGTTGCGAGAAAGTCCCAAGCGAAAGCGCGATTCTTCAACAAATTGTTAGGAAGCATCCAGCGGGAGCCGCGATCTGGTGGTAAACTACAAGGAAGTCCCAAGCGAGAGTGCGATTCTTCAATAAATTGTAAGGAAGTATCAGGCGGGAGCCGTTGTTGTTGTAAACCGGGGGCCAACGACACAGTTCGACGCTCAAGACTTTCTTCAAAAAAACAGGGTGCGAGCCCTGGGAAGGGCACTTCAATCGAAAAAACAATGTGCATCGGACGGGGGGGATCAACAACAATTATTCTTCAGACATGAGAGTTCAACAACAACAACAACAACAACAACAACAACAACAACACGACAACAACAACAACAACAACAACAACAACAACAACAACAACAACAACAACAACAACAACAACAACAACAACAACAACGACGACGACGACGACAACAACAAAAACAACAACAGCAACAACAACAACAACACCAACAACAATACCAACAACAACAACGACAACAAAACGACGACAACAACAACAACAATGATAACAACAACAATAACAACAACCATAACAACAGCAACGACAAAAACAACAACCACGACGACGAC
>CAUYUJ010018103.1:0-15000 GCA_963575745.1 Prorocentrum cordatum | reverse complement strand
GGACCTCAAGCAGCTGCGCGAGGGCCCGCCTGTGGAGTCCTTCCCGGGGAGCGTTCACCAGGGACGACTTCCAGGTTCTGAAGACGAAGACCCACTGCACCAAGGCTCAGGTTTAGGTCGGGCCTGTCCCCCATACAGGGGGATCTTGGACGACAGTGTAAAATACCCCCAAAAAATCCCCCCGACAAATTCAAATATGGTACTAAAAGAAAAACAATCGTCCCCAGACTATGTTTTACTATGTTTGAATACTCCCCCTGTAGAGGGGCAGGCCCGACTTCAGCTCAGGTCCACGCGGGTGCACAGTCGGGGCCTTGACCTAAGGAACCCTAAATAAGGAACGAGGCCCTTCTTTTCCATAAGTTAACCTTCGACTTCCGATCGAGAACATAAGGAACACCCGAGGCAGGCTGCGAAACACTTAGGGAACGCGGAGCCCCTCCCCAACCAAAAGGGTTCCTTCTTCAGGGTCCCTACTGTATGGGGAGGGGGCTTCGCGAGTTCCTTCCGGAGCGCCCACTATGGCCCCCTCCCCGCACGGATCGACCCTCGGCTCGGACGCCAACAACAACAGGGCCCCGACTGTAGCCGCTGCGTGGGAGCTCCAGGCGAGCGCCCGCGCGGACCCCGCCGGGCGAGGCAGGGAGCGGCCCCCTGCACCGTGCAGGCAGGGACCCGCTCGAGCTCTCTGGCGCTGGCTTTTGAGGGAGCTGGCGGCCGAGGCGGCCCGCCGGCCTGCCGACGGTCCACGCACGGATGCCGAGGGGCTCGACCATGATGTAAGGTCGAGCGTGTCCCCCTGCAGGGGGATTGTGGAGGAGGGAAAAAATAAAATCAATATAATATATATATATATATGAATATATATATATATTATATATATATATATATATATATGAAAAAAAACAACAAAACAAAACATATACATATATATATATATATAATATATATATATAACTGACTCTTTTCTGACTAGTTCTGAACATTCCCCCTGTAGGGGACACGCCCGACTTAACCATGCTGATTTGATGGAGGCGTACTGGCGCCCGCGAGGCCCCGAGGCCGATGGTGTGGACCCTGAAGGCCCCGGGAGCCCGACCAGGGCCCGAGCCCGCCGGTTGCTCGGACTGGTGCAGAACCGTCGCACCAGTTCGGGTACGGGGTGGGCGAGGGGGGGCAGGAGGAGGAGGAGGAGGAGGAGGAGGAGAAGAAGAAGGAGAAGGAGGAGAAGGAGGAGGAGGAGAGGGAGGAGAAGGAGGAGGGGGTGGAGGAGGAGGAGGAATAGGAATAGGAATAGCTCCAACACGGTGCGTATGAAAAGAGAGAGGATGAAAGGACTCCTCAGGAGCCTTTCGCACGCTTGGAGGGATACTTGGGACATTGCCCATCCTCCACTCTGCGGAGATATGAGGCCCCAGTGGAGGTCAAGGTGCCACGACACGGCTGGGCCAAAGACGCCCGAAGCTGCTCGACTCCAAAACTTCCGCATGAACGACATATCCACACGTTATTCTTAGCTTGATAGACCATTCGGTGAGCCTCGTGAACCCAGCCCCCCCCCGATATGTACCGACTGTCCCCTCGGCACCTGGAAAAGGGCGGAGTCGACAGACTGCAGATTATAGCACTGACTCCTACGCCATGCCGTGGCTGCTGCTGCTGAAGCCGAACTCCGACAGACAACACAGGCACGGCCGCTCTCGGACAGGGTGTGCGCGGACTCGAAGACGGACACAATGCTGGGAGCTGGCGGTCTGTGAGCCTTGACCTGATCACGGGCACGAGGAACGGACGGGGACGCGGCCATGGCCTCGAGAGTGGATCGGAGCAATCTTTTTCGGACGAGTCCTGCTTCAATCTCAACCTTCCCGATCCTTGTCCTGGTATCCTGGTTGACACGAACCAAACTGGCGGCGACTCCAGCGAGAGCGTCGGCGACTTGGTTGCCGATGAACATCCACATCGGCAACTTGGAATCTACATGCTGCTCGGCTTCGAGGTGAGAGGGAACCTGTAAGACAGTAACCTGTGAAATATCACGTCCTTCGAGTGCCGAACCGATGAGCTTCCAATTACTGGCGTTGGGCCCCAATGGGGCCAAATACTTCCTCTGAAACCAACCATTGACGACCCCGCTGTTGTCCGACACGTAGACCAGGGGCCCCAGGGTGTGCCGAATCGCCAAGGGGAGGCCCCAGAGCTCTCCCCGAGGGACAGTTTGAGAACCTCCAGGAAGGCCTCCGAAGATGCAAGCTGCAACCGTGGGATTGCCGAAGTCGCTGAGGGAGACCGCCGAGACGCCGACACGCCGAAGACGGGAATCACGACTATCTTCACCCCCGCTGCCATCCCCGAAGACAATGATGGGCTCCTCAGGAGTGCCTATGCCGAGCCCTCCAGTAGCAGGGAATTCGTTATGCTGAGCATGAAACATGTGCCACTGCTCGTTGTCTGGCGGAGGCTCCACTGAGGTCCATCGCGCTGGGATGAGGCCCCGCAACCAGAAACAAGCTGCTGCCTCGTGCTCAGCTACAGCACGAGGTACAAGATGCGCAGAGGAGGAATATACTGCATGGTCCTTGTTGCAACTGCAGAGCCAGCCTCGGTGAAGAGGAGTTTCCTTGCTCTCCAGACACCGAGGACACAAACCATCACACTGCGCGCTCGTCTCATCTGCAACCCTTCCCTTTGGCCATGTCCCTCCCACTGCTATAGCGAACATGGTCTCACAGAGCTGAGTGCCGTGCGGCACAGACGAAAGCGCTGCTAGAACTTGCCGAAGAGAATGGTTATCCACCCCGTGCTGGACCCCTCCCCCGCAAAAATGAGACGCCGCCGACTTCCAAAGCTTGGGACGGGCCGTTTTCTCGAACTCTGACACCAACCCGCTAAAGTCCTCCGACCAATAAACGACCTCATCGGGAAACGTCCAAATCGCTCCAGGATCGTCATCGCTAACAGGTGTGCGCCACTCGCTCGGTGATACTGGGCCCCATCCAAACTCAAGAAGATACGCGACCATGGCAGAGATGGGTCCTCGAACCGCTTGTGATATCTGCCGAGGCTCCAACTGCCGAAACTGTGCGACTACGCGCGGCCAAGCCGCGCGAACTGCGGGTCGGAGTGACGGATCCTGAAACCAAGTACGTAACCATAACTGGAAACATTCCCTTGGAAGTTTATACCCAGGATCGTGTCCGTCGGCCCGCAAATCGAGAGCTGTAGTTAAACACCGACCGCGCGTGGCCGAGGAAAGCGTGCGTCCGAGGCGTCGTCTGCACTGCTGCCGAAAGGTACCGAACGCCCCCACAATCTGATGCCCATAACACCCAGCAGCTTGCGCACCGACACGCTCGAGTAATCCTGACCTGAGATACTTCCTAGAAGCCCGTCCGAACTTGCAAATCCTAAAGTTCATGCCCTTCGCCTTAGCCACCCGTTTGGTCCGAGAAACCCGTGCTACGCGACCAGCCCCAAGATCGGCCCCGAGGAGAGTGGTTTGTAGGGCATGCTGGAGACGGAAACCCCGACGCCGAAGACGTTGGACGACAAGTTTGCTGTCAGAGGCGTTGGTGCACATGATGACGCTCTTAGGTGACACAGGCAGGCCGTGTGCGACAAGAGACCGACAAGTATCGAGCACGCCTTGGAATAGCTTCTCACGAACTGCTTTCCGAGAGCCAGCAACATGCTCATTGATATCGTCTACCCAAACTCGAACTGACATGGACGGGTGTGCCACTGTGATCTTACTCATGATGAAATAAATCATACATCGCCCAAAACGTGTCCCAGACCTGAGCCCCTGCATGATGCTCTGGATGACCTGGAAAGCCTCGGAGTAGGACCCCAACTGAGAGACCGTACGAGGTGCAGCACACATCTGTAGCTCCAAGAAGAGAACCTCAGGGGGGGACCCAAGCCTGAGAGCAGCCCGAGCAAGAGGACCCCACTGCATCTCATCGTAGAACCCCTTGATGTCTACGAGGCCCTCCCCGAAAGCGATCCCCAAGTTGTGCATGGCCTCGTCCTTCAAAGCGCGGACGAAGGCCTCGCGGAGCGCCGAGTTCCCCGCAACTGCGGCGCCCCACGCTGGTTCGGAGCCCTGAGACCAAGAGCGGACGTCGTCCTCCCGAGCACGAGACCAAGTCCTGGAAAAACATGGACATGAGACCTATAACGCGGTCCGAACCAGATTGTTTTCCCCAAAAGTTTCCCCGCGACCAAGGGGGTTTGCCAGGGCCGGGAAAGGCACTCCTCGCAGGCATTGAAAAGCCCAGCGAGCTCCGAAACCCCAGCGAAGGGGAGACGTTCCATATCTAGAGGGGTGAGTTTGTCTACCCCGAGTCCTGTCTTAGCTCGCATGGAATGAAGCGCTTGACGGACTCTGTCGTGGGTAAGCGGCTCGGGGCGATCGCGCCGAGCAGCTGCGCGAATTTCGTGAAATACTTCCTGGACATCGTGAAGATCGGGTTCCCTTGGGCCCCAGAGTTGTTTCCACGTGCTGGCTTTGCAATCTACGATGTCCAGGGGATGATACATAACCTGACCGTCGACTACGAGCTCATCGGGGACGGGAGAGGTCTTTTTAAGAGCCTTGTGCAGGATCCCAGGGGCCTCCGAGGTCGAGATCCAGGCACTAAACTCCTTAAGAGACGCCCCCAACGCCCGACGACGAGCTCGACCTGTGACGCGCTTGGCCGCGACGGCCATCTCGTGCAAGCTGGCATCTGGCAAGTCGGCGACCGTTAGCAACCGAGCTTGCCACTCGCTCCACGAGGCCACGGTCGGGTCGGCGAGCGAGGCGAGAGGCGCGTGCACGCTGTCTGGCTGGCCCCCCGCCAAGGCCGCGCAAGCCTGCGCGAGCTGCTGCTGCTGCATGGGCCCGTTGCCACGAGAACGATGCAGGCTGAGCTTGGTCAACACTGTGGTAACCCTGCCCCACCAAGACGACACCTGATCATGTAATGGCTGTTCCCGAACTTTAGACGCAGCTTTCACCTCGGTGACGGTAAACTTGGGCCCTGAATTCCTGGAAGGCCCCGCAGGATTCGTCCCATGATGGATACAGACGGCTCGCTCCAGAGCCTTAACCCAAGATCCATATAAAGCTCCCAGACGAAGAATGTGTGGTCCCCCAACCGCAAACGCTGCAGAGTTGGCAATAGCAGGTAGAACGTCCGAGGTGCCGACGGAGTCCGTGAAGCCCACTTGTGCCCTGCAGGAGTCCCAGAGGTCGGAGGGGAGGTAAAAGGCAGGAAGAGGGGCTCCGCCAGGGGTGCCCGAGGGAACCTCGGGGGTGGCCGAACCACTGGTGGGGTCCCGAGACTCATGGGGTGCGGTAAGCACATTCGATATGTCCTGAGACGGAGCCGCAGCCTCGGCCTCGGCAGGCCTTGGCGGGACTGGAGGCTCGGCAGCCGCTGGGCCGCCAGCCTCGGATCCAAAGAAACCTGGTGGCACGTAATCGTCTTCATCGTCCGACTCGTGCCAGATGGGGGCAACAGGAGTGGCCTGCTCACTGGCCTCGCCCTCAGAAGGAGAAGTCGTCGCCGAAGTTGACGCCGTCCCCCCGCCGGTGGAACAGAGGTCGCCGAACATCTCATCCGTCGCCCTCGCCACCCTATCCTGAGCAGCCCGTCGTGCTAAGATGCGCTCCCCTCGAGCTTTAGACGACTTGGACCCCTCTTGCGGTTGGGTGGCAGGCCGAGGTACTTGTGGAAGTTGAGCAGCAAGCACCAGCTGCCGACACAGCAGTTGGGACCCCGAACTCCGCAGCCGAAGTTGAAGTCCGCAGTGCGGCCGCCAAGGTACAGACAAAACTGCGCTCAAACTCACGATGTACGGCAAGGCCGAGTAGCTGGCCATGACGTAGTCCAGCGTGATGCCCTTGCCCGAGCCGCCAACGCAGGTGAACTCCGTGTCAGCAGCTGTGAGGACATTGGCGCCCACGCGATCCAGAAATCCAGCGTCAGCCAAGACAGACGGTTGGAGGTTGAAGTCGCCGATACAGATCCACGGCAGCTTCAGCTGGGAGACGAGGGCCCCAAGCTTGGCGAACCGCACCAAGCTCCTGCCGTGGAGGCCCTCGGAGCAGTACCCGTAGAAGGCGATCAGCACGATGGAGTACCCTTGTTGGTTGAGGATCGCCACCGTGAACCCATCCAGGGCGGCGCTGCCTTCATCCGTAAGGTCGCGGCAAACGGAGTCGGTGTCGTGGAGCCTGTGAAACTGCAAATGCTGCCTCCCTAGGATCCACTCGCCGCCCTCGTTGGCCCTGTCCGTGGTGGCCTCCGACTGCTCGCGGCCCGTGCCGCGAGCTGGATTGTCTATCAGCTTGAGGTGCGACTTGCGTGCCTGGCCCTTCCAGTGCTGCAAGTCACTGGCGGACTCGATCTGAGTCTCAACTAAAAGGAAGTAGTGAAACGGAGTCGAAGCAGGTCCAGTCACGTAGTCCCAGGCCTGCTTCCCCATGGCAGTGACATTGGAGAAAAAGATGAATGTGTCACTCTGGCTCTTGGAGGTCGCGGCGACCTCAGTCCCCCGTGGCAGATCAGTCTGCGGAGCAGACTCTCCCCGAGCGGTCGTCGGCGCACAGGCCTGCTCAGCCGCGCCGCCGCTCCTGCCCATTCGTCACTTGCCGTCGCCAGCGGGCGCCGCCACAGCACCAGCCGCCTCCTTCTTGGCCGCCTCGGATGCCTGCATGGCGGCGGCCTTGGAGGCGCTGATCTTGGCCGCGGCCTGCTGGATGCGGGCCTCGCGCACCTCCCGAGCGACCCTGGCCGCCTCGGGGTCGGCCGAGGCGGGGGCGGCGGCTGGGGGAGCGGCCGTCGCGCCGCCTGAGGCCGCGCCCGCTGCTGCCGCGGCTGCTGGCGGGGCGCCAGCGGCTCCAGCCGCCTGAGGGGCGCCACCTGCCGCCGCGACTGCTGGGGTGCCGCTGTCGCCCTTGCGCTTCTTAGCCATCCTGTCGGTGAGCTGGCTCTGGAGCTCCTTGGCCCGCTGCAGCCAGTCGCCCACCTGCGTGTTCTTGGTGGCAAGCTGGTCCTTCACTGCTTTGAGGTCGGACTCCAACTTGCGAAGCTCCTGAACTTCCGACTGCCCGGCCTCCATGCTGTCGAGATTGCGGAAGAACTCTTCGTCCCATGTAATCTGAAAAAAGGTCCTGCTCTCAGCGCCGCCTTCACCGTCCTGGACCGTGACGCCCAGCTTGGTGGCAAGGGCCTGCGCGGCGAGCTTCTTCGCGTCCTCGGCTTGAGCGAGAACGAGAGCGGCCAAATGTTCCTTCTCCTGCGCCTCCTCCAAGGCCTCACGACACTTGAGCAGCCGCGTCATGGCCTGGTCGTGCTTGGCGGAAGCGTCACGGACGGCGCCGTCGGCCAGCCGTAGCGCGTCCTCAGGTGGCACTGCGGACTGCTGAGCCTGCTTGTGCCTGAGGTCATCGATCTGCGACTGGATCATCCTGCGGAGCGCGGGATCCTCGGTACACTTGAGAGCGGCCTCCATGGTCTGGATGGACTTGTCCTCGGCCGAAACGGGGTCGCTGGATCCCTTGCCACCGCCATGAGACTTGCCTTCCTTGGAGTTATTGCTCTTGCCCGTGTAGAGGTCGACTTTCACTCCGCATCGGCTGCACTTGCAAGACTGTTTCTGCAGGGCTGCGTTCCACTCATGTGCTCCGCAGCTCTTGCAGGTGGACCACGGCGAGGCTGCACCCCGCTGCTGCTTGTTGCCAGGCATCCTGGGCACTGCACTGCCGTGGTGGTCCTGCAGGCGCGCGATGTCCCTCTCACGCTGCAAGCGTGAGCGAGAAGCCGCCCGCTGGCGCCGCGCCTTGCGGTGCCACGCAGGCGAGCGGGACCGCCCGCCCGTGGTGGAGCGCCCCGTCGGGGCTGGGGGCTCGCCGATCGCGGGCCGCCGCGCCGACCCGCCCGCGCCGAGGGCAAGGGGAAATGGTTGCGGGGCCACGCAGCGGGAGCCGCCTGGAGGAGGAGGAGGAGAAGGAGGAGGAGGAGGAGGAGGAGGAGGAGGAGGAGGAAGAGGAGGAGGAGGAGAGGGAGGAGGAGGAGGAGGAGGAGGAAGAGGAGGAGGAGGAGGAGGAGGAAGAGGAGGAACAGGTGGAGGAGGAGGAGGAGGAGGAGGAGGAGGAGGAGGAGGGGGGTGGGAGGAGGTTGTGCGTGCATCCTTGCGGTGGCGAGGCCACGCGCTGCTCCAGGCTGACGTGCCTTGCACGTGGTCCTCCGGGTTCCTCGATCCCGTTTTGCCGCAAGTGTGGCACTGTGTCCTCTGACGGCAAGCTGGCCCCAGGGCTCGAGTCTGCGTGCAAGGCGGAGCAGGCAGTGGCCCGAGATCAGCTCAGGAGGATTCATAGTGGCGAGCTTCCATCGTAGTTACGGGGCTCGGGGGAGGGAGCTCTGAAACTCGACGAGCCTCACGGTGTCCTGCCGCCCGCGCTCGCGCCCTTTCCCCCTCTGTGGCCCCGCTGCCTGCCGAGGAGCAGCCAAGGACGAGCGTGCCGCGAGAGTCCGAGCTCGAGTTTTGATTGAGGCTTGACCTCGCCTTTAGGGCCAACCCATACCATACCACACCTGCACTCGGTTCTCGAGGAGTCTCTCGGATTTCGTCGGGGGCTCTCGCAAAGGGTTGGACGACTTGATAATTCGTTCGAAAGTTTCTGGAAAGGTGCGACGAAGGGGGAGGAGGAGGAGGAAGAGGAGGAGGGGGAGGGGGCAGGGAAGAGGAAGAGGAAGAGGAGGAGGGGGAGGAGGAGGAGGAGGAGGAGGAGGAGGAAGAGGAGGAGGGGGAGGGGGCAGGGAAGGAGTATGAGAGGGGGAACAAGCTGAAGCGGGGAAGGAAGAGGGAGATGGAAGAGGAGGAGCAGTGCGAGGAGGAAGGGGATGAGGGAGGGGAGGGAAAGGGGAGGGGGGAGGAGGGAGGGGAGGGAAAGGAGGAGGACAGAGGAGGCTAGAGCAGGAAGGAAAACAGGATCCCGCCTCGGCTTTCGACCGCGCCTGCGAACGCACACCACCTCAGATAATTAGGGACAGCGAGGAAAGACGCGGCATTGGCACCGCGGAAGCCGGCGCAGTCGATGGACGAGACGGCCGCGACCAAGAACCAGATCTCTGGGCGCCCAAAGGAAGAACACGCCCGAAGGTCTTCGCCGCTGTCGGCCTGCAGACGCTAGCTCCGGGCCTCGGGAGCGTGAAGAGACCTCTCGGGAAGAAATGTTGCCATTAGACTTACCAATAAAGCTGCACACACACACACACACATACACATACACGTCGTTCATTTCTAATCGCGCTCAATTCTAATCGTGCTCGTTTCCAATTGTTCCTGGCCCCCCTAGTGGCCAGGAAGAGTCCCAGGATAGAACAGTTAGAAATGAAAGGATCTTGGCCCCAAAGAGGTCACAGAACTTTCGAAGAATTCGGCATGAACCATGCGTAAACTTTCGGAGGTCCGCGCGGATGCTTCTTCGATCTGCGCAGGAGGCCCCCTCCCCGGAGCGCGGGCGCGCGCCACGGGGCCTCGCCCGACGCACCGCCGGAGAAGCCCGGCGCCGGTCCGTGCGGTCGGCGCGGGCCTCCCGAAAGCTCATGCTCAACCAGTAGCAACGTGAGCCTTGGTCTCAGCATGAGATCTTGTGGTGTTGCCCTTTGTGCACTCAGCGCGCCCTCTGTCCACACCCGCTGGGGCGGAGCAACGCTCGTGGAAGTGTCGCGTGTGCTCCCCAGCCACCACCGTGTCAATGTTGAGCCCCACGCGGTCAGTGCCTCGCTCTGCTGGGGCTCTGCTGTGTTGCTGCTCGTTGACATGTGTCACTCGTGCGGAGCTACACTGTCAATGCCGCGCTTTCCTGTGGCTTTGCTGTGTTCCTGCTCGCTACGCACACTGCCAGAGGCGGCGGAGAGCTCGAGAGATCCACCTACCAGAAGGGCAGAAAATCCACCCCGATAATAACCACCCGACACGCGAGGCCTTTAGTAAACGCGCCCAAGGAAGGAATCGAACAGGGTATGGCTGTTTAGTAAACGCCCAGGGCCGGTTGGTAAGCGCCGATTGTCCGGTCTGGGTGGTTTTTCCTCCCGTGAGGACCAAGCAGTCGCTGTTCTCCAGCGTCAAGCTCGGGGCGCCAGAGGTCGAAACAAAAAAAACGCTTGCTGAGCCGTGTCGCGGCGGCGGCCCTGGCGACACGCTGTGCCCTGCGAGCTGCTGGGGTGTCGTGTGTGCCGCTCCGCGCGGCGGGAGATTGCCGCTGCTGCCTGGCGGGCGGCGTGGGCGTGTCGCGCCCAGGGCGTGGTGGGCCAGCGCCGGCAGCGCGGCACGCGAGGCAGCCGTGGGACTGCCCGCCCGCGCGCGGCACGGCCCCCGCGCGCAGTGCCGCTCACAGCCCGGGGCGCCGCGCCCGCCTCGCCGCAGGTCAGGCGGGCGAGCTCCCGGCGGCAGCGGGCCGTGCGCATGCCATGGCAGCCTGGCGCCGTGGCTGCTGCCTCGGAATGCTCGGCCCGGACCTGTGCACGGCCCGAGATGGAGGCTGCAGCAGCCCGTGCCTGCATGAGCGGCTGGCGCGGCAGGAGCCACTCCTCCGCCGCGCTGGGCGACAGCCGAGGGGAGATCGACATCATCGCAGCTGCGCCGTCCTCGCGCGCCAACTCTCTCTGCCGTGCTCCTCCGCCTCCTCCGCCTCCGCCTCCGCCTCCGCCTCCTCCTCCTCCTCCTCCTCCTCCTCCTCCTCCTCCTCCTCCTCCCCCTTTCCCTCCTCCTCCTCCTCCTCCTCCTCCTCCTCCTCCTCCTCCTCCTGCTCCTCCTCCTCCCTCCTCCCTCCTCCTCCTCCTCCTCCCCCTTGCCTCCTCCTCCTCCTCCTCCTCCTCCTCCTCCTCCTCCTCCTCCTCCTCCTCCTTCCTCCATCCTCCATCCTCCTCCTCTCCTCCTCCTCCTCCTCTCTCCTCGTCCTCCTCCTCCTCCTCCTCCTCCTCTCCTCCTCCTCCTCCTCCCTCCTCCTCCCCTCCTCCTCCTCCTCTCCTCCGCCTCCTCCTCTCCTCCTCCTCCTCCCCCTCTCCTCCTCCCTCCTCCTCCTCCTCCTCCTCCTCCTCCTCCTCCCCTTCCTCCTCCTGCTCCTCCTCTGCACTCTCGCCTCCCCCGTCGTGAGACGCGCCGCACAGCGAGCCCGACCAGCACGGGCGGCGGCAGCAGCAGCCACAGGGCAG
The DNA here is from genome assembly GCA_963575745.1 of Prorocentrum cordatum. Lineage (NCBI taxonomy): Eukaryota > Dinophyceae > Prorocentrales > Prorocentraceae > Prorocentrum > Prorocentrum cordatum. Next base: position 3,790 of record CAUYUJ010018103.1, on the reverse strand, counting down.
CCACGAGAGCAGGAGGAGCTGCCGCAGGAAGACGTCCGACGTCTCGAGTTCTTAGCTGCCCCGATACGCAACACTCAACATGTTTGTTCATCTGCGGGGCGAGAGCGAACCTCTTCCGCTAAAAGCTAGGCGGGCTACGCGCAGCTTTAATTAGGAAGACAGGGCACAGGAAGGCGGGGCCTCAGGCGGCCGGAGTGGGCGAAGCCCAGGGGTGCAGGCGGTGCCGAAGCGGATGTGCAGGAGCAGGACGCAACACGCAACACGTAGCGCACGCATACGGAGCTCTCAACACGTAGACTGAAACGTGGGTCTGAAGCGATACGTTCGCCGAAACATGGGCCAACATATTGAGCCAACACGCAGGGACGTTTTGAACACGGTACGTGTTGCGCATCAAAACGGGCGTACCAAGGCAGCTAAGCTCGATTCTTGTTCGAGACATGGGCCCCCGACCTCCCGACCGCTTCCCCAGGATCGGTTTTTCATCCCGACTCGTTGTTCGACGGTCCCGAGGCCCCACGAGGGCCCCGGGAGGCCCAAAACGACTAGAAGCATCCGTGTCTCGACTTTTGTCGAGACGCCCGCTGCCTGGGCAGGAAGAGGAGGCAGGGTGCTGCAGCGGCACTAGACCGCGCGCACGTGCCGAGCGGGAACGCGGGAGGAGGAGCAGGAGGGGAGAATTGCAGGACTTGCCGTCGCTCGGACGTCCATTTCCCGTGCATGTTTCGGTTTCGTGCGTGTTCTTTTTTGCTCGATGGTCGAGGATGGTCCTCGATGTTTCTCGCCGAGAAAGAAAATGCACACGTCCGAGCGATGCCGAGTGGAGGGCCAGCCAGGCCGACGGCGGGTGGCCCTCTCCCGCCGGGCCGGGCCCAGAGCCGCTTCGGGCGGGTGGCAATGGGGGGTGACCTCACCTGGGGGGTGAAGCAGAGGGTCCTTCTCTTCGACCCCATATTTATCGGGGGTTGCTCATAAGGTGCCCGCGGCCCAGGGTGCCCCCAGCTTTTCGGTCAACGTTGGAGCCCCTGGACCCCTCGTGGGCCTCGTGAGGTGTGCTCCGCAGGCCGTGGGGGCATCCTCGGAGATCTGTGGGCACCCTGGGCCAGGGGCAATTCTAGCAACATCCGAATGTAGGCCAGCCCCCATTACCATTAGGTCGGGCCTGTGCCCCTACAGGGGGATTCTGAACGAAAAATTAGAAATATTCAACAGCATATCCAAAAGCTCCCCAAACATGGTCCCCAGACTGTCCTTGGACTGTTCGGAACATCCCCCCTGTGGAGGGACAGGCCCGACTTGGCACTACCACCCGCCCGACCGCTCACGAGCGGCCCCCGGGCCCAACACCCGGGGGTCCAGCCAGAACGGCTCGTCGAGGCGGGCACCGCCGTGGCGACGAGAAGCACACCGCAGAGGGGGCCCCCAAAAAGGGGGGCGAGAAGCGCCGGGGAGGGCCGCCCATGCCTCGGCCAGCCCATGCCTCGGCCAGCCCTCCTCCGAGGGGGAGGATCCCACGGGAGGGATGGAATTCGACGTCGTCCTCCTCCTCCTCCTCCTCCTCCTCCTCCTCCTCCTCCTCCTCCTCCTCATCCTCATCCTCATCTCCTATCCTCCTCCTCCCTCCTCCTCCCTCCGCTCCTCCTCCTCCTCCTCCTCCTCCTCCTCCTCCTCTCCTCCTCCTGCTCCTCCTTCCTCCTCCTCCTCTCCTCCTCCTCCTTCCTCCTCTCCTCCTCCTCCTCCTCCTCCTCCTCCTCCTCCTCCTCCTCCCCCATGGGAGGGATTGAATGTGAGGCCGTCCGCGCGACGCAGGACAGAGGAACCTCAGCATCACCAGAGAGGGTTGGTACAAACAGTCACCCGAAGCGTGTGGTGACGTTGCCACCGCTCGGACGTCCATTCCCCGTGCATGCTGCCGGTTTGGTTCGATGATCCAGGATGCTCCTCGATCGCCGAGAAAAGATGCACACGTCCGAGCGATGCCAGGCGAAACAGTCACCCGAGGCGTGTGGTGACTGTTCTGGGCGGGCCTCTGAGGAGGAGGAGGAGGAGGAGCAGGAGGCGGCGGAAGCCGCAGACGCAAGGCGGCGGCAGCCCAGGTCCTTCCAAGCAGAAGGTGCAGGATCAGCACCTTAAGAGGAGGAGGAGGAGAAGCAGGAGGAGGAGGAGGAGGAGGAGGAGGAGGAGGAGGAAGAGGAGGAGTAGGAGGAGGACGAGGAGGAGGAGGAGCAGCAGGAGGAGGAGCAGGAGTATGAGGATGGGGAGGTTGAGGAGGAGGAGGAGGAGGAGGAGGACGAGGAGGACGAGGAGTAGGAGGAGGCGGTGGAGGGGAGAACCTTAGAGGAAGAGAGCAAGAGGCGGAGGGAGGAGTATGAGGAGGAGGAGTAGGAGGAGCACAGCGTTCAAAGAGCTAGGAGGAGGAGGAGGAGGAGGGAGGATGAGTGAGGAGGAGGAGGAGGAGGAGAAGGGGGAGGCGGGATGAGAGAGGGTGAGGCGGAGGTGGATTGTGGAGGAGGAGGCAGGAGGTAGGGGGGAGGAGAGTGGAGGAGAAGATCACCTTCGAGGAAGGGAGGAGGAGGAAGAGCGGAACGTCCACTGAGAGGAGGAGGAGGAGGAGGAGGAGGAGGAGGAGGAGGAGGAGGAGGAGGAGAGCACCTAAGAGGAGGAGGAGGAGGAGGAGGAGGAGGAGGAGGAGAACAAGAAGGAGGAGAAGGGTGAGGAGGAGGAGGAGGAGGAGGAGGAGGAACAGAAGGGGAGGCGTTCGAGTCCTCCTGTTCTTGTTCTGGTTTGGGGGCAGTGAAGTCCTGATGCCTCTTTGGAGGTGTTGGGGTGTGCGTGGAAGCTCGGAGCCGCGGCACGTCCGGGGCACCTCCGCTGACCCCAAAGCGCCCAGTGCAGAGAAGGCACAAAAATAGCCTGGGCCTCCGAGCTCTTCTCCACGTCCCAGGACCCTGCCGCAGAGCCTCTTGCAGACAGCTCCTCGGTGCCAGGATCTAGCACGCCACCGCCCGTCGCCACACCTCGACCTGAGAGAGTGGGAAGGGCTCCCTCGTCTCCCATCTGGAGCGTGTCGGGTGGGACATGCACGACATAACCAAACACAGGGTTGGCAACGAGCCCTCGGGCCCATTTCGTCTCACCGGCGGCCCCACAGATGTCCTTGGAAACCTCCAAGGGGGGTCGGGGGCTCCCCCAGAAGTCTCTCGGGGCCCCAAGAGGCCAGAAAAAGGGCCAAGCGCCTCGATCCTCGCGATCCCCTCGACTGGAGGCATGCCCATTGGTTGCAATCCAACAACACACACTCATACCCCTGGGGGGGACGGATGGGGGCTATCGGTGCGTTTTGTCGGACGGGGGTCCCCGCTCATACGGGAGCCTCCCCCGGGGTCCAAGAACCCGCACCAATACCGATCGGCCTGTGTAGCCGCATCGCCCATGCATCACCGATACACCAGCGATGCGTCAGCGACGTCGAGGATGCATCGGGGTCATCGGCGCGGAGAAAATCGGGTTCCTCATCGAGCCGCATCGCATGTGCATCGGCGATGCGGCGTGATCCTCTGACCCAGTCTTCTCGGGCCCCCAGACCTCCGATCCTTGATTTTTCCAATGCTGGGCCTGCTCAAGTCCCGAACCTTTCCCCAGGGCCAGTTTGTGCCATCCTGAATAGCTTTTTGGCGGTACAGGGGCCCGGCGAGGGCCCCCAGAGGCTGGAAAACGACAACAAGCTCCGTCTCCATTCCTTTAAGACGTTGGAAGTCTGGGGCCCATTTGGGAGGCTCGACTCTGGACT
>CAUYUJ010018102.1:180000-214443 GCA_963575745.1 Prorocentrum cordatum | reverse complement strand
GCGGCAGGCGCGGCTCGCCGCAGCGCGGGGCGGCCAAATTTTGGGCAGGCCGTTCCGCGCGTCGTTGCGGGGCGCGAGCGTCAGGCCCGGGAGGACCGCCTGCTCGCCGACGACGGCGAGGCAGCGCCCATCAGCCTTAGATGGGGAGAGGAGGGAGGGGGGCAGAGAAGCTGCGGAGACAGCAGGAGCTTGCTCACAGAGAATAGAAGAGGCATTCTCCCGCTCGCGCGCTAGCGAGCTGTCTCTGAGCGCGGCCGCGGCGTGCGCGCGCGGGGCGGCCCAAAATGGGCAGGCCCGTCCCGCGCGCTCATGCCGGGGCGCCGCGCGTCAGGCGGGGGAGTCCGCCTGCTCGCCGTCGACGGCGAGGCAGCCATGCCCGTGCTCAAGGACCTTGCGAAGTGACAAGGTTTCGGCGGGCGGCCGCAAGTAGGGCAGGCCAAGCGGCGGGGCCGACTTGGAGAAATGAAGCGACAAGGCGGTCGCTTGCGGTGGCGAAGAACAGGATCCGCGCCCGTGCGGGCACGGGCAGCGCAGCAAGAACTGTGGAAGCGGCGGCGGCTTGCAGGTAGCGCTCAGCACTGGAAGCCTGACGCCAACGCCCCCGCCAGAAGTCGCGAGGGACGTCTTCCGTAGCGATATAGAAGTCTGTTGCGCCAGAGCCCCGCAGACATGCGGGCGTCAGGTTGAGCCCCTGACCCGCTTTGGCAAGAGGGACGCCAGGGCCGAAAGCAAATGATTCCACCGAGTACGGAAGCCGCTCGCACCGAAAGGGGCGAGAGGATCGGTGGAAGCCAACCGCCCAAACACTTGATTCAGAATCTTCACCGTGCTTCGATCGGAGCAGCGAGCATGCTGCGTCGGGTACGTTCTCCTGGTCTTGGGAACAAGAATCGAAAGAAAAGCATCCCCTTCAACTTCGAGGCGGTCGCAAGGAAGCGACAAGTCACAGCGGCGTGACGCCAGCAGCTCGCCAGGCCTGAGGAACATCGTGAAGCCCATGAGCAGCTAGGCCGCCATCACAGGCCAGTCCCAGGCGAAACAGAGACCGACCATAGCGCGCAGCAGAGCGCGAGGTAAGGGCGGGCGGAGCTTTGGCGGCTCCGCGAGCTTCCATTGTTTCGCTACGTCCCAAGCTTCTGTTAGAAAGGCCTTCCAATGAGGATGAGCGCTCTGGATTCCCAAGATGGCATGAACCAGAATATAATGAGGGAAACCTGCATCATGAAGCCACACGCCGAAGGTCGCGAGGAAGCGGGCGAGAAGTATCCCGCTACGGTAAAGAGTGGCGGGCGGCACGCCAGTGTGTTCTGCTAACCACAGTTCGAACGCATCAATCGATCTCGAGCGACGATAGAGATACGCGGAGGTGAGGTGAGAATCGCGCACGAAGGGAGTGCGCGGAGGGCGAGCGGGCGCGGAAGGCGCAGCCCGACTAAGCCCTTGGCCTGCGGTCGGCGCCGCGGCACCCAGAGAGATGCAGAGGCCGCAGACGCACCACAGGATGAGCGCAGGGCGGCCAGGGCTGGGAGAGCTGATCAGCGTGGCGGCCCTCCTGCTCCTGGACGCGTTGAAGGGCGGAACGAGGGTGTCCCGCCCGTCGGTCTCGAACCCCGACGCCTCCGCCAGCATCGCCCGCGCCGAGGTGAAGGATCCGCCCATGTTACGGTGAGCACGGCGAGCCCCTGCTTCGATCTCGGCGGGCAGAGCGCCCCCTCCCTCGAGGGTCGCCCTGTCAAAGGGCGGGCGCGGCTCGGCGCGCGCAGCTGCGGCCGATTCGGCGAGCTCGGAACGAGCTGCCGAGGACGTGAGGCCCGAATGATGTGGAACGGGCACCACCTCCGCGAACGCGTCGAGGATCTCGGACGGAGGGGAATGAGATCCCCACAGCGCTGCTGGGATGGCGCCGTGACCGTCATGCACGTGGTACAGAAGGTCGAAAAGGCAGGCCAACTTGCCCGCGCGCCTCCTGTGCTCGATCTTTGAGCCGAGCCCGATGCCACGGATGGCGCCCGCACCCATGGCTTGGAGGTCAGCGCCCGCGGGGATAGCCTCGGGCTCGACGGCGGCCACGTAAGGATGCAACCACGAGGCTTCGACGATCGGCTCGGCGCCGCCTGTCTGAAACAGGCGCTTATAGGCGTGCAAGGCCTGCAGGAGGCAGTGCAGGTCATCTCTGCCCTCGGGCTCGGCGGCCCCCGCGGGTGCGAAAGACCTCAGCCACGACGCCGCGCTCTGGAAGGCAGCTTGCCAGGCGGGTCCCCACCTCACCACTGTGACCTTCTCACCGCCGAGGTTGAGACGCCTCGCTAGGGCGGTGGCGGCCCCTGGAGGCAAGGGCTGCTCAACGGCCGCGGAGGCCGTGCGCCGCGCTGCGAAGGCTGCAGCCGCGGCGCTCCCAGCGTCGCCGCTGTGGGAGCCGCTGGGATGCAGCTCGTGCCCTGAATCTCGGCCAGGCGCGGGGCCGCTCGAAGACCCCCTTTCCTCGGCGGCACGCCCTCCGCCCTGCGGGGCCGCAACAGCATCGCTGGAGGTGCGCGTGCCTACCGAAGACTGAGGGGCCTGAGCAGCGGAGTCCGCGCGGGAGCTGCCTGCGTGGGCGTCGCCCGAGCTCGCACCATGGCGGGACGTGGCTGGCCGCTGCGCAGTAGCGGGGCTCGGGCGCCGCTTCGGAGCGACTCGAGGGGAGCGCACCTCGCGCCGCCGAGGCGACGTCGCCTGACGCGAAGGCGCGCGAGAGGAGCCGCGCGCGACGGCCCGACTAAGCCCCTGGCCTGCGGTCGACGCGCGGGATCGCGACGCCGCACGCCCACCAGTGTGGTGAGGGGGCGGCGGCGGCGGCGGGGGCACGGGCCGCGGAGTCTCGGAGCCTACACGCGTGCCGCGGCCCCGAGAGCGACTGCGAACCGAGGCGCGAGCGGCGGGCGGAGAGGCCCCCGAGCGGCGAGGGAAGGCCGCCTGCAGGCGGCGGAGGACCTCGGGGTTCAGGCCCGCCACGACGCGCTCGAGGTCCATCGAGGTGTCTGCGAGGGCACTCAGCACGACGTCCTCGAGCTCCGTCGGAGAGTCCTCGTCGCACGCGGGCTCCGCTCTCGAGCGGCTGCGAACGCTCGCGGGCGGGGACCCGTCAGGAGTGTGCGGGCCCTCCGATGCCTCCCCCGCAGGCGGCTCCGACGGCTCCTCGGGCGAGATCGGGCCGTCGACGGGAGGCGACGAGCAGCCCCCCGAGGGAGAGGTGCGGTCGGTCCCGTACGGGTTTGGAGACCGCGTACGGCTGCGGGCAGGGCTGCGGCTCCGCGGTGGGGAGCCCACTCCCGCGGCGGAGCTGGGGCGTGCCGCGCCTGCCCAGCGGCGCGCATTGGCAGTGCGACGCGCCCTGCGGCCAGGCGCCGTGGCGGCCCCCCCCTCAGGGGCGGGGAGCGCCGCCATCGAAGCCCGCCGCTGCCTGGCGGCGCGCCTGGTGCGCGCGGCGCCCGTGCGCGAGGCGGAGTGCGGCGCGTGACCACCGCGGTTGGGCTGGTCCTCGACCGCTTCATCCCGCGGGCCCAGGCGGGCGCGGACCGCGCGCCGCTCACGACGGCTGAAGCTGGACGCAGGGTCGTCGGCGGGCCTTGCCAAGGCGCGCGGGTCCTCAGCCTCCACCTCGGCCAAGGAGCGGCCAGTGGACGACGCGGGTGCGTCCCCAGCACGAGCGGCACGTTCTGCGATGGCGAGGCCCGTCGAGACCTCAGCGTTGTGCAGGACGGCGCGCAAGGTCTTGCGCCAATCCCGACCCAGCTGGACGGGAGCAGTGCGCGGCAAGCCCGCGGCCTCTCGACTGGCGGCCTCGCGCACGCGTCGGAAGTAGGCGCGATCGGCCATCCCTTCCGCGAGCTCGGCACGAGCGACGGCACGCTCTCCTTCGCCGCGTGCAGGAGCCTGCACCGTGCGCCTGGTGGCGTCGGCACGCGCGGTGCGGAGTGCGTCGAGCTCCACGCGGCCGCGCGACACGGCGGAGACGAGGGTGGCATCCGACTCAGCCGCCCGCGTCGCGAGGGCAGACGAAACCCCGCCCCTCGGGAGAGGCGCGCCCGAGGCGGGGAGGGCAGCCCGAGGGGCCAGCTCGGCGCTCGCAAGGGCGACCCGCGAGGAGACCGCCTCTTCGAGCGCCTGAAGGGCCATGGTCGACCCTGGAGCCAGCTTGCCCTTGCGGGCGCCCTTTCCTGCCGCCTTGGCCCGGGCGTAGGCGCGGGCGGCAGGACCGTCGCCGCCCGTGCTAGGAACATCGGGCGGCGCGGCGGCCTGCGAGACGGCCTGGAGCAACACTGACTTGGCGTCACAGAGCTGCTTCCACTTCAGCGCGCGGGCTGCTCGCTCGTCGGCGCCCAGGTGCGCGGGAGTCCTGTCTGGATGGTAGACTAGGGACTGGCGCCTGAAGGCGGCCTCAATTGTGCCGCGCGAGGCCCCGTCCACTACGCCAAGCAGTTGGCGAGAGGCGCTCACCCTGGCCGCTCGCTGGAAGGTGCGGGGGGTAGCTGCTGAGGCCCCCTTTGGCGCTTCCCGCGAGCCGACGCGCGACGAGCCCACCCCGATAGCAGGCGGAGGGGCCGCCGCGGCCTTGGAGCGGAGGGCCAGTGGCGGAGCACGCTTGGCGGCCTGGGGAGCCGATCCTGCGCTGGCGGCGCCAGGGTCGGGGCCGGGCGAGCCGCCCTCCGCGGAGGCAGACGCTTTTGGCGTGGCGTCTGCCGAGGACGCGAGAGGCCGTTCGCTATCAGCGAAGAGCGCGTTGCGAGGCCCGCGACGCTCTCCGCTGGCGAGAGCAGCTTCACTGCTGCTCTCGGCGGCGCCCGAGGGGTCAGGTGCCTCCCCCTGGGCGCCGTCGCTGGCGGCGTCGGCGGCCATCCCCGCGCCCTCCGAGGGGGGGGGGGCGGCCGCCCAGCGGTGGCTGAGCAGCCCCTCGGGGCCTCGAGCCATAAGCTGCGCAACAAATCGGCCCCAGAGACAAGTAGGGAATGACGAGCGGGAGTCGGCGTACGCAATGCAATCAAAGCGAGTAAATTCTCCTCTCTCTGCTTCAACTAACCAGGCGGGAGGGTCACGGGACGGGGGCCTCACCGCACGGTTCCGCGTGGGGTCGTCGGCCCTGTGCACGTCCGTAGGCACGTACATGCCTCCCATATATAAACCTCCTCCTATCACATAGGGCAAAGTGGTCGAAAGAACGTGAGATAGACCAGGAGAGCTACTGCGCCCGTGCGCGGTCGCGCCCAAAGCCACTTTTGAATCCAAGAGAACGGGGATACGAGAGTCAGGGAGGCGAATACAGCAGTACTTGCACAAGCTCTTATACACCGTTGTCTCAAGGATATTGATGTGACGGGGCATGCGAAACTCCCATTTGTACGCGAGCCGAAAGCGCAGCGCCTCTGATAGCTCGGTGACCCAACGCGGCGCGACGGGGGGCTCAATAGACGGGAGCCCCAGGTCGCGATGCAGTTGGGTGAGCTCAGGGCCCAAGGGCACGCCGCGGCTGAGTACGGCGAGGAGGCTCCGATTGTGCAGGATCGTGTGCCACCCCCCGTGCTCCGATCTGCGCCACAGCTCGGCGGAGAGCTGCGGGCTGATAGGAGCGCGGACAACGCCCCCCCAGCCGAGAGACGCGTCCGTACCGAACACCTCGGGGCAAGGCTGCGCCCGAAGGTCGGTTATAGCCGTAAAGGCTAAAAAGGTGCAGGCCAAAAGCTCGTCGCGAACATAAGGAGGCAAGTCGTATTCAATGCCCTCCTCGGTCGCCAGGCGCGACAGGAAGTTGTAGACGTGCGTGAAAATGGCGAGCATCGGACGGCGATAGAGGAACACCTGGACCCAGCAGCCCACAAGAGAGGCTAACAGGGAGCGTGTGGTGATGCCGAGGTAGATTTGGATCAGGGTCAGCCTGCACAAGGCCACCGTCCGCACTAAGGGAGCGCAGACGATGCCTATGCGCCCTTCCACCTCGGCGCCCACCACCACCTTGTGCGTTTCGCCGCGCGCGCGCTTGCCTGGATGCTGAATCAGGCCCACGCGCGGGTAGCCTGCATCGCAGGCGGCGAAGACCTCACGATCACGACGACAGGGGTCGTCGGGGCGAGGAGCGGAGCCATGCCACGAGAGCTTCTGAAAACCTGTATGGTCATCAATATTCAGCATCTCGACAAACGGTCCCCGCGGGAAGGGCGAGCGGTGGACAACCTGCTCGTGAGGCCGCAAGGCCCCGAAGCTGTGCAAGACGCCTTCATGTGCAGAGTTGGCAATCTCCACCGCCATGTTGTCGCCCATCGCTAGAGCATTGAGGCAAGGCGCGACGTCCACACCTTCGAGCTCGGGGCGCCAGGCTCGAAAGGCCTTGAAGCGGGATGATGGCAGACGAACGCGAAGGGCGTTACGCCTGGCGCGCGCGGGAGGAACGCGGAAAGTGTAGTAAAACTCCCGTAGGTCGTCGCAAGAAACTGCCAGCCACTCCCCAGGCGCCAGACCCAAACGGCACAGCAGGAAACCCTGGCCAAGGCGCTGGGTGCTGGACGAGATTGAGGCACAGCGGCTGTTCACGACCGTTGGGTTCAGGATCAGCCTGTCGAAGTCGCTGTCCTTCGGTACCCTGAAAGCTCCGCAGGCTTCATCCCAGGCGAGGTCCGAAGCAGGAGTCAGGTACAGGGCGCCGCAGGCATCCCACTTCTGGAGTAGGGCCCACAGCTCGGCGCGGTCCATATGGACACGCGCCCCCTTTTGGCCAGCAGGCCACTCTGACGCCGGGAGCCGCATCTCCTCTGGATTGATGAACGCTTCGCGGACTCGAGCGTCAGAGAGAAACGGAATGGGATCAAACTCTGGCGAGTAATCCCACTTAATGCGAGACGCCCTGACTTTTAAATCGAAGGGCTCGACCTGGGTGGAGTCCCAAGCCGCCGCAGACGCCAGCGAACCAGGCACGGAAGGAGCGCTGGTCGGGCAGTGCCGCATGGGGGCGGGCACGGAAGAAGAGGAGGTGAAGGAGGCCTCCAAAGCTGCAACATGGGTGGCCAGGCCATGGAGCGAGACCTCAGTAGAGTCGAACTTGGCGAAGGCTCGACCTAAGTCGCTCTTGCCGCCACGGGCAAGGCGAACTGCGATCCGACACAACCGTTCGATACGGGTGCGGACGCCCTCCTGGCAGGGCGAGACCGTGGCGCGGACGCGAGCCTCGGCGGGAGCGAGGCTAGGATGACCCAAAGTGAGCCAGTTCAACGCAATAACAGAATACTGCGCGAGCGTCCGCGCCGCGCGCCGCAATCTCCAGCGCTCCCTGCGCCTCGCCGACAAGCCGTCAGGCGGGGGACCAAGAGGTGGAGCAGGCGGGCACGGCCAAGGATCGCGGGGAGGCGGCCCCAAAAGGTACGGGTCGTCCCTGTCCATTGCACGCATTGATGAGCGGGAGAAAGATCCAAGAGAACATCGAGCACCCATCCCAACCTGGGACAGCGCTGCCGCCCAGTGGGTGATATCAATGTTCGCGCCTGGAAACAGGCGCAGCAAGGCAGACAAGTCAGCGACAAATGGCGCGACGTTGGCAAGAGCAGCAGGGGTGCTTGAAGGAGAACAAGCACCAGCAAGAACACCAACCTCAGGGGCTGCAGGCCCCATGGGGGGAGCGCTCGACTGAGGCAGGTGACGGCCAAAATGGCCGAATGGATCCGAGGGGCGGTTCGGAGCAGAGCGAGGGGCGTGGTGGCGGAACGTACTCCTCCCTGCGGGGCCGCAACAGCATCGCTGGAGGAGCGCATTCCTACCCTCACGCCCTCGCTGCGCCCAAACACGCCTAGCAGCCGTAGCAGCGTCGGTGCAGACTGTCTGCGGCGGCGTACCCCGGCCACGCGAAGGCCCCCCCTCCAAGAAGGCGGGCGCCAAGGGCATCTTCAGTCCTTCTTGGGCACCGCCTTCGGGGCCTTGGGAGCACCCTGAGACTTGAAGGGGGGCTTTGAGACCTTGGGCTGCTTGGGCTGATGAGGTGGATGCTTGGGGAGCGCGACGGCGCGCTCGGCGTCGAGGCGCGCCCGAAATGCTTGCAGCTCCTTCATGTATTCGCCCTGCGCCGACAGCCAGCGAGGATCCACTAGGGGTGAAAACGGGGTCTGGGCCTCGCGCTCCGTGTGACGACTGGTCACGCGACACGGGGGAGGCTCCAGCCCCGTGAGGAACCAAGCGGCCTCGAGGTAGCCGCGGTCCCCCGCCAACTGGTCGATGAACATGCACTGGCAAGTCAGCAAGGTCTGGACCCTCTCGGGGTTGCCCTCCTCGCAGGCCCGCCACAGCTCGGCGCTGAGGAAGGCAAAATGCGTCAACAACTCGTGCGTCGACGGCTGAGCCCCGAGGGGGCTGTGCTCGCGAAAGTACTGATGCATGGCCATGGGGGTCACGGCGCTGACTTCCACGCCCAGAACGCGGGCCAAATTCTCCTTCATCAGTCCTCGCACGTCGGGGCCGTGCTGCATCAGCGCTTGCTGCCACTCGCGCCTCCGAGCGATTCCCCCCATCTGAGCCGATGCGTGCGCGGGGTCGCCCGAGGTCGCGGGCGGAGATTGAGCTTGGTCGCTCAGGGTCCCCAGAAGCGGGTGGAAGGCTGGGCGATGGCCCCGCCCCTGCTGCAAGGAAAGGGACTGGTGCAGGCACTGAAGCATGAGGCTGAAGTCCGTCGGATTGGCCGCAAGGGGCGGCTCTAACCCGTCGGCGCCGCCCGCCTCGGCAAAGCCGTCGACCGCAGCGGGATGGGCTAGCCCAGGCGGCGGCGGGGGGCCCATCGGTCCGAAAGCGGACGAAGGGGCCCGAGGGACAGCAAGAGAGCGCGCCTTCTCCCACGCCGAGACCAGCGCGGAGGTGGGTCCCTTGGGGCGCGCGGAGACCCGATGTGGGGCCACGGGCGCGTGGGACAAGACGGCCTCGATCCCCGCAGGATCCAGCCCGAGGCGCGCCGCCTCGTCGCTGAAAAGCTGAGGCACCTCGGGCCGAGCGCTCCGGGCAGCCGGAGCGGGGCCCAGCGGTTCGGGTCCGCCGACCATCGTGGAGGCCGCGTGGGCTGCAAGCAAGGCGCGCATTTCGGCAGCTACCTCGGCGCGGGTCATGGGAGCCCCGTCGTCCAGAGACGCCGCAGGAGCACCAGGAGCAATCGGAGCAGGACCCGCGACCCGTGGCGGCGCGGCGGCGCCAGCGCGCTTGGCGGGCGGGCCGCGCGGCGCTCCAGCGACCGCGGGGGCTCGCGCACTTGGGGCCGCGCGGTCGGCTTCCCCGTCGGCCGCGAACCCCTCGGGCTCCTCCATCTCGTCGGCAGAGTGGTAGGGGGTAGCCCGATCGGCCCCTGGGAGAGGCTCTTCCCCTGCGGTAGGCGGGGCGCCGTGCAAACGAGCGTAGCCCTCGCGAAGCACCCGAACCCCCGAAGGATGCGGCCAATAGACGCGGCTGCGCACCTCGGCGAAGGGAACGATGCCTGCGTCGTCGCCGACCTCTAGAGGGTACAGCGACTCGAGCTCGAGCTCGGCAACCTCGATATCTATAACGAGGACGGATGCGGTAGTGGCGAGCGGCCGTGAAGCGGCCCCCTGGAGCTGGACGTCCACTAGCTGGAAGGGGCCTATCATCCCAGCAAAGCCATCCGCCTCGGCAGCCTCGAGCTCCGCTGTAGAGCGAAAGGCACCAGGCAGGGCCAGCAGGATGCCCCCTTCTCGAGAGGCGAGGGGGATAGCCGCCCAGCTGGTGTCGCCGTCGTCTAGGCGCCATCGTGCGTAGTCGCGCGCCGTGGGCGCAGCGAAAGGGTAGAGCTCGGGCCAAAGGGGCCCTCCGCCAACTGGTGGCAGCTCCGCCATCAGTGGGCGCCGCCGTGGACGCCGCCGCCCGCACGCTGGGCGTCTGCCCGCTCGAGCGCTTGAGGTCGAGGCGGAACCCCGTAGGCCAGCGCTCGCGCCGCACGGCGGTCCTGCTCAGGTGAAGCAGAAACCGCGCCGCGCGGCCAGGCGGAGGGCCAGAGCCTCCGCCACACGTACGGGCCCAGCAGCCCGAGGCAGCAGCCCGCGCAGGCGCTGCAGGCGGCCGTCACCCAGAGGAGGGCGGCGACCGTGCTGAGCAGCCAGGGAGAGACCCCGCCGCTCAGGTCCACCGCCAGCCCGAGGCAGACGGTGGGGCAGGTGGAACCCGCCGAAGGGAGAGGGCAGGAGGCCCCCTCACCCTCGGACGAGTCCGCCTGCTGGATGGACCAGGCAGGCGATGGAGGCCCCTGGTCCTGAAGCACAGAGAGGGGGGCAGCCACGAGCCGCTCGTAGAGCGCGGCCCGCAGCCCCCTGAACAAAATCTCCCCAGCGCCCTGGAGAGCCGCTTGTGCGACCGCCTGCATAAGGCGCCCGCGCGCGCGGCCGACGGGGGGCACTTGGGCAGAGAAGCTGCGGAGACAGCAGGAGCTTGCTCACAGAGAATAGAATTAGGCGGGGCGAACAGGGCCATCCAGAAGGTGGGCCGTCGAAAGGGTGCATGGAACGGCTTTCGGGGAGGCGTTCCAAGATTTCTGGAACGCCTTTCCGCCCAGCGTTCGGAGCAGTTCGGTCGCCTCGGCCCACGGCCCGCTACCGCGTCGACATGGAGACACCTCGAAGCGGGATCAGGCCGCACGAGTGAAGCCAAATTGTCTGCGAGGGGCAGCCTTGGAATTGCTGTTCTGCCACCCTCTCTCCTTCTCGTCCTATGTGTGCCCGTCGACCGCCGCGCCCTTTCTATGGCGCCGAAGTGGCCACTTCGCCTGGTCTGCCCCGTGCACGCTCCCGCGCTGGCCCTCCCCCTGCCTCCGCCCACCGCGCAGCCCCTTGCCCCCTCCGCCGCCACCTCCCCTTTTCTCCCTTCACTCCCCTTTTCGCCCCGCGTCCTCCTCGTCGTCGTCGTCGTCGTCGTCGCCCCTCGTCCCACACCAGTGTCGTTCAGCGCCTCACTGATGCTAGTCCGCTCCTTACATCTGCCAACCGCACTCATTTTCTCTCGCACTCTGCCTCCCTCATCCCTCCCCCCCCTCCCCCTCCCTTCCTCCAGCTCCCCTGTCCTATTTCGCATTCCCCCGTCCCCTTCCCCTTCCCTCCCTCCATTTGCCCCTTTCTTCCAACCTCGTGCTCTCCCGCTCCCACCCCTCCCCATTCCCTCCGCCGCCAGCCCTTCCCGAACGCTGTTCCGGGAAGGCGCGCAGCCCTTCCCGAACGCTGTTCCGCGGAGGCCGAATGCAGGCCCCAAGTGGGCCATCCGTCCGGCTGATGCTCCGAGGCCCCAAGTGGGCCATCCACCCGGCTCCTGGAGGCCGCCCCCCCCGAGGCCCCAAGTGGGCCATCCATCCGGCTCATGCACGCCCCCGACCCTCGCACGCCCTGCGCGCAACCCCCTCGCCGCCCCCAGGCCCCAAGTGGGCCATCCACCCGGCTCATGGAACATCACACCGGGGCACCCAGTACCCCTGCACCGGTCCAGGGCCCCAAGTGGGCCATCCGTCCGGCTGATGCTCCGAGGCCCCAAGTGGGCCATCCACCCGGCTCATGGAACCCCTTCCCAGAGCTCCCTCGGAAAGGCGTTCCGCGCCTCGGGGGAAGGGTACTCGCGCGCCTGGCCGCCTTGGCTCCCGCGACCCAGGGCGCCCTTGCACCGATCCCAAACCACCCCGCCTCTCCCTCCCCTTCTCCTGCTCCCATGCCTCCCTCCTCCCTCCCTCCCGCCAGCATTCCTGCCCTCTCGCCCCGCACCTCGTCGTCCCTTTTCTCCCTTTTCGCCCCGCGTCGTCGTCGTCCTCCTCCTCCTCCTCCTCACATGTCCTCATCCTTCCGCCCCCCCTCCTTCCTCCTCCATCATCCTCCGCAATCCTGCTCCCGCCCTCCTCCCTCATCGTCCTCCATCCTCATCCTTATGAACCTCCTTTTCCTCCTCCTCCTCCCTCATTCATCCCATTATCACCTCTCCCTCCTCCTCCTCCTTCTCCTCCTTCTCCTCCTCCTCCCCTCCTCCTCCCCCTTTTTTTTGACAACCCAACGTCGAGGCAAGTTCACCGCGTCTAGAAGGGCAGCAGTACAGGTGTGGAGGACACCGAGAAAACATGAAGGGAGAAGACATCGAAAGCCAGTGGGACCATTAAATACGCAAGAAAAGTGGAGACAGTCGAGAGGGCCCAGGGCTGTCTAGCTGGCAGGAGCTGATTCCAGCAAAGATGGTTGAGGGACGAGGTGAAAGTGGACGGCCGAGCCATCCGCAATCCCAGCTGTGATTTCTCGCACCACCGCGCTTCCATCCACCCGATGAACGGCCCACTTGTCCATCCACCCCCTGGATGGCCCAGTTCGCCCCCTCCAAATAGAAGAGGCATGGATTCCTAAGGGTGCCTAAGGATGCCTGAGGAATCCATAGGAATCCTTAGGATTCCATTGGATCCTAAGGCCGTTGCCACTGCGACTGTCATTGCGAATGCGACTGCGACTGCGAGAACAGCAGAATTCTACAACTGGATTCTCACCTGAATCTTAAGAGGAATGCTTCCAGATATGCTTATACACATCGCTGTTAGGTTGCTTTGCCGGGATGATTTCCTATATTTTCCTGGGGGTCGACGATTAATTCCCTACCTAGGCTCTGCCTACAAGGGTTCTTACTTTAAAGCTTAAAGGGCCGGGCAACGTAAATCGCCCCGGGCGGTTCCCCCACGATCCGCCCCGCGGTTCCCCCAGTCCCCTGGGAGCTTTAGCTTTAGCTTTAGTTTAGCTTTAGCTTAGCTTTGGCTTAGCTTTGGCGTAGCTTTAGTTTAGCTTGAGCTTAGCGTTAGCTTAGATTTAGCTTAGCTTTAGCTTAGCTGTAGCTTAGCTGTCGCTTAGCTTTAGCTTAGCTGTATCTTAGATTTAGCTTAGCGTTAACTTATATTTAGCTTAGCTTTAACTTACCTTTAGTTTAGATTTAGCTTAGCTTAGCTCAGTGTTAGCTCAGTGTTAGCTTAGCTTTAGCTTAGCGTTAGCTTAGCGTTAGTTTAGCTGTAGCTTAGAGTTAGCTTAGTGTTAGCTTTAGCTTAACTTTGGCTTAGCTTTAGAATTAGCTTAGTGTTAGCTCAGCTTTAGCTCAGCTTTAGCTCAGCGTTAGCTTAGCTTTAGCTCAGCTTTAGCTTAGCTTTAGCTTAGCTTTAGCTTAGCTTTAGCTTTAGCTTAGCTTTAACTTAGCTTTACTGCTACTACTAATGCTGCTTCCCTAGGGGCTCCAACTCCTGGGTAGGGTCGCACTGGGGTACTTGTGCCTGTGTGTTTTTTCCCCCTCCTGAACTTGGCCTCGAGCGCCGCGCCCCGCGATTCGCACCCGCCTGCGCGCTCTCGGAAGGCCACCTTGGAGAAAGGGCAGCTGCCCGGCCCGGGCCGCGAGGCGCGAGGCGCACCTCTGCGCGCCAGCATGGGTGGCCCGAGTCTCCTGCTTCCCGGTACTTGTCGGGGAGGACGAGGGCGAGGAGGGGGGACAGGAGGAGGAGGAAGAGGAGGAGGAGGAGGAGGAGGAGGAGGAGGAGGAGGAGGAGGACGGCGCGCGCGCACGACCGCGCACAGCCCCCCCCCACCCGCAGCACGTGGCCCCACTCGAGCAGCTCGGCCAGGGGGTGCTTGCTTGGTGGGGGGGCCAGCTCGTGGCCGCGCCGGCGCGGGGTCGTCCGCTGGGCCGCGCTGCGCGGCATCTTTCTCCTCCTTCGCCTCCTCCTCCCCTCCTCCTCCTCCCCGCCGAACTCCTCGGGCGCAGCCAGGGGCGCGCACCTCGGCTCTTCCGCCACAAGAGCCGCCGCACGTGGGCCACCAAACGGGACACCTGACAGCTCTGACCACGCCGGGGGCTCGTCTCCGGCGAAGGATCGGCTGAGCAGCAGAGGCGAGAGGACGGAGAGCGTCTCGAGGGAAGCAGGCGGTGACAGGGTTGGCGAACGAGGCATGGGAGGGGGTGAGCACGCAGCAGCAGGCGAGAGGATGGGAATCGAGAAGGGACCAACTACGTCAAAGGAAACATTGTAATTAACCTGTGGCACCTCCAGGAGTGCCAGAATCTCTCAGCGCAGTTCGGGCAGCCAAGGAGACACGGGGAATGCTTATGAATGCGACTGTCCGAAGTCCTTGCAGCAACGAGCGTTTTGAGCACAGCAAAAGCACCGGGCAGGAGGGAGGGAAAGGATCACCGCTTGACATCGACCCCAATCTGTACCATTGATCTCCTCGAGATAGTCTGGACACCCATCCCGTAGACGAGCGATGCAGGTGGAGGTGAGCTCTTGACCCTCTCCCTGTCGGCGCCCTTGACCCCCGCCCCTCAAGAACCGCCTACAACAAGGAATTTGTGCAACCGAACATTCACCCGGCAACCAGCCTCTGGGCGATGAACGGGTGGAGCTCATGGTTCCTCGTGCGGCGCAGCCGACGCCCGCTCCACCTCTTGGCGTTCTCCTTGTAGCCCTGCAGCCGTGACGCTCCGACCTCGAGAACAGCCGCGACGGGTCCAGCCCCAGTCAGCCGCGCCCCGTTCCACATTTCTGAAAACTCCCTGGCGTCACTGGGGGTGACGAAATTGACAAACGCGTGCCCTTTCGAGGTCCCCGCGTCGAAATCGGTTGGTAAGTAGGCGAAGTCATAGCGGTTCGCGAAGCCAGACCTGTCGATGAGGTCAAGCAAACGCCTCTGCGTCATGTCCATCGGAATGTTGCGGACCATGAGCGTAGTGCTGCCTGGAGCGCTAGGGGCTGCGGGCGCTGCCCTGTCGATCGGCACCAGCACTTTGCCCACGAGCTCACCCTGCTGAAGCTCCAGCTCCACCAGGTCGGCCTTCTGCTGGAGAATGCTCTGCCTGATCTCATGAGCCTGCCGCTGGAGCTCTGCCAGCAGCTGCTCCTTCTGTGGCAGATCATGGGAGCCTCCCATGCTCCTGCGAGTCGACGGTAATCGACGCTAGTCGACGCTAAATAGCTAACCGACGCTAGCCGATGTTGAATCGGCGCTACCTCATCTACTCCCAAGTGCCCATCGAAGCTAATCGACGCAAGCAACATAACTACATGGGTACACTTATGTTGCCCCCATCGTACGTAAGGACCACATCCCATAATTATTTTCGAGCACCCGGAAAAGTGTCGAAGGTGTGTCGAAAGTGTCGAAACAGTGTCGGGCGAGTGTCTCCCAGGGCCAAACACGTGAACACCCTAGAGTCCCACCACCCCTATGGGCGTCGGTGGTTTAGGGAATTTCCTCTTCCATCCGTCCTTCTTCCCCTTCGGGGACGGGTTTATCACTGTTCCCTATGAATATACACCCCCTCCCCCCAGGCGACTGGAAGCCAACCCGAGTCCGTGAGGACCCCCACCATCCCTTGCACAAAACAATACAAACACACACTCTGCCTCTAAATTCGGAGAATGCGCAACGAACCCGATGCGGCCTCCCCCCACCATCCCTGTCAACGGCTGCGGCGGCTGCGGCGGGGGCAGGGGGCTGCGGCGGCTGCGGCGGTGGCGGCGGCGGTGGCGGCGGCGGCGGCGGCGGGGGCGGCGGCGGCGGCGGCGGTGGCTGCGGCGGCGGCAGCGGTGGCGGCGGCGGTGGCGGCGGCAGCGGCTGCGGCGGCGGCGCTTCGGCAGCGGGGGGGGGGGCGGCGGCGGCGGGGCGGGTGCGGGTGCGGCGGCGGCGGGCGGCGCGGTGGCGGCGGCGGCGGCGGACAGCGGCGGCGGCGGTGGCGGCGGCGCGAGTCTGAAGTGACTATGGTAAGTCAAATAGCATCCGATTCCATGGGAAGCGGATGGCAAATAGCGTCCGGTATCGTACTGAGGCTGTTCAGTAAGAGGAATGGACGGATAAGATAGGATAAGATCGATGTAGTGATCTTTCCAGCACATAGCGAACACTCGCAGTGTCCGGGCAAATAGGGCGCGCGTGCCTTGAGCCAAAGGCAACGGCGCGCGAGCTATACTCCCGATTCTATATAACATCTCGCAAAGAGCTACCCTTAAAGTCGGGAGGGGAGGAGACGGAGAGTATAGCCGCGCAGCCGTTAAGCTCTACAAAGGCCGCGCGCACGACTGTTTGCAAGAAAAACAGTGCGTACAGTCTGGCCTAGCACCAGACTGTGAGGCGAGTTTCCTCGCAAAGTATTTCACGCAAGTACGAGATAGCCCCTCGGACGTCAAGGGGCTATCGGCCCGGCTATAGGTGAACCAAACGGGCTACACCTCACCGAGCAAACGGATATTAAGGCAAAGAGCCTAAACCAAACCGAACAGGCTCGTTACCAAGAGTGAAATGGCAGGCTCGTTTCCGAGCACCTAGAAGGGCGCCTCTGTATGAGGCGCCCATGCTGGCAAACTGGACCGTGGGGGCAACAAGGACAGACTAACATTGACTAGACTTAGGCTTGTTTCTGTCCTCGGGACCCCGAAAGGGAACAAACTTCTTCACGTCATACTTGAATGACTGATTACCTGACATCACTTCCAAAAGCAGCTCCCGATCGGTACTCCCCTTTGTGTGCCCATCTGCGGTCGTATCTCTCGCATCACACCACTGTACATTATGCACTATACCTGTATCCATGAGCTCACGTATCCAGCTGATATGTCCCAGCAAAGTCCGTTCCGTCGGTATCTTAAGTGGATAACGATTTGTATACAGACTCAGCGTCTATGGCGAGGGATACTTTAATGGCTAGGCCTCCAACTTCACGCATGTCTCGTAGTTGTCGTGGAGCCAGGGCCCCTGCCTTGAGCTCGTGGAGAGTGATGAGCGTAGGGTAGCACTCATCAAGGTTGCGTGCAGCTGCAAATGCTTCCGCGGCATAGCTGGACCTCACCTGCAGTCGATGTGATTTACATAGCCCGTCACAAAGGTGAATGACGGGTTTGCCTTGAGGCGAGTTTCCTCGCCGTAGTACGTTGGCCCCGCGTATGCCGTAGCCCTTGGTCTCATCGTCCTCCTCCCCGGTGAGCTTCCGATACCCCGAACCACTATGTGCGTCAACTTCGTTCGTCGGTTTCATCCGAGGGAAGGTGATGCGTTTCGGGCTGCTGATCAGCTTTCGCGTCAAAGCATTCAGTCGCCTGACTTGTAGGTTGGTGGGCTCTTGGATTTTCTGAAGAGAGACCACATACACCATAAGCCAGACTTGAGTAAGAAGGGCATAGGCGAGGGCTCCTCGCAGGCTGACAAACATGTCGGTGATGAATTTGGTGGCTTTGGCATCGGCCGCCGCTCCTGTGAGTTCGGGGTGTGCGATAGGACGTAGTTGTTTAATGTACTCGTCCTGGTCCATGATCACATCCCCATGGTCATTCTTGGTATAGCGAACGGCGCAGTTCGTATAGGAATGTTTGTTGAGCTTGCATTTGCCAAACACCTTTTCGACACGTTGTACATAGTCGTCTATATTTTTCTCTAGGCCTGTCATATTGATGTCGTCAACATGTTTTGCTGTCAACAGATCTTGACTGAATTCAAATTCAGGATCATAACTTGTCGGTGTAAGGCCTGTAGCTCGTGTGGTCGTACGAAGCTTGAGGGAGAACGCAATTGGGGCGTCCTTTGTACCCGCCCCTGGCCTGAGGCACCTGAGGCAGGGTCGGCTTTCATCATAGGGCGAGAAGCCGGGCAGTGCACGAAGTACCTGGGCGCTTCCTGGTGGAAGAATGAAGCAAACCATGCGAGTTTCCTCGCCGGTGGCATGAGCAAAACCCTAAACCCTAAACCCTAAACCCTAAACCCTAAACCCTCACAAACTTCCACTTATATACATATCTGGATGTCATGATGTTGGAAGCTTTAGATAGGTCATACATCTCAAAGCACTGGTTATCGAGCCAGATCTTGAGCTCGGTGTACAAAGCTTCACTCACCTCTTTAGGGTGTGCTGCTATGTCGGCTTTGGTGAGTAGGTCGTCTTCCTTAACTACCACAGCACGTTTAGCAGCCGAGGACACGTATACTCTCATCGTTGCGACCATACCAGTGTCGAGCTGTGCAAGTTGAGTCTGATCCAACACTACATGTGACATTTCTGGTGTAAAACATAACTCAACATAAGGACCATGTTCATCACTGTCAAGATAATAACCCTCGTCAGGTGTAGTTGAGCATAGAGAGACAAGACAGGGCTCTTGTGGTTCAGGCTCATCTCCGAGCGTTTCCGACACTACAGTATCTTCTTCGTCCACGGATGCTGAAACCAGAACACATTGGTCGGGCAGCATGGTTGTTGGGACGCGGTGAAGATGGTCGTCGGTGATCGTCGTGGGATGAAGGTCCCCACGTAACTCATCGTACCACTCCTCCAGCATCATAGTTTCTATATCATGTTCCTCGTTTTCTTCGTAGATTGTAGACAGACGGCCTTCACTTGGTGATGAAGCACCTGGGGTGCCTGGTGGAGGCCTGTTTCCAGGCGGGTCGTGTTCTCCAGACGTGGTGCCCGAGTGCTGATACTTGGCCAGGTCGTCATGAAATCTTAAGGAAGGAACATGTGATGTCAAGCATTGGATAAGTCTGGAGCGAGTGCTACCAGTGATTTGAGAGATGTTCAGGCCAGTGCCCACACACTCATAATAGTGGAAGGCTGGGTTGACGTCGTTATCGTAGTGGATCAGCGTAGACCCGGTGGCGTACTTTACTGCAGGTAGATAGGACACACTCTTGGCCAATCTAACTGTTACTGCGTGTTCAACTCGGAAATTAATTCGCACGAGATATTGTAGTGCAAGATGTACGCGCGGGTGAAACTTGCTGTCGTCTGAAAGATTGAGGTTTCCCTTATAGTCTGGAATGTAGCTGAAGACTTTGGCAGGATTCCCTGCGCCAAGGTGTGCCACATATGTAAGGACGGTTTGCATGGCCATGTTGCCCATGCCAAGTTCCCGCGCAAGGAGGCATTCAATGTATAGCGTGTGACGAGCATCAGGATACATTACAATTACCTCACGAGATCCTGCCTTGACAACGATGTGTCCTCTTTCAGGCACGTTACGGATCACAGGAAATGGGCCATTCCAGCCTCCATGATCGCCCTTAGTGGCAGTAGGTCGATGGTAGTCGACCAGATCCCCGGATGAGTAAAGGCGCGCACCATCTGGAGCCGTTTTAGCCCTGAGAGCACGATTTGTCTTGGCCACAGCCGTGGCTTGAGTTATTGCTTCTAGGCTAACTTCCATCACACGACGTTCTGGTTCATGACCTGACGTCTCGGGCCCCTTAGGGAAATCAAGGGTGTCGAGGTCAGGAAGAAAGGAGGGCTGTCGTCCAGTGTGTGCTTGGCATGGCGATACTCCGTTGCAAAACGTAAAGGCGTTGGTGGCGAAGATGCCTTCAGCCAATACTCTAGTGAATACAACAGGGATGTTGTGTCTGTTCAGCTCTTCCTCAATCATGTGGAGAACGCCCCTGAGAACACCGTTTCGTGACTCGATCGAAGTCGCGCGTTGGCCAGGCGCTCGGATACGGAGTGTTGCGCCCTTGTTCGCCATCATGGCCTTGGCAGTATCATTGTTCAGGGCGCCTTCTCCATCTGAGTGCAAGACTTTGAAGGGTCCATGATAGGCAGTCCAGCAGTAGTGGTAGGCGTCGAGTATAGTGCCACGTTCTCTGTCGGAAATGTCTTGGCCTGCTGCCAGGCGAATACAACGGTCCATAATGTGAAATATGGTCCGTTCCTTGTAAAACATGAAATCCATTTCACCTTCATCGAGCCAATTTCCAGGAAGGCTTACCGAAGGTAGTGTTGAATTTCCCGGACGTTCCCATGCTCTACATCCCCGACAGGTGTCACAAATTTCTTTGATCATATTTAGTCGAACGTTGTCCAGTCCCACTTTGTCTAGGATTAGCCTCATCTTGGGTTCCTTCGCATGACGCCACCGTAGGTGCAGTTTACGGAGTTCCTTTTTAACGACATGCGGTTCGTGACTACGGAGATTTTGCAGACTGTGTTGGATATCAAATCTAGCCCAGTCGGGTAGTCGTGGAGCCCCCGAGCCGGTTGAGGCAAGAGGGTTCCTTGTAGCTCTCCGCAGTCGGTCTCCTTCGTCAACTGCATCTGGTGGTGGTGGTATGACTTGTAGGCGGCCGCGGCGGGCCGCTACCTGTGGCGGCTCGCCAGAAGACGCAGAAGGCGTGTTTCCACGCTCGGGCGCGTCTCGTAGAATGTCGTAACTGCTGGCGCCAGATGTAGGATCAGCGTTCCCAAAGGCTCGTGGTCGCGGTGGCCTGGCGTGAGCGCCTTGACGGCCACCCGATGCAGAAGCTTGGCCCTCCCCAGGTTTGGGTAAGGGTTTCCACCAAGCTGGCGCGTTCTTGCCCTCGGGATCATGATCATCTGGAAGTTTGAACGGCTCAGCAAAACGACATTTACCGGGTTCAGTATCGAGGTGGTTCTTAACTCCCTTTCTTCTCGTAAGATCCCTTTGGCATGCAGGACATGGCCAATATACAGAGATAGAGTCATGATGCTTACACTGTGTGGGGTCCCTGTTATGGCTAGGACTGTCCTGTCGGACATTGTCGATGCATGCTGGGCATGTAGCCACTTTTGGGATGATGCGATCGCCGATGCGTCTCATGCCTTCTCCTGGTTCAGTTTGATCAGGGAGGTCAGCAGGGTAAGCATGCGCAGTGCTTGTAGGCGCGCCTCCGCGCGCGGTGTCAATGCCTTTTCGCCAAATAGACGGCTTCCACAAAGGCAGACTGCAGTCGTCGAGTGTATTTTTGTGCTAGTGAAAGCTCTCTGTTGCACGGCTGTGCGTGCACATGCTGACCGTTGCATTTGAGTCGCTCAAAGGGTTTAAGAATCGTCTCGTCGTTGCTGGTGATCTGTGTTGGCTTCTTGATATAATCACCAGCCGTATCTTTAAGTTCCGTCGCACATTGATCAATGCGTACGGTTGTGATATGTGGTCGGTTGGCAAGTTCTTTCCATGGGGAAATGTCATCCACCCATGTTTCTGTGGGTTGTTCGCGCATAAACCAAATCCGTGCACTATCTTGAGTAACAGCAATTTTACCACAAAAAGTTATGTGTGGTAAATATTATTTATGGTGCTGTTCCCAAGTATTGTGATTGACTTTGTAATTGTAGTAGGATGGTGGTCCTGTGGTGCGGCAACTGGGCTGTAGTATGGCAACTCGTACGTAGCATATTGCGCAGCAGTGATCTACAGCTCGCTGCACCGAGGGATCTCCCAGGTCGACACATGTAGTCTTGTCTAAGTTGCCTCCTGAGGAGAGACCCCTTGAGAAGGCAAGCTCTGAAATGCCACCCTCACCTCCACAAGGCTCCAACATATCCACGCAGTTACTGTGACCAGAGCATAGAGTAGCTACAATTCTATATATATATATATATATATATATATATATATATGTCAGCGTGTGCGTCGGGCATAGATGCGGGGAGGGTAAGGAACAGGTCATCATCCTCATCGGAGCTTATTAGCTCCACAGGGACGTCGGTGCTCCAGGTCGCCATAAGATCCTGTCCGAGTCCCGACAAGTCGTCACCGCAATCGTCGTTTCCGTCTTCAACGTGCATCTTAATGCGGCGAGGCTTGATGCCTGCTTCCTTTTCGGCTTTGAGCCTTTCCTTCTGTTTGATACGCGACTCCGTAGGTAAGACTTGCTCGTCTTGTTCACCGGTCTGTGTGCCCATCGTCGTTGTTGAGTGGGAACATGCGTCAATCGCCAGAGTCGGGAGGGAGGGAAGACAGTCATCTATGATGGCGCGTTTAGGTTTCTGTGGTGATTGAGTGGGCTCGTTTCCGAGAAAAACCGGCTCCTCGGGTTGCCAGTACAACCGTGTGCTGATGTTGGCAACCCCTGCAGGTAGTGGTGCATGCCAATCATATCCTGTTGGTTGATCGGCTACTGCAATATCCTGAATAACCGTATTGGTATCCAAGTTGATTGTTACACGTCGGATAACATCAGACCATTTCGGTCCTCCTTTGTTGGTCGTCACATAGTGATGGATGTTGTGGTCCGTACGTGTATAAGTGTTCAGGTATATCGGCACGTTTCCGTGCGTGGTGTTGTTTCCCAGGATTTTGTCGTTAAGGTGACGGATAAGCGTGGTGCGTGTCTGAGCTCGCCATTCAGCATGTCGTGCCGTTTGGCCGTACCAATCCAACGCATGTTGTGGCATCGCCAATTTGCACGTACATACCCACAACTTAGAGCTGATCGGTATTGATGTTGCTACCTGCATATAGGTACCACTCGGTGTACTGTCTTGCATATTGAACCGACTACCGAAATGACACAAACGCATCCGTATCACTGACAACTTAAGATCTTCCAGAGTATCACGTACTGGGGATAACTTCCACACGTATCCTGGGGGACCAAACATTATGATTTTCATACGGAGCTTCCTGGCTTTCATCAAAAGGTTTTGGATACGTGACCAGTGTGGGGCCACTCTTTTCCCTGGAGTTCGTACATGCCAGTCACCCGGGGTACTAATCCATATTAGAGTGTAATCTCCACTGATCACCGCACCCAGGTAATCTGTGCCCACAGTCGTCATAAGCTGGGAAATGCGATCACAGATATAACCTCGGGCGCGGAGGTCGTCGGCGCAAGCCTCTCTCGTACCTTCAATGACAAAAGCTCTTTGACTAAGGCAGGTTGCCCCGCTGTCCTTGTTACCCCCTGGCCCTTCGGCCATCAGGCAAGACGACGAGGGGGCAGCGTCGCCCCGCCATCTTCAAGATAAAGAAGATGCGCCTGCAACGTCTGCCATCATCTGGGCTCCCCCCAGATGCTGGAGCTCAGCACTGCAGCGCGCTGTGGCCTCAGAGGCGGATTGCTCCGCAAACGTAGCCAGCATAGATGGATTATCCATCAACTGCTTCAACAGGCCTTTCGACCTCGCGTCGCTGACCGTCTGCAGCTCATGGTTCGTGTACCCCATCACTATCTTCCGGCGGGGCCGTACAGCGTCCATGGGTACACGTCCACCATGCTGGGCCAGTGTCCTGGCCACGAAGCAATCGAACGTCTCCAGGTCGTCGATGCTGTCGCCTCTCATCGTCGCTTTGGCGAGCGTCTCCAGCAACCCCTGAGGCAGGTTTCCCTGCAATTGTTGGCGCCCCTGCGCCGGGGTTGGCTCGCCCGTCAGCACCGTCTGGAACGACGCGCTGCTTGCGCTCGAGGCGGGTTGCCCCGCAGCTCCGAATCGATCACACCTGATTGCAGATGCCCTGATGGCAACTTCGTCGTCGGCATGATATTGGAGCCCTCGGGGAGTTCCATCTTGACCTGTCCCTTCCCAGGGAATATCAGCTTCTCCTGGCCTCGTTCAGGCACAATAATAGTGCGCTTGTCCTGCATACTGTCGAGGCCCAGGATGGCTGGCAGGTCCTTGCCACAGCCTGACACAATATTCGTCTTGTACGAGTCGAGCTGGGTCGAGCCCTGGCACTCGCAGGCAATGCTGAAAGTGCCCGCGGTATCAGCTGGGGCCGACCCCTCGCCCACCCCGTTGATGTTCAGACGAGAACGGGGTTCAAACGTACAAGAACGACCATGTGCCTCAGCAGCCTGGACAAACTTGCGGCTCGTATTTTCTCCCATTATGTTGATCTTCGGGCCTACATCGATGAGGATAGAGTTTCCACCATCTTCCAGAAAAGTCTTACTAGGCTGCTTGATGTGCAATGTTTCTGAAGTGCCAGCTGGGCCATCTGGCGGGTTTCCCCGCAATTCGGTCGTACCCCCTGGCGGGTTTCCCCGCATTGTGCTGGCACCCGGCCTGCCTTCGGCCATGCGTGCCAGGTCGATGTACTGGAAGTACGACACGTTCTGCGCCTGAGCGCCCTGCTCCTCCCGCCAGTTGGCATACTCATCACACATGCTCGTATACTGCTCGCGGGTAGTGCGTCTCGTCAGCGTCAAATACGAATGAAGGGTGATGTCCTGCAAACCCTCATTCGTGAGGTGATCCCTGTACTGCAACCACTCATCGAACTCCTTGTTCGTGGCTGAGAGCTCGACGGCCCTGACTGCTGTTGCCGCTGTCGCCACTGAAGAATCTGAGAGATCAAACGAAGCACTCTCAGTCTCAGGATTGTCGGCGTCCAGCATGAACGTTGCGTGCGCAATGTCCATCTGGGTCTGGAAATGGCGAACACGCAGTTCACGCAGCTGTTCAGGGCCCAGTGCCAACTCTGCCCCGCCCCCACTCTGGGGAGACATTTGAGGAGCCACCTGTCCGACAGGGGGAGTGTTAGGCAGGTTTCCCTGCTGAGGCGCCGTCATCGGGATAAGCTGGTCGAAGTATCCCGGCTCCATCGGCGACCTCACCTCCTCCGGCAGGTTTCCCTGCTGCTGGGGCTGAGCTGTCTGCCTGTCCAGCATCCTGGCTGTCATCTCCTCCACCATGCTCCTCAACTCCCGCAGCTCCCTCGCTGCTTGCTCAGGGGCCTGAGTGTAGGAGCCGGTCCATGGAAATGACGACGCTATAATGCCAGGCGCTCGGCAGATAGCACATGGTGGTTGCTGAGGGTCTCCATCACGCTGATTAGCAACATGGCCCACCACATTCGAGTTCCAGCACTCCTCGTGGAATAGGTGGTTACACCTCAGGCGGTAAACGCTTTCCCTCGGCTGAAACTCCTCGAGGCATACCGCGCAGGTGTCTTCCATCCCAGTGAATACTTCCACATCTGCCGCTCTGGGGTACACCCGCCGCTGTCTCTCCAGGACCGTTTCGGAGTCCATGAAGGCTGCTGGAGGATCCCCTGCGGGAGCCAGTACCTCCGGCGCCACGGCAGCCACTGCTGGAGGAACTGCCGTTGCGGAGGCAGCAGGCGTCACAGCGGGCGAGTTTCCTCGCATGGGTGAGCCTCTGTTCCTCACGACCTCAAGTGCAGATGCACGTGCTTGGTCACGTACACTCTGCACGGCCTGCCTGCGCCTGAAACAAGCCTGTTGAGTGTGGTACGTCTGCCTGATATAGTCAGGCACTCCCCTACTGCCTGATGATATTGAATGGGCGATGGGTTGGACGGCCACTTCTGGCGTTGTCGGCGCGGGCATGAAGGCCATGTGCGGATACATGGACAGATCACTGCAGCGCACATTCGTGAGGCTATGGAACTGATCCGCCGTCTCGCGAACAAACCTGTTCGGGACGCTAGACCCATCAGGATACAGTGGCGGATCCATGCGTGCTGGCGCTGGCCTCTGGCCCTGGGCCATGCTCGGGTGAGCATTGAAGGCTGGGATGAAGGCTCGCTGCCGAGCAGGATCTCGTGGATTGGGACCTTCTGGCTCCCAGGACCAGGCCGGCCTCCACCTCTGACCACTCGGGTGGGGCAGGTTGTGACTCTGAACCTGTTGCACCGCAGCTGCCACCCTTGCACGGTAGTCATCAGGCACTCCAGCAACAGTAGTTTGGCCAGCAAATGGTCGGTGGTGACATGGAGTGCCGGGCAGGTTTCCCTGCTGGCTCGTTGGCGCGCCGGGCGGCATCATGTTCAGGAGAGCTGTGCCATGCTCAGCTCTGGCCGCGGCGATCCTCTCCATGAGGGTGCCATTCGTGGCAGAGCGACAAGGAGTCCCGAACGGAGACTGCGCTGGTGGCGTCGCCACTGGGGTCATGCCCCTCGGTGTGTGCATGCTATGCGAGGGGCTCCCAGGCATCTGCTCAAATCGAGCAGGCTCTCCGAAGATGCGGCCGAACGTCTGCGGGTCTCCCTGCGGTTCGGGTGTATCATGTCGGAGTCCATTGACGGGCAGGTTCCCCTGCATGGCCTGACGATTACGCGTCACCATGGCGGACATGGCTCCCTGGCCAGCGGCCCAGGGGTCTTGCTGGTACAGTCTGTCCGCCAACTGCTCCACCTGCTCAGGGTTTAGGGCGGCCGCGATCTGGTCCAGATCTGAGGTGCTAAGGACCTGCCAAGATATGGCACTAGGCCCTTGGCTTGGAGCACGGCTTGGAGCCGCGCTTCCAGCCTCACTCTCGTTGATCATGAAGATCTGGTGGACTTCAGGCTGGTTTCCCAGCATGGTGGGGATGTAGTGGTCCCCAGCTTCTCTGTGACCGTAAACCGTAGGAGGGTCATTACCTTCCTGGTCACGAGACCACTGGTACTTGACACTAGCACTGCCCACATCGGTCCACTTATTCGGGGCCGACATCATAGCGGTGGAGACGCGTGCCGTACGATCGCCCAGATATTCTGGGTTACGCCATTGCTTCCCCGTGGTGAGGTCTTCCACGTGGGAGACGTAGTACGGTTCAATGATACCGTCTTTTCCCTCGGATAGAAGGACGCCATTGCCAGACCAACAGAATTTTATTCCGTCCTTCAGGGCCTGACGCCAGTCCATAAAGATGACGAGAGTGGACTCGGGGCCCCACCCACTTTTCACACCGCGACGGCGAACCGTCGGTACAAAGTGGATGTGCGACCGGCCTGACCCTCTTTTCTTCGAGTTGTGTTCTGGACGACAAGAGAGGCCATGCCACATAATGCTTTTAAAGGCTTCCCACCGAGTGCCGCGCATGGCAACCTCGGGGTATGGGGCCGGTCTCCCGGCAGGGTTGTCGTGTAGTACAATATACTTGTACAACGACCATGGAGCCTTCAGCGTCCACGCGTGCCCTTGAGAGGCACGGATGAAGATGTCGGGCTTACCAGAATCCCGCACTAACACCTTGAACTGAAGGCGTTGTTTCTCTTCACCGTCTGGTTCGCGGACATGAGCAATCGCCATCATGATGGCAGCCATCTGGTCCACCGTTCGGCCGTAGAAGTTCGCGGCGATGACTTTGGCCTCGTCCTGTTTGGGATTGTACCCGTCCTGTCTCGTTCTTCCGTTGTTCCACGGAAACTCATTTACGAGCTCCACGAGGTTAATCCAGCCATCATGATCGTCGAATGTAGTCAGGCTCCACACAGGATTGTGTGGTCTGTCGGGCGCGTGTCTGCATATCCGACTGAGACATTTACTCAGCCGCTTGAGGGTATGATTTTTCTTCGGGATAATGTTTTCTTGCCTGCATCGTTCCGTGAATGCCTCATCCACCGAGCGTATCGGCGGAAGCTTCCGCAGGGCAAGTCTGTCATTGATCACGGCATGACTCCCACTAGTGAAGGACGTGCCCCCTGGGTGGCGCAGCCGGTCCTCGGGCAGGTTTCCCTGCGCAGGAGCCTCTGTCGCCGAAGAGGCTGCGGCTCCTGAGGAGGAAGAAGCTGCAACTGCAGCGCCTGGCGGGTTTCCCCGCGGTGACTCTCGGCCGGCGCTGCCCCTAATCCTAGGCGCCCAGGTACCCCTAGACAGAACACCTTCCTCGGACTTCTTGGAGCGTGCCGCCGCAGGCGCGGCCGGCGTAGGGGTAAACCCTGTACGCTCGAAAGCTTTGGCCTTGCCGGCGATAGATCCGCTACGGCTAGGTGGGCGCCTCCGTACGTCCACGGGGTCCTGAGGCTGCTGCCTGGGGCCAGGTTCCTGTGCCGGAGTTGCTCTAGTCGGTGATCTCGGCGCTTTAGAACGAGGCACCTCCATCTGCACATCTGACCCAAGATCCTCAGAGCGGGCTGTTGTTTTCGGTCTCTCCCCCGAAGGCGTCCTAGGTGCTGGTGTTTCGCTCTTAGCCTTCGGTTGGAGTGGGAGTGGGGGCTTCTTCGCCCCCTTCATATAGATCTTTTGGGACTCCAGCCGCATCTGGCGAGTTGCCTCGCGGGTGCGTTCCTCTTCTAGTCGTCTGCGCTCCTCATCTGCCGCAGCTCGCTGGGCCCTCTGTTCGTCGTCATCCATCATTTCTGGCCGTTGGGACTAACTGGAAACGCCGGGCGAGTTTCCTCGCGTTCCAGGAAGACGAAAGAGCGCATCTTTTTCTTCCTGGGTCATGGGCACCAGTCCTCTCTGAGGCTGAACCTCCGCGGCCTTAGGCCTCATATGGACTGTGATTCCGAGACGACGGCTGATCTCTGCGATCTCGTCTTGAGTCATCGGAATCAACGGTGGATGACCCTCCTTGGCAGGAGTGCGGCCTCTATTCGGGCTCAAACTCTCGTTGAGCCCCACAGGGCACCCAGGTCTATGCTCCTGAAATGGCTCTGAGCACGGCCCACAAACTGCGTTAGGTCTGTACAGTTTGCGTGCTGCAATGATATTTCGCAGTTGCGCCCGTACTTCTTCTATTTCAGCACTGCGTACATTCGTCGCGAGTTGGTAGCCACCTCGTATGGACTTGCCTTGGGCATTTCTGTAGGCTGGGTTGCCTTTTCCGAAAGCAGAATGTTCACCCTTCCGACGCCTAGGGTCATTGTAGGGAAGCAATTGACCCCCCCGCCGAGCAGCATGCTCCTTCGGGCCTGCTTGCCTCCATTCGCGAGGGAGCCGCGCTTGCGGATGAGGTTATTCCCTGAGGCGTGGGTGAGAGCGAGACCTCCTGGCGTGCTCATCAGATGAAGCTGCCGACGTAGCCTGAGCGGGAGCCGGCGGGGGCTCCTGCGAGATCCCAGGCGGATCATCTAGAGTGGGCAGGTCTCCCTGCTGACTGGAGCCCGGCGCAATTGGCTCTTGCGCCGGTGGTGGTGTGTCGGGCATGTCGGGACTAAAATCCACCTCTTCTTCACCATTGACCTCCATCATGAGGATTGTGGTCTCGTCCTCGCACAGCCCACATCCATCGCCCTCTTCATCTTCTGATATAGGATTACCGATGACGACGGTCATCGGTCCAGCCGGGGCGGGCAGGTTTCCCTGCGTTGCCAGCGTCTGAGCATCGCTTGGCTGTCCCGGCGTAGGCGGTACGGTTGTCGGCTCAGGCTCGTTGCCGAGCACAGGCTGCCCGGCAATATTACGCATGGCCGTATGGTTGGGCCACAATCCCGCCGCCTGGAGACCCCATCCTGGCGGAGGAAGAGCCTGACCGCGCATGGCGATGGCCCTTTCAAGGGCCTGGCGCCATCTCCCTCTGGAGTACCACACATGCCGCTGCACGTCCTCAGGGTGCACGCTATCAATGAGAGTCAGGGCCGCCAGCACTAACTCCGAGTCGTCACAGGCACCAGTGTCTTGTAGCATCATATGGCCAGCTTCGATGCTCTCTTGACTCTCGGGATATGCTATAACCAATACAGCGTGCATCTTCATGAGGGTCTGCAATAGCGCGTGTGGTCCGTACTCGCCAGGGGCAAGCGAGCCAGGGGGTATAAACGGGTCCCCTGGCACGCCCATCACGAACGCTTGAGACTCCATCTCCATCAGATCAGCGTAGTTTGGAGGATATGTAGGAATAGGCCTGTTTCCATGCATAAGGTCGGGTTGAGGTTGAAGGTTGCGATCAACCTCCGAAGGCGAGGCTTGAACAGTACCATTGTCGTCGCTGCTCTCGTAGGCCATGATGTTGCCTGGGTTACCGAACATCCAGTCAAAGAAGGATAAAGGCTCGTTTCCCAGCGTACCATGTTCCACAGGCGTAAGCTCGTTGTTGCCGACAACGAACCTGTGGAGGTACTCGAGGTAGTACGCGTACAGTCCGTGGCCGTACGCCTCGAGCTCATCTAAATTGTCCATGCTGCTGGCCCAAGTGAAAAATATCTGCTCCATGGCCTCACAATCTTGGAGGCTCAGATATTCAATAACTGGTTCACTTGAGCCGAAATGGACTTCGGTCGATCTTTCACAAGATGATCGGTACTATCACACTCATGGCACTTTAGGATCTGGCCGTCTCTACCTCGCGGGTTTCCCCGCCTACCTTTGCCTTTACCTGAGGTATCTCTACGGCCTTTACCACGGCCTTTTCCCCCGAAATATATCTCATCAAACTGGTCATCTGAGAGCCTCTGGAGGAAGGCCGTGATGCCTCGTCCATGTAACCTACGACGACCCCGTTTGCCTTTACCTTTTCCTTTGAAGATCCTCCGTATCCTCCTCCTAACGCGACGCACCGGTTTCCGTGTGAACCTCCTCCACCTCCTCTAAGCCTGTTGTAATAGCCAGAACAGGTGTTCGGCACGCTGATTGTCACCTTCCATGTTCATGATATCTGACCAATCGAAAGGTTCAATACCGTCTGATGATATAGTATCGGTGTCGGTGCCGGAGTCGAAATCGTCGTCTCCCAGGTAGGTGGATACGCCGTCGGTTAGGGGGTTTGCTTCACCCCATAAAGAGCGGTGTGGCTGAGGTTCTCTAGGACGAGGGCTGGTTGCCCAGCTTGGTTGCGATCGGTCCCCTGCTAGTAGGGCAGTAGACTCTCCAGGGTCGTCGGCCCATATGCTTGGGGGCCCGGTTCCAGGCTGAGCTCCAGTGGTTAAGGTAGTGTAAAAATTTCCACTGCCAGATCCCCTTCCCCGTCCAAACACCAGGAGACCGTTCTGACAGATGGTCTATCGAACGCATCCTCTCCAGCAGCTCATCATACTGTTGTTGTGTTCGGGGCATTTGGTGGTTGAGTGGCTGTAAGAGTTGCATGGCTCGCTGGTTGCCAACGCCTAGGGCGCGGAATAGGGTAGTAGTGAGCAGTTGGAAGTTGGGAAGGTCAAATTCCACCGACTGTGCCTCAAGACGGGCCATCTCGAACCGGGTGAGGGTGACATCGATTCGTTCTCCGTGAGGCACATGAAAGTCGATGATCTGTGTGCCTGAAGTTCGCTGGCGCTCATCTTCCAGGCGATCGAACTTCATGCTTAGGAGGAACATGATGTAGGTTACTGGGCCGGTGTGTACACCATCGATGTCCGCACCGTAGTTTATAATGTCAGGGGGTACCCTCATGGCGAGTGTCCTCGCTAGGCCACCCAGGCCGCGTTGTATGGCGGCCGCTTGGGCCTGTGGCGTCATACGTCCACTTGTGACGTTGAGCCACGCGTTGACCTCATAAACGTACTCGCGGAAAGGCACGTTGCCTTGAGGGTCCCAGTATGGGCCATGTGTTTGCCCATCGGTGCTATTATCTCCACGGCGCATGTGTCCGATTGCTGCCCCCAGCGCGAACCATATGATGGCGAATATAACCAGCCCAAGGCTGTGAAGATAGGGGTGGTTATTAGGCGCGTTGCCGCGCTGGGGTAGCGCCTTGTCAAGTCTTCGAGGCGTGTTATCTTGCGGGTCTCCCCGCCTCTGCTTCAAGTACTGCGCTTTCGGCTCGTTGCCGAGCGGTTGGTAGTAGCGCAGCGATGAAGCGTATATGGTACCAATGTTGTTGTCTAGACGTCGTACCTCTCGTGTTGCTTCTTGCTCTTGAACTGATCCTCGTAAATGTACTGGGAGTGGTGGCGCAGGGTGGTAGTTGGTCACGAAGATCGTGCCGTATAGCGTGAGGATAAGAAGAGCAAGAGCTGACCACACGAGAGTGCGGCCAGCTCCGCTACCAAGTCTGAAGTGACTATGGTAAGTCAAATAGCATCCGATCCCATGGGAAGCGGATGGCAAATAGCGTCCGGTATCGTACTGAGGTTGTTCAGTAAGAGGAATGGACGGATAAGATAGGATAAGATCGATGTAATGATCTTTCCAGCACATAGCGAACACTCGCAGTGTCCGGGCAAATAGGGCGCGCGTGCCTTTAGGCAAAGGCAACGGCGCGCGAACTATACTCCCGATTCTATATAACATCTCCCACAGAGCTACCCTTAAAGTGCGCGGCGGCGGCGGCGGCGGCGGGCGGCGGCGGCGGCGGAGGCGGCGGCGGCGGCGGCGGATGCGCCCCCAGTAGCTGCCCATCCAAAGACGACTGAATATGCTGCGGCTCGGGCCAGGCTCGGGTGCTGCGTATGTGTTGGGAGGGCGGGTGGGAGTGAGGGAGACGGCTTGCGAGCGGGGAGGGAATGTCTTGACCCCTCCCCCTACCCCCTCCCCTGGACCTGGACGGGGGGTTTCGCGAGGTGTCAGGGCGTCCAAAACGGCCTCGGCGAGGAAGCCAAAATCATTTGTTCTCTCAAGGTTTTGGCCCTATTTTGGCCTCCTGAGGGGGGGCCCTAATTAAAGCTCCCCTCTTGTTTGATCGATCTCGTCCAAGATGGCCCCAAGAAGCGCCCAGGAGGCCCCAAGAGGTCCCAAGATGGCCCCAAGATGGCCCCAAGAGGCCCCCAAGAGGCCCCCAGGAGGCCCACAAGAGACCCCTAAGAGGCCCCAAGAGAACCCCCAGAGGCACCCAAGATGCTCCAAGAGGCCTCGGCGAGAATGCCAAATCATTGATTTCACGCAAGTTTTAGCCACATGTTGGCCTCTTGGGGAGGGCCGTGATTAAGATGATTCCAAGAGCGTCTGGGAAAACCCAAAATGACCTCCAATATGGCTCAAGATATCCCAAGATGTCTCATAATGGCTTCCTATGTGTGCTGCCCACTTCCCTGATCGAGGCAATTTCTCTGGGCATCGTTTCTGGATGGGCTGGTGGAGATTCGCGAAGCGTCAACAATTTCGGTACATTTTCGG
The DNA here is from genome assembly GCA_963575745.1 of Prorocentrum cordatum. Lineage (NCBI taxonomy): Eukaryota > Dinophyceae > Prorocentrales > Prorocentraceae > Prorocentrum > Prorocentrum cordatum. Next base: position 182,014 of record CAUYUJ010018102.1, on the reverse strand, counting down.
TGCTCGAAATTCTTTCTGGTCGTCAAGGCTAAAGTAAGTTGGAACATCATGAGGGTACACCAGGCTCCCACGACTTGCTACCAGCACTCCTGCTCCGAGAGCCTGGCCCGCTGCCCCTCCAGCGCCTTGCTGGCGGCCGCGAGCGAGCCGCGGGCGGCCCCCGCCAGCCCTGCGCCGGCCGGCCGCCCCACCTGCAGGGCCGCGCGGCCCCCGCCGGGCGCGGCCACGCCCAGCCGAGCGTGGGCGGGCTGCGCCTGCCGGGCCCAGTCGCCTGGGGGCCGCCCAGCGAGCGCCGCCCCCGCGGCGGGGCGCGGCGGCACGCCGGGCGGACTGCTCGGCGAGCAGGGCGGCGCTGCCCTGGCGACGCCGTGGGGGCGGACGCCTTCGGGCCGAGACGGCGGCCGCTCGCGAGCGGGCGGCCGGGCGCCGCCAGCGCCCGCCCAGGTGGAGTCCTGCCCGTTCTCGGGTGGGTTCTTGGGTGCGCAGCCGCCTCCGGCTTCCGCTCGCCCGAGCCCGCGCGGGTGGTCGAACTCGTCGTCGGTCTCCCATTGCTCGCCGTCGCTCTCCTGGCAGGGTGGCAGAGACCGCGCGGTGGGGAGCGACGGCATGGTGGCCTCCTGCATGGTGGGCAGTGAGCTCATGCTCGGCAACGACGCGTAGCTGTGATCTGAACCTTGGCATGATGCGTGAGAGGCCACGTTCAGGTAAGCTGCGAGAGATCCGTGAGTATCCATCGTTGACGTAGTCATAGAGAAGCCCTGACTGTTACCACTGCGTATTCCGGTCGGGCCGCAGAAGCCGCAATCGTTGCAAGTGGCGTTGGGGCTGCCTCTTTGGATCCACTGAGTTACACACCTCGTTGGCGAGTCCATGTTCGCAAGACGTAAGCTGTAGAAGAGAAGGCGGTGCGGTCAAAGCGTTAAGCCAGAATTCGTACTTGACCTGAAACGTCTGAGCCAAAAATGGCTACGGAACTAAGATCTCCGGTAACTGGTTAACAATTTGTGTAGTTCGCGCGGGCGGGGCGGCCCCTGGGAGCCCCCGGACCCAAAATACACTTGGAGCAGCTGGGCTGTAGCCTGGCAGACTCCCCCAGAGCGCTCCAGGAGCGCTTCAAGAGGGCCCCCATGGCCCCCAAGACTGTCCAAGAGGGCTTTGAGCCACCGAATGAACGGTCTAAGACTCCAAGACTCCCAAGATGGCCTCCAGACGGCCCAAGACGCCTTTGAGACACCCCAAGGAGGCGTCCAAGAGACCTTCCCAGAGAGCCTCGAGAAGAACAAATTTGTACTTTTCCAACGGTGTTTGAGATTTTGGCGTTCTCATCTGTTCGACTGCCCAGCGGACCAAGACAGCCCAAGAAGTCCCCCAAATCGCCCCTACACAGCCCAAGAGGCCTCCAAGAGCGCCCCAAAACGACCCCGGAGAGCCCCAAGACAGACGCAGGCGACCAAGATCACCCAAAAGGCCCCCAAGACGGCTCCAAGACTCCAAGAGCGGCCCCAGACGGGGGGCCCGAACGGGAATTTCAAGTTGTAGGCCCCAGGAGGCCCCCAAGAGGCCCCCGAGAGGCCCCAAGAGATTCCCGAGAGGCCCCCAAGAGGCCCTCAAAAGGCCCCCAAGAGGCCGCCGTGATGCCCCAGGAGGTCCCAGAAATACCGCCTACAAGAGGCCCCAGAGATGCCCCCCCCCCCCCCCCCAAACGACCCAAAAACGCATCCCAAAGAGGCGCTTGGCCACGACCAAGTTTGGCCACACAATGGACCAAGAAGCTATCGGGAGGCTTCTTTCTCCTCATCCTCATCCTTCCCTCCTCCTCCTCCTCCTCCTCCTCCTCCTCCTCCTCCTCCGCCTGCTCCCCCTCCTCCTCCTCCTCCTCCTCCTCCTCCTCCTCCTCCCTCCTCCTCCTCCTCCTCCTCCTCCTCCTCCTCCTCCTCTCCTCCTCCTCCTCCTCCTCCTCCTCCTCCTCCTTCTCCTCCCTCCTCCCTCCTCCCTTCTCATCTTCCTCCTCCTC
>CAUYUJ010018102.1:165000-175000 GCA_963575745.1 Prorocentrum cordatum | reverse complement strand
GAGAGTCACTCAAAATACATGAAGGGCGTTTTGCAGGCGAATGCCAGGAACGGAAAACAGAGCTATGGTTTTTAAGACGAGCCGAGAAGCAGATCGGGTGAGAGAGATCGAGAGATAGGGACACACAGATCGAGAGATATGGATGAACAGCGGAATGGAGGGACGGAAAGAGAGAGAGAGAGAGATAAAAAAAAACGATAGGAAGAGACAGAGGGAGCGAGACTGTAACAAAGGCATTCGCACTATCAAGGTCTCTAGCCTCCGACGTTGTGATCTCCCCAACCCGTCTGTGATGCTGGGTCCTCGTTTTGGAGAGACAGTCCTCACGTCCCTCCCCTCCTCTCCTCCTCCTCCTCCTCCTCCTGTTCCTCCAGCTGCGCTCCTCCCTCCTCCCGCCCCCCCCCCTCTCACACTTTGGAACGCCCCCCGCGCGCTTCGTGGCCCCATATGTGGAGATCCACGGAAGGCCCCACTGTCTGCGTTCGCAGGCCGCCACCCCCCTCACTCTGGCACACCCCTCACACGCTTCGTGGACCCGTAGAGAGCTCCACGGACGGCCCCAGTGGCTGGGTTCGCATGCCGCCAGCCCCCTCATTTGGCCCACCCCTCATCCGCTTCGTGGCCCCATAGGAAGTTACACCTAAGGCCCTAGAGGCTGCGTTCGCATGACGCCATCTCCGTCATTTTGGCTCACCATTCACACATTTCGTGGACCCATGAGAAGCTCCGCCGAAGGCCCAAGTGGCTGCGTTCGCATGCCGCCACCCCCCTCACTTTGGCACACCCCTCGCACGTTTCGTGGTCCCACACGGACCTCCACCTAAGGCCCCAATGGCTGCGTTCGCGTGCCGCGCCCGCCTGTCTTTCCCTCCCGCTTCTCCCGGTGCCTGTCAGCCGCAACGGCTTACATCAGCATGTCGCCCGTTTCGTCTGACCTCCGCGCCCCCTGCGGGCAGCCCCAGCGGCAGCGCCCGCATGGCGGCCTCGCCCCATTCCGGCGCTCACTTTACGCATTTCGTAGCCCCGTAGGGAGGTCCACCGAAGGCGTTTCTCACAACGGCGGTACTCACAACTGCATATGGTTGAGCCCTTCGCCAGGCTAACTATTACTGCAGCCCGTGGATCCCATATGCGAAACAATTTCTGCTTGGTCGGTCGATGAGCTCGCGAGGCCGACGGGGAGAACGCTGACACGGAAGAGGCATCGATATCGGAGGCCTGGGATTCGCAGACCCCTTGGGGCGCCCTCGGCGTTTGCGACTGTTGCCCCTCCCAAAACCCTGGCACGGGGGAAACGGGTCCTGAGGGAAACGCGTCCTGGACCCTGAGGCACACCAACAGCATCACTGGAACGGGAAGGGGCTTCGCTGAAGCCCCTAGCGAATACGTATGAATGTGTGCATGGGCCCTGGCCAACCCCATCAACGCAAGATAACACGTTGACGAAGCAGTAACGGGTCAAGGGCCCCCCGAAAACATGATTGCGTATGCATTTTAGCAGGAGCGGGGGACTACGCAAGGACCCACAACTAGATCTATATATACCTATACGACCACCCTTCGGGTGATAAGGAGGTTCGGGGGGGGAGGAACCAACGTCTCACTCGATCGGTCTCACTATCGATCTCACTATCGATCTCACGGTCGAGCTCGCTCGATCAATTTCACTCGATCGATCTCACTATCGATCTCACTCGATCTATTTCATTCGATCGATCTCACAATCGATCTGACTATCGATCCCACAATCGATCTCACTATTGATCTCACTATCGATCTCGCAATCGATCCCTCATTCGGTCTCACTATCAATCTCACTATCGATATCACAATCGATCTCACAATCAACGTCATCATCATCATCATCAACAACATCATCATCAACGTCATCAACATCATCAACATAATCATAACCATCATCGGGACACCATCATCATCATCATCACCTCATCACTACCATCATCGACATCATCATCACCATGACCATCATCGGGACACCATCATCAGCAACATCATCATGATCAACATCCTCATCATCGGGGCACCATCATCATAGGAACATCCTCATCATCACCATATCATCATCATGGCCAGCATCATCAACATCATCATCATCGGAACCCCATCATCATCAGCAACCTCGTCATCATCAACATCATCACCATCATCGGGACACCATCATCATCGGGTCACCATCATCATCATCGGGTCACCATCATCATCATTTACATCAGCATCATCATCCCATCATCGGGCCACCATCATCAACATCATCACCTCATCATCATCATCATCATCCACATCACCATCATCGGGACACCATCATCGTCATCGTCATCATCATCGGGACACCCTCATCATCACCATCTTCATCAACAGCATCATCATCAACCTTCTCATCATCATCATCGGGACACCATCATCATCATCAGCATCGTCATGATCTCATCATCATCTCAGCATCATCAAGATCATCAAGGTCATCAACATCATCATCATCATCATCGGGACGCCATCATCATCAACAACATCATCATCATCATCTAGACACCGTCGTCATCACCACCATCACAATCACCATCATCATTATCATCATCAACAACATCGTCAACATCATCATCACCGGGACACCATCATCCTCATCAACATCATCGTCGTCATCTTCATCGACAGCATCATCATCATCATCATCACCATCACCATCATCATCATCATCATCATCATCATCATCATCATCATCATCATCATCATCATCATCATCATCATCATCGGGACAGCGACGGGACACCGGCGGGACACCGGCGGGACACCGCGGGCCACCGGACGCCGGAAGGGAGTCATTTGGTCCGGCCGCGCCTCAGCCGGAGGCGGGACACCGACGGGACACCGCCAGCCACCGGTTTCCGGAAGGGAGTCATTTGGTCCGGCAGCGCCTCAGCCACAGGAGACTTTCTTCTCGCCCGCCCACGCAGCTTCGCCTGGCCCGCACGCACGGCACGCACGATCACGAAACCGAATCTGATTTCCCGGTAGGGGGACTCTTCGTTCTATTTCGATATCACCCCTCACCTCCGATATATATATATATATATATATATATATACACACATGTGTGTACATGTATATAAATATATGTATATGTATATGTATGTGTGTGTATATATATATATACAAGTGGCACGTGTGTGCCCAGGCTCATACAACAAGCTGAAGGGGCGTTTGAAGCAGGAGTGACATGCAATAGCGAAGTCGCACTCGAGCGCAAGTGGGGGTGCCACACCTTGCGATGTGTGTACCAGGGCCCCCCAGGAAGCCTCAGGAGGCCCGACTTGGATACCAGAAGAGGCTCCAGGAGGCCCCAGGATTGTGAGTGTTGTGTGTGTGATGTGTGCTTTGTGTGGTGCGTGCTTTTTGTGTGTTGTCGGTGTTGTGTGTGTGTGTGTATGTTATGTTTGTCTAGCGTGTGATGTGTTGGGCGTGATTTGTGTCTCTGTGTGTGCATGTAGTTCTGAAGCCCCAGGAGGCCCCAGGCGGCCTCAGCAGGCCCAGGAGAACTCCAGGAGGCTCCGAGGCGGGGTCTGGGGTACCAGAAGGTCCAGAAAGCCCCAGGAGGCCCCAGGAGGTTCCAGGAGGCCCCCAGGAGGCTCCGAGGAGGGGTCTGGGGCTCGATTCTGGGCGGATTTTTCATGCGAAACCGCCATTCTCTGAGAATCGGGGTCAAAATTATTGAAATTACCATGTGTGTTTGAAGGTTTTATGTTAACATGTTGAAGCTCCCATGTGTTTTTGGACCCTGACGTCACGATCTGCGTGAGGGGTGCCACCGATTTTCAGAATTTCGAGGATGTCCCGAGCGAAACGGCCAGAAAAATCGCGGACGACGTGCGCATTAATCGCCTCTGAGCTCTACTCCCTCGGAGAGGTGCGTACGAGAATATATATATATATATATATATATATATATATATATAAAGTACACCTATACGACCACCCGTCGGGTGATAAAGAGGTTGTGGGGGGGGAGAGGGGGGCACCGACATCTGAATCAATCGATCTCACTATCGATCTCACTCAACGGGACACCACGGGACATCACAAACACCACGGCGGGACACTTCTCGATCTCACCATCGATCTCACTATCGATCTCACTCAACGGGACACCACGGGACACCACGGGACACCGCGGGACACTTCCCGATCTCACTATCGGTCTCACTACCGATCTCACGATCGATGTCAATCAACGGGACACCATAGGACACCACGGGACACCACGAGACACCTCGCGACACCACATCGATCTCACTATCGACCTCACTATCGACCTCACTATCGATCTCACTTTTTAGGACACCACGGGACACCACGGGACACCACAGGACACCACGGGATACCGCGGGACACCACGAGACACCTGTCGATCTCACCATCAATCTCACTATCGATCTCACTTTTTGGGACACCACGGGACACCTCGGGGCACAACATCGATCTCAGTATCGATCTCAGTATCGATCACACTATCGATCTCACTCAACGTGACACCGCGGGCCACCACAGAACACCACGGGACACCTGTCGATCCAACTATCAATCTCACTCTTTGGGACACCACGGGACACCTCGGGGCACCACATCGATCTCAGTATCGATCTCACTATCGATATCACTCAACGAGACACCACGGGACACCACGGGACATCACAGGACACCACGGGACACCGCGAGACACCGCTGGACGGACGGACGGACGGGCGGGCGGGGGAGAATCATTTGTCGTGACTTCGCTCTAGCAACGGCGGACACCACTGGAAACCATGGGACACCACGGGACACCGCGGGACACCGCGAGCCACCGCCGGACGGGCGGGAGGGGGAGAATCATTTGTCTTGACTTCGCCCTAGCAACGGCGGACACCACAGGACATCACGGGACACTACGGGACACCGCGGGACACCGCGAGCCACCGCCGGACGGACGGGCGGGGGAGAATCATTTGTCTTGACTTCGCCCTAGCAGTGGCGGGTTCATTTGTGTCGCGCTCCCACGCAGCTTCGCCTCGCCCGCACGCACGACACGAACGACACGAAACGATTTCCCGATTGCGGGCTTCCGTTCCACTACGATCTCACCCCCCAACCTCCGATCTCACTCAACGGGACACCATAGGACACCACGGGACACCACGGAACACCACATCGATCTCACTATCATTCTCACTATCGATCTCACTCAATGGGACACCACGGGACACAACGGGACACCTGCCGATCTCACTATCGATCTCACTATCGATCTCACTTTTTGGGACACCACCGGACACCTCGGGGTACCACATCGATCTCCCTATCGATCTCACTATCGATCTCCCTATCGATCTCCCTATCGATCTCACTCAAAGGGACACCACGGGACACCTGTCGATCTCATTATCGATCTTACTATCGATCTCACTTTTTGGGACACCACGGGACACCACATCGATCTCACTATCGATCTGAGTATCGATCTCACGACCGATCTCACTATCGATCTCACTACCGTTCTCCACTCAACGGGACACCACGGGACACCACAAAACACCACGGGACATCGCGGGACACTGCGAGACGCCGCCGGACGGACGGACGGACGGGCGGGCGGGGGGAGAATCATTTGTCTGAACTTCGCCCTAGCAGTGGCGGACACCACGGGACACCGCGGGACACCGCGAGCCACCACCATACGGGCGGGCGGGGGAGAATCATTTGTCTTGACTTCGCCCTAGCAACGACGGGTTTATTCCTCTCGCGCGCTTATGCAGCTTCGCCTCGTTCGCACGCGCACCACGAACGAAACAGAACGATTTCACGGTTGGGGGTCTCCGTTCCAACGCGATCTCACATCCCCAATCTCTGATATATATATATATATACACATATATGTATAGATGTGCATATATATATATATCTATATATATATATAATGGCCACTAGGGCGTCCAAGACGGCTCCCGAAGCTCCAAATATTGCCCCAACACTGGCTCCCCAAACCAAAGATGTGCCCAAGACAAGAAGTGGCCAAGAAAGCCCCACGAGAGACCCCAAAAGGGGAAACCGAATGGCGCGAGATCTCTTCTCTGCAACATGGCCCCCGAGACCGGCATAAGGCCTCCATTGCATCTCCCGAAGGCCGCGAGGCCCAAAGCATCCCCCAGCGCTCCCCAAGAAGTCCCAAGAGGCTTCCCAAGAGGCCTCCAATAAGCCTCCAAGATGCTTCTAAGAGGCCCCCCGAGAGACCCCGACAAGCCTCTGAGAGGAATCTCCCCCACGACCCACGCTGGCGCGACGGGCCGAACGCCACTACAGAAAGGGTTAAAACGGTTCCCGGGGTACACAAGCTGTGGGGGTCCAGGGACGTCCAATTGCTTCGAATGGGAAAAGGTAAACAGAACAAGGGAAAAGTTTGTGTGGCCCACGGTGCGAAGGGGAGACACAAGATGCTCGATACAGCAGCTCTTCCTTTGCAAGAGTTCCCAGTCCTTCACGAGGCCCTCCAGCGCTTCGTGCGGCTTCAGGCCAAATGCGTCCTTGGGAAAGGGGGCCGGGAAGAGAGCGAAGCAGACAGTGGGAACGTGATGGTAGACAACAGCAGGGGGGCCGAGGGGGCAAACAACACATTTAAGCAAGGAAGCGGTGATCCAAGAAAGAATTCAATGAAAGGGATGGGCGGGTACGATATCAACTTGCAGATGATGAGCCATAATAGCATCTGACGCAGCCAGCAGACGGGGTCCTCTACTCTTCTAGCCCGCTTTTCTCCCAAAACGTATGTTCCGCTTTCGAAGGGAACAACGGTTGAGCAGGGACCGACCGTCCCGGCACTCCTGTAGGCCTACCACGACATGTCCTTAGAGCCCGGCAGTGTTCGAACGACAAAAACAATGCTCTCAGACCATAAACCCGCTGCGCTACAAGAAAACAGTCTCGGCCATAAATGGTCCGAGGACATTGCGTGCAGACCATAAAAGGCTCTCAGAACATGATCCGGTGGGCCTACGGGCGAGCCGGGACGCTTCGCCACTGCTTCAGACAGAGGACTCCCCCCTCCGAGACACGATGGGATCAACGGGAGCGCGCAAGCCTGCGCAGGTCTGCGGAGTTCGTGGGCCGGCGCTGGAGGCGCCGCCAGGGGTGTCCTGACTACCTACCAGACCACCCCAACCCAACCCGAAGACCCGAATTTCGGGTTGGGGGGGGTAAGGGTTCCACATGTGTTTTTTCGATGTTTCCCGACCCCCCCCCCACTGGAAATCGAGGGTAAATCTGAGCCTTCGGGTTGGGTTGGGGTGGTTTGGTGGGTGGTGATGTCCTGCGTCCTGCGCCGACACATTGAGTCAGCCGCGCGGACCTCCGAAGGTCGGTTTATGATGCTGCATCCTCGGGGCTCGGCCCTATCTGAAGGGGCCCTGGGACACACAAATAAATACACACAAATAAAAGGATTCCCCATATTTTCCCATATTTTCTGGGTTTTTGTCTTCCCGCCCAATTCCCATATTTTCCTATATTTTCCTGGGACTCGACGATTAATTGTGTCTGTGTGTTTCTTTCCCTCCTGACTATCCGCGTCGAATCGGTGTCGAATCCACGTCGGACTCGTCGGATCCGTGTCGAATCGACGTCGGACCCGCGTCGGATCCGCGCCAAGTCCGCGCCGAAGCCTCATCGAGCCCGCACGGGCAGAAGACAAGACACCAATTCGGGGGAGAGGCGAGGTCCCCCGAAGGTGCAACGTAAACAATCGGTTTTCGCCGTGCTTGTTCTGATCTTAGAGGGAGGGCCGAGGACCCCCCCCCCTCCGACGCTACATCTGTCAGGGCTGGAATCCGCGTCGGGCCGCCGCCGCGCAAAGCAGCGGTTGTCTCGTGCAGTGGGGGCCCGACCACAAGAAACCTTCCACAAGAAACCCAACTCTGAGACCCCAGGACGTCCATAGATTTTTGGTGTGAAAACGTCACGCTTTCCATCGCAAAACCATCGAAACCCAATGAAACCAGGGCACCCTGGAGGCAAGCAAGGTTTTTTGGCACGGGTCTCCACTGTTCTCTGGCTCCTGAACAGTGCCGTCATCGCCACTCCTTGCAAAGCAGTGACGGTGCCTTCTCCGCAGCATCGAGGCAGGGGAGGCGTCAAGTCCTCCAGGCAAGGGACTTCCCTGTTCCCCCAACAAAAAAAACAAGGATCACCAAAGATGCCTTCAAAACATCCATCCAGACATCCTCGATCTTCGATTCTCCCTCCTCCTCCTCGACCCTGGATTTCCAGGAGGCGGTTGTGATCCCCCTGGTGGTGGCCTCCCCTTGCACTGTCCGACCGTCTGTTGTTGCATCCCGGGCGAAAATGAAGCGAGAAACAAAAGGTCTGGCGGTGAGTTGGGCAGACAATTGCCCCACGCCCCCCCCATTCAGCCCCCAATACCGTCCCCGGAACAGAGCGCAAGGTCGGATACGCGAGGCAGGGCGACTGGATACACTACAGATGCACTTGAAACCCGAATGAACATGACAGAGAGCGCGGCATGATGTGCCGCATGGACAACCCGTGTGCAAAATGGTGGGGTATCTGCTCTTGGGCCCACAGGGTCAGCAGAACCGACTCCTGATGCGACAACTCCTATCACATAGCGACACCACATTCACCCGAAGCCACGCCGAGGCACTCGGCTGAGCAGGGCCAAGGGGCCAACGGCAAGGACCACCGAGCCACCTTCCAGAGCAAACGTGCTTCTTCTGTCGGCGCCCTGCCCCGGCGCCCTGCCCCGGCGCCCTGGACGCCCTGCCCCGGCGCCCTGCCCCGGCGCCCTGCCCTGCCCTGATGGTCCGCTACCGAAAATTTCCGGTAGCGCTCCGCAGAGATCGGTCGCTACCGAAATACCGAAATGTAGCGCCCAATACCGGTATCAGAGCGTTCTGAACTGCGCTATCTCAACGCCCTCGAACGAAGATCCGGTCGCTACCGAAATTCGGGGTGCGTCGAAATCGCTACCGAAAATTTCCGGTACCAGACCATCTGGGTGCCCTGGCGCCCGGCCCTGCCACGGCGTCCAGGGCGCCCTGCCCCGGCGCCCTGGACGCCGCGGCTTCTTCCACGGCGCGAGCCCCCATCGGAGCTTCCGCGCCCACCCCGAGCCACCCCTCGTCGCGCGGTGTCGTCGCACGGCCCTGTGGCCCCCAAGCGGCCACGCGGCGCCGACAACTGTGATAGGGGGGGGGGGGAGGGAAGGGGTGTGTGAGAGGGGCGGAGGAGTGAGGAGGAGGACAAGGACGAGGAGGAGGAGGAGGAGCAGGAGGAGGAGGAGGGAGGAGGAAGGAGGAAGGAGGAGGAGGAGGAAGGAGGAGGAAGGAGGAGGCGGAGTCGGGCGCCTTCTCGTCCTCGGCCGTGGCCTCGCCGCGCGCGCGTCGGGGGGGGCGGCCACGCGTGGCCCCGGAAGGGGGGCGAGTGGCGACGAGGCCCTCCGCCCCCTCCCCCCCTCCTCCCTCCCTCCCTCCCCTCCCTCCTCCCCTCCCTCCCCTCCCCTCCCTCCCCTCCTTCCTCCCCTCCCCTCCCTCCCCCCTCCCTCCTCCTCCCTCCCTCCCTCTCCCTCCCCCCTCCCTCCCTCCCCCCCCTCCCTCCCCTCCCCTCCCCCTCCCTCTCCCTCCCCCCCCCCCCCCCCCCCCCCCCCCTCCCTCCCTCCCTCCACAATTACTCAATATGAATCTACTCTCCCTCTTCCCTGATGGCGTCCGGGTGATAGCCGCGCACCCTCCGCGTACTGTTTTTTACACACAAGATGCCCGGATAATCCCGGGAAACGACTCACGCTGAAGCGCCGGCGTCATTTTTTCCCAAAATGCTGCTCTCGCGCCGGCGTCATTTTTTCCCAAAATGCTGCTCTCGTTGAGGCGCCGGCCTCATTTCTGCTCCCGAATCCTTCCCCTGATGGCGACCGGGTGATAGCCGCGCACCCTCCGCGTAC
>CAUYUJ010018102.1:142500-162500 GCA_963575745.1 Prorocentrum cordatum | reverse complement strand
GTTTATATCAAGGCCAATGCTGACTTCAGAATCTCCGAAGAACTGCAGCCCAACACACTGGGCAATGTCGAGCGCGCCGAGGACGGGGGAATGCAAAGTATGGGCAAGCGGACGAGAAGAGCACGCGCGACTCGGCGAACAGATAAGACGAAGGGCGAACGGAAATGATCACATGCGAGCAACAGAAGAGGCGGAAGGGAGCGAGGAGTGAGGGAGGGAGGGAAGGGGAGGATGTTTTTCTGGGCCCCCTCATCAGCGACCGATCCGGGACGACAAACCGGCCCCAGGGAAGGGCCACCTCCCAAAGCGGAGAGGGCGAAACAGGAGAAAGGGCATCGAAGGTTCGAGGATCGAGGGCGTTGGGTGTTTGCGGGCTTTCTCGCCCAGGCATCTGGAGGCCTTGAAAAGACTCCGTGGTCTCCAAAACACTCTGAAACTGTCGTGGCTGGAAACTCCCAGGGACCAGGGAGAGGGGAGGAGGGAGGAGAGCGAGGCCGACCAGGAGGGATACCGGTACGGGTGGGGAGGGGACGGGGGGTTCAGCGACATCGCTGCTGCTGCGGCGCCGCCGCTAGCGTCGTCCTCTTTCCCCTCCTCGAGGCCACTCGTCCTCTCTGTTCCTCCTCGGCCTCCTCCGCCTCCCGTCCTCGACGACGAGGGACGACGACCAGAACGATGGCGAGGAGGAGGAGGAGGAGGAGGAGGAGGAGGAGGAGGAGGAGGAGGAGGTGGACAGCAAGTCCGTGTCGCGCGAGGGCGGGGGCGCCCAGGCAAGCCTCCGGGTGCGGCGCGGCGAACCACTTCTTGGAGTGAACCTCGTACCTGCCACCCCTTACTGCCGCCATGCGGCGCGAGATTGGAGTCAGGTCGGGCCTGTCCCCCTACAGGGGGATTTTGGGCGAAAAACTGAAAATAGTAAACAACAGCAAAATCTTCAAAATGCTCGAACGTTCGAGTAACAAAAAAAACGTCCCCGGGCTATGTTTGACTATTTTTGACTATTCCTCCTGTAGAGGGACAGGCCCGACTTAAGATTGGAGCCAGGGGCATGCTGCTCACCGAATCCGACAGGTCTGGCTCTGAAGCCAGGCGAATCAAAGGGCACACGGCGACACGCGGTGCAGCCGCGTCTGCTCCCGCAGCAGGACGGTCAAAGGACGCGGCGGCACCCGGTTTGGCGAGACTTGGCTGCACGCTGCCGAAGCAAGGCCGAAAGGGCACGGGCAAGTGACGCTGCGCTGCGATCCGCCCAGGAGTAATGGTACTGAGAGGAATAACGTTGCCAACCATCAGAAGCTGAGGGGGAACAATCAGGGCACACGCTTTCTGATACCCAGGGATTCATCTTAGAGAGGGGGGGGGTCGGATTTCAGATGAGACCTCAAGGGGGTCTGATTTGGAGCTGGCCTGCAAGGGTGGGGGCTTGGATGTGAGGCACGCGTTGCTCTGGGGCTTTCCACGGAAGGGGGGGGGCGGGGGCCGGCGGGAAGGCGGAGGGCGGGGGGCAAATGGCTCGTCTGAGAGGAGGGCCCCCTTTCAGCGTGCCGTTTGACAACTTGCTCCACCCCTCCTCCTGTGCGACCCGGGGCACCGCTCGCGCAGCAGGTCGCCAAGCTTGGCGAACAGGGCCGTGCGGTGGTCGGTGTACTCCGTGGCAACCTGCGCGTCTTGGGCCGGGCGACAGCGCGCGCCCAGCACCGCGGTCTCCCCCGCAGGCCCTGCTGGGCCCTCCGAAGACTGACGAGGCCAGGACCGGTGCAACATCGGACTGGGATAGCGGTTGGGGATCTCTGGCGGCTCTGGAGGACGCCCCGGGCGCTGCGGCCGTTCCCGAGCGTTCCTCGAGCTCTGCAGCGGGCCGCTGAGATCCCGGTCCTGGCCCCGCTGGGGCGGGTGGTCTAATGGGGGGGGGGGCCCGAGTGGGGGGTGAAGGGAAAGACCCAAAAAGGGCACCCGCTGGCTCCAAGAGGAGCCCTGGAGGGCCCTTCTCTTCACCCCCCACTCGGGCCACCCCCCCTCGGGGATCTCCTGACCCGGATCAGTCCAGATCCCGGTCGATCAGGTCCTGGAGGATCCTGCAAGATCCTGCGCCCAAGCCCGGGTCCATGCGAAGAACCCTGTGCAGGATCCTGCAGGACCTTGCGCCCAAGCCCGGGTCAATGCGCCCTTGGCCCTGCAGGGTCCCGCAAGCTCCCGGCGCTCTGGCTAACCCCCGTTTGCAGCGACCCCCGTCTCAAGTCGGGAGCGGCCAAGAGGGGGGTGTCCAAGAGGGGGGGGTGCAAATCATGGCCGGAGGGAGGGCCCAGGGGCAGACAGACGGCACCGGGCACGGCCCGTCGGGGCAGGCAGACGGGGCAGGGCCACGGCAGCGCGAGCTGCGTGCAGGCAAGAGCGCGGGGGGGGGGGCTCACCGCAAGTGGTGTCCAATTGCAGCCCGCGCTCCGGATATGTATCGTATCCGCTTCCCCTCAGAGGGGGCCTGTAGGCCCACCCATCGAGGCGCGCATGGAGCGTGGGCATGGGCCCGTGCCGCTCGGAGGCGAGGCAAGAGAGGAGGGGAGGACCGGCCGCGAGAGGCAGCCTCTGGTCGGATGCGCGCTGGGAGCCGGGCCCCCGTTCCCGGACGCGTGCGCCGCGGCGCGGCCTCCACCCCCCCGGCCAGCGGGCGCCTCGCAGGCCGAAGTCGGATGCCGTGTCGGATGCCGTGTGGGCTGCCGCGCGCCCTCGAAGGTGGCCGCGCGTTCTCGAGTCGGACCGACTGGCGGTGTCCACGGTTGCGCCGCAGCACCAGCTGGCGGCGCGCGCCGGGGGGTGGCGCGATAAGGGTGGCCTTCTGAGAAGGCGGGGGGGGGCCTCTTCCAGAGCAGGAGCGTTACCTTCGGCCACACAGGAGAGCGACCCTGGGTAAGAGCGACCCTTGGTGCGCGGCTTAGTGGGGCTCAAGGTGGCCGAATTCAAGCGCGCAGTTAGCTGCTAGCGCATCGCGCTCGGCGATCGGACGGACCCCGATGAGCCCGCACCAAAGGCCACTCAAGCGAAGGGTCACTCTTACGTGTAGTCGACTTCTGAGTAGCGCCTGCATGCTACTAAGAAGGCTTCTCAGAAACCTGGAGGGCTTCCAAGAAGCCACCTGCCTCCTTAGAACCTTCCCCGCCTTCTTCGCTTAGCAGGCCACCCCCTGGCGCGCAACGCCAACCCGAATCACGACAGGGCCACCTCGCCCCGACCCGTCAACACAACCCACAGACGACCGGTACGCCTCTCCCAGCATGAGCTATAGTTACGGCACAGCCTGGCTCTGGCCGAGGCGGCGAGGCCGCCGCCGCGCCGCCGGAGAGACCGCCGCTGCGGAGGCGGCGGCGGCCTCGCTGCCGCGCCGCCCGCCGCGCGGGAGGAGGAGGAGGAGGAGGAGGAGGGCGAGGAGGAGGAGGAGGAGGAGGAGGAGGAGGAGGAAAAGGAGGAGGAGGAGGAGGAGGAGGAGGAGGAGGAGGAGGAGGAGGAGGAGGGGGGGGGGAGGAGGAGGAGGAGGCGGAGGAGGAGGAGGAGGAGGAAGGAGGAGGAGGAGGAGGAGGGAGGAGGAGGAGGAGGAGGAGGAGGAGCAGGAGCAGGAGGAGGAGGAGGAGAGGAGGAGGAGGAGGAGGAGGAGATGAGGAGGAGGAGGAGGAGGAGGAGGAGAAGGAGGATGAGGAGGGGGAGGGGGAGGAGGAGGAGGAGCGAGCGAGCGAGCGAGCGACCTCGGCGGCAGTTCGACTTCGGGCACGGTGCACGAGCCTAGCAAATTTGGGCGCTTGTCAGCGTCCTGAGTTGCTGCTGGTTCTGTCATTAGGCGAGGCGGAAGGACACCTGAGGGAGCCCGTGAGGGCCTATGTAGCCTTGGGCCCCTCGTCGGCCCTAGGCCGTCTCCATCCTCCTAGTTAGAGCAAAGCGAGAGGGCGAAACTCTAGGCTCAACCCTCCCTACCTGCAACTATATATGTAGTTACATGCTTAGTGGACGCTCAGGGCACACTCTGTATACAAGTATGCGCATCGCGTGCTCACTGCGCCGTGCTACACGACATGCATGCGTGTGTGAACCATTGAACGTGATGCTGCAATTTTATAGTGCCAGTGCCACCGCGCTCAAGAGTCTCAGAGTGCAAGAATCCTTGCCGTAGTTGTCGTGGCTGTCACTTCGCCATGGCAGTGAAAGCAGAACTCGATCTTGATGGGCAGAGCTCGATGTGACTCAGATCCTATTACCACTCCCAATGTGAGTCCGTGGTTGTGGGACATCTGACATATTGAGGCAAGGAAAAGGATTTGTATGCTGTAGTCTGTGCCCTCCGCGTAACTGATGAGGGATGTATCGGTAGTCGTGTACTGAGAGAAGCTGCTGAAGCCAATGAGTCTGCGTGTCAAACGGCGGCAAGCAAAGTAGCTTCACGCATTAACTGCACCTTGGCGAAAGTCTGCCTGACGAAGTTTGTCGCACCATGTTTCACGGTCGATCTTGTTACTAGCGGCGCCGCTGAAATATGTTGGCCCCGTATCCCAAACACTTCTTGCAAAAAACAAGTGATTCTCCTCGATCGCGTCTCGGACGCTCTGTGACACTGCTATTTCAATCCCTGGTTTTTTTGTCCCAACTGCACGATCAGCTCGATTGTACTTGCTCCCAGTGGCGTCTCTTCGGATGCTGAATGAGCCGTCCAGATCTCCTCTCATGATACTGAAATATGGATGTCCAAGCTTGTCAACTGACTCGGTGCACCATGTCGGGCATTTATCGACCTCCTCTCTCAACCGTGACGGCGTAGTGCTCTTGGGCGGTAGGTAATCAGGAAAAAGAAAGAAAGCCATCGTACGTGCTCCAATGCGAAATTTATTCATGGCGATCCGCCCTTCGATGCCCCTTGGCCTTGGTGGGAACGAGATCTGCTGCAAAGTGCCCTTCATCTCCGCGTTGAACATCACCGCCAGGCCGTAGGACCGGTTTGGCCACCATGAATTTCGGGACCCGAACTCCACGCAAGTGTGGTTCGGCAAGGTCATTTTCGTCTCGTCCTCGTCCTTCATTGCGGCGCGCTCGGATCCTTTGAGCATCAGAATATCGACGGTCGGCTTGAGAGTCGGTACCTTCTCCAGACGGGCGTGGTCGTCCCATTCAACATTATATGCCAGACCTCTCAATACCATGGCGAAGACGATTCCTGCGGATGGAAGGAATGAAAAGTAGGTGCTGCAGGCCAGCCAAGGCCTGCCGCCCCGCATGTTAGTGACCTCCACCCATGAGTTGTACGGTGTGGCAGGTGTGGTGGGAGTTCCTGCTGTGCTGAGAACCGTAGCAGCTCCTAGGAGGAGGAGGAGGAGGAGGAGGAGGAGGAGGAGGAGGAGGAGGAGGAGGAGGAGGAGGAGGAGGAGAGGAGGAGGAGGAGGAGGAGAGGAGGGGGAGGAGGTGGAGTGGGGGGGGAGGAGGAGGAGGAGGAGGAGGAGGAGGAGGAGGAGGGAGGAGGAGGAGGAGGAGGAGGAGGAGGAGGAGGGGAGGTGGAGTGGGAGGAGGAGGAGGAGGAGGAGGAGGAGGAGGAGGAGAAGGAGGAGGAGGAGGAGGAGGAGGGGGAGAAGGAGGAGGAGGGGAAGGGAGAGGGGGAGGAGGAGTGGGAGGAGCAGGAGGAGGAGGAGGAGGAGGAGGAGAAGAGGAGGAGGAGATCGAGGACGAGAAGAAGAAGAAGAAGAAGAAGAAGAAGAAGAAGAGGAGGCCGCCTGGGCCTCCTGCGCGGCAGGCACCGCCGCGCGGCCCCACTGTGGCTCCCGCCGCGGCCACGGCGCGGCTTGGCCCTGCCCCTTTTGTTTGGTGACCGTATGTTTCCTTTCCGGGGCAACGGTCGTTACCCCGGGGAGGACCATGGCCATGTCCGCGGGCGTCCAGACTGATCCGACAAGCTCCTCGATGGTCCCCGCCGAACAACATGCACACGTCC
The DNA here is from genome assembly GCA_963575745.1 of Prorocentrum cordatum. Lineage (NCBI taxonomy): Eukaryota > Dinophyceae > Prorocentrales > Prorocentraceae > Prorocentrum > Prorocentrum cordatum. The sequence goes on along the minus strand of CAUYUJ010018102.1, from coordinate 156,541 downwards.
GAGCTACGTATGCCGAGTCAGCATGCCTCGGCGCTGGCCCTGCAGCTCGCGTGCCGCTCGCGGCACGGCCTGGCCTGGCCCCCGCGGCCGTGGCGCCCTGCTGGCCCAAGGAGGCATGGCTGGGCGGAGGCCGACGGAAAGCACTGTGGGGCGTTCGGGCCGCCCGCGGCTCCCCCTGGGTGCGCAACCGCGACGGCCGCCCGCTCGACCTCGAGCAGCAGCCCGGCCCTGCTCTTGCGCTGGGCCGGCCGCGAACGCTTCACGGACCCAGTCTGCGTGCTGACCGCTCGCTGGGCCGCCCTGCGCTCCTCCTCTGCCCCCTCAGCCCCGACACATTCCCCTGCCTCTTCTCTGCCACTCGGCGACCAGCGCTAGCTGGCTTTGTCACCGCGCATCCGCGGGAGGCAAGGCGGACAACCGAAGACATGTCCGTGGGCACCCAGACTGATCATAACTCTTCCCAGCAAAGCCACCCTCGCCCTTGCCATCGGCCCCCGGGCCGTAACAAGAACGGCTCGGGAAGGAAAGCCAGTACTGACGAAAGGGGTCCAGACCTTGTGACAGATGCTTTCTTTCCCGCGCAGCGGTCCTCAACCCGTGTGTGTGGGGGGGGGGGGCTTGGCCGGCCGCGGCGTGCGTCCGCCGGGGTGCGCCCGCGCCGCCTGCGCAGCAGTCGCCAGTAGCGTGCACTGCAGCATCTGCAGGGAGGAGGGGGGGGGGTCCGGGCCCCCACCGCCCCCCCGGTGCGTCGTTATAGCGCCACCCGGGGGCGGATGGTGTGGGGGGGTTCTGTGATGTGCACAACTAGTTCTGGTAGTTGTGGGGAGGCTGTGGTAGATTATGTTAACCTGATCTTCCAGATCTTAACTTAGTCTTCCAGATCTTAACTTGATCTGCCAGATCTTACACAACTAGCCCGGGCATAACGAGCGCTATCCCGGGGAGGAACAAACAAAAACAAACGCCCACCTCTGGGGCTCCACGCTGCGAGCCCCTCGCGGAGTCGCGAGGGCCTGGGGAGGCCGAGGGCCCCGCCTCTGACAGAGCTCCGGGGTGACCCAGCGCCGTCGACCGCGCGGCGCCGCACAGCGGGCGGAGGCTCCGAGGGCCTGGGAGGCGCGCAGGCGGGTGCTGCCAGCTAGGAGCGCCCCTGGCCCAGGGAGGCCCCCAGGATTTCCAATGGAGGCCCCCACGGCGTCCAGAGCACCCCTCGCGAGGCCCAGAGGGCCCCAGGGGGGCTCCAAAATGAAGCGGGGAGCTGGGGGCACCTTGGCCCAGGGGCACCTGTAGCAGTCCCCGGCGGAGGAGTCACGGCGCTCTTGCCCAGAGGTTTCCGGACGCCTCCCGAGAATGTCGGAGAGGTCCTGGAGTGGTTCCCGGGCGTGCCACGCCAGGCGGGGGACGAATACGACCTCTCTATAGAATTGCAAGATTCTGACACCATAATGAACCGACGTCGGAGATCTAGATCCTAGACCTCTGGTGCGAATTTGTTTCAGAAAGGGGGCTGAGGCGTCCCGACCTCTTCCCGAGGGCAGACTCCTCATCATCAAAGGCATCTCGTTGACGGCCCTGGGATGTCCCGAGCCCAGCACTGAGCAGCGACCGACCGTCCCGGCGTACCCAAAGGCCTACCACGGAATTGTCTTAGAACCCCAAAATGCTCTAAGAACGGAAGCACTGTTTTTAGAACACAAGCCCGATGAGCTAAAACAGAACAATCTCGGCCAGAAATGCTCTCAGAACACTTCGCGCAGACCAGAAAAGGCGCTTAGAGCACTCGCTGGTGGGCCTGTAGGCGAGCCAGAACGATTCGCCACTGCTCGACAGAGGCGGCCACGGGAGGCCGAACACAGTGAAGGAGCGCCGTCTCGAGTTTCGGAGGCGGCCAAGAGGGGGGCGTCCAAGAGGGGGGGGGGGGGGGGCGCAAATCATGGCCGGCGGCACGTGCGCGGCCCAAGGGGGGGCCAGGGAAGCATTGAAACAAAAAGCGTCGCCATGAAATCTGGGGAGATATCATGGCCCCCGCCACGAGATCCACCCACCCCTGGTCCTCACCCCCCTTGGCCGACCCCGAGATTTCTGCAGGAAGTAGGAGGTCGGGGACCGCGGCCACCACTTGGGACGCCCGAAATGGGTACGGGAAAAATGGTACAATGCCCAACAACAGATGTTGCCCCAAACCGACAGCGGCCGCTGTGGGGCAGGCGGCTCTCTGCCTTCAAAGAGCAGCGTCCGCGGCGGCGCGAACAGCGAGTCCTGCTCAAAATGAAGAAAAGCTGCTGTTGGGAATCGTGCCCATTCTTTCTGTAACCCGTGTCGACCGTCCTGGACCACGGCGTCGGCATTCCGTCCGCGGCGGGCGGGGTCGGCGGCGGACCTTCGTCAGGTCGCCCACGAGCAGGGCGACCGCGTGGCGCAGCGTGCCCCCTGCCGGGGGGGGGTGGCCGCGCCGAGCGCACGCCTGCTGCTTCTCAGCGGCTGGGCTTGGGTCGGGCATGCCCTCCCGCAGGCGGATGTTCGAGGAAGAATAAAGAGTTGCGAAACATACTCCAGCATTGTAAAACATAGTAGATCACTCGCCCCCACACTTTAAAACAAAAAACGGCTTGGGGACGTTCCTCCTGCAGAGGGACGTGCCCGACGTAAGGCTGGGCGAAGTGACTGCGCTGGCGGAAGGGCATATGTTCGGCGAACAGTTGCGGATGAAGTCGCATTGCGCGGGGGGGGGGAGGAGGAACGCCCGGCGACGGCGGGAGGGAGCCCGGAGCGCACACGGCCGAAAGCATGATCAAGAGACATTTCGTCGTCGTCGTCGGCGGCGCCGCCGCCGCCGCCGCCGCCGCCGTCGGTGTCGGTGTCGGTGTCGGTGTCGTCGTCGTCGTCGTCGTCGTCGTCGTCGTCGTCGTCGTCATCGTCGTTTTTGTCGTCGTCGTTGTTCATGGTCGGCGGCACCGGCCGTACGGCCTTTCCACCATGATTAAGAAACATAGCATTCAAACAAAAACGGGCCATTGTCCTAGACGCCTCATAAAAAACAAAACTGGGCCAGTTTCTGTGGTTGTTGGCCCGGCTTTTCGAGAGGAGGTTTCTTAATCAGATGCTCGACTGTGGGGCAACCCGGCGCTTCGCCCAAATCACTCTGCGTCAGCATGACGGACAGGACCCTTCAAGGGAAATTTCGTTGCTGTGTGTTTTCCGACGCTTTCAGCCCCCTGGGGGCCATCAACGGGCCGGGGGCGTCAACAATAACTGCCCAAGATGTACCACAGGTCCTGAGGGGAACCCAAGGTCTAGGAACCGTTGCCCTCAAGGCTCCTTTCATTCGTGAAGATCTCTCGGGTGGGATGGATGTGCGGGGGCGACGAGGAGGGGGGAAGCGACCAGGAGGAGGCAGAGCAGGAATAGTTAAAGGAATGACAGAACAGCGGGAAGGAGAAAGTGCAGGAGGAGACAAAGTGCGGGAGAAGATCCTCCCAGTCGCTGCTAGATGCTAGACCTTGACAGAACCAAGCCGGAACTCACTTGCTCGCTTTCTCGTCTCAGCTTTTTAGGGTAACCCACCTATTGGTTGGTATTAGCTTCCAATGTGTTGCGTCGTGCTAGTTCGCACCACGTGGTACCAGGAGCTAAGACTAATCGCATAGTGAACGTCCCAGTGCCTGGAGTGCATAGCTGGATATACGAAAGAGGTTCCACATAGTCAACGGAACGCATGCACAGCAGCAGCACAAGCAGGGGGAGGGAAGCGGAAGGCAGAAAGGAAAGAGGAAGAGACGAGAGCAGCACGGAGAAGGCAGCAGAGCAGCGAGCGAAAGAGGCGACAGCAGAGCAGGAAAGAGGGGAAAGCACGGCAAGCAGAGCAGCAGGGGGACGGGAGACCAAGCAACAGCAGGCCAAACAGATGAAACACTGTAGCGGTATAAAGAGCGTGGATCACCTGCCCCACGGGAGAGCACAGCAGCATCCTTCAGCGGCTCAGAACTCAGCGCATCAGCGGAGGAGGAGGAGGAGGAGGAGGAGGAGGAGGAGGAGTAGGAGGAGGAGGAGGAGGGGAGGGGGAGGAGGAGGAGGGGCAGGACGAGGTGGAGGGCAAAAAGGTGATGCGGCGGGGGCTCACGAGTTGTACATGTAGTGTTAGAGGTAGAGGTGACAGTAGAGGTACAAGTAGAGGTACAAGTAGATGTAGCGCAAGTGTTGGTCGCCGTCCCAAGTGTGGGTGGAAGCCGAAGGGCGCCTAGTGACGGGCACCGTGGTACTGGTCTGTCCAGGAAACCGGCTGCGCAACGTCCCACGCCAGGGTCTTGCACTGAGTTCTGGAGCTGGTGTCGGAGCTTGGAGACGCAGTCGACGCCGGAATTGTAGCTGGAGTCGGGGGTGGGGCCGAAGCCGGAGCTGGCGCTGGAAGAGGAGTCGAAGCAGAGGTCGGAGCTGGCGCCGGCCGCTGGAGCGGTAGGCGCGAAAGAGCCAGTGGGGACATTCGGAAATGAGAGCCACGCCAATGCGGGGTCGGAGTCGTGGCGCTGATGGTCCTGGTTATAGCGGTGTTGCGGATGGTGGGGTTGATGGCAATAGGCGTGGTATCCACCTTCTTCCCGTGGTACCCGCCGTGTTGTTCATGGTAGACGTCGTGCTGCACGTGATGGTCACAAAGTTCTTGGTGTCCGTCGCGCTGCTCGTGGTACCCGTAGTGCAGAGTGGAGCTGAAGTTGGAGTCTGTGTCGGAGTTGGCGCGGTCGCGAAGCAAGAGAGTCCTCGGATGTGTTGTCATGTCAAGCACCGGAGCCAGTGGATGGTCCTAGGTGGACCTGGCGTCGTGACCGTCGAGGTGTTGCCCCCGAGACGTGGAGCTCATCGCACGGCGTCGGAGCTGGCGCGCTGCTGCTGTGGCTGCCGCTGCTGCTGCTATCGATGCTTGGCTTCGCCTTGAAATCGCAGAGACTCCAACGCATCAAAAATAGCCAATGATACTTTTTGGTTTCCTGTTTCCAGCCTTTGGTCTTAAACAATTAGCCAATGATGCGGATGCTGGACCCTTTTGTATCACCCATAATGCTGGGTTGCGCCATGAGACGGCGGATAGGCTAGCATGTACGAAACGGATGGATGGTCAGACGAACGCCCATTTCTTGGTCAGCGATTTCCTCGCGGCCATGCTTGACTAACAAATGCTCTGGTATGTTGACGTGAATTGCCCCTGGGCCTTGACGCATTCCAGGAATAACAAATTAACTCAGGTTGGCGGTCAAGATGCCATTCCACCTGGGTATTGCCAGAAGAAGCGCTGAGGTGGAGTCGGTATCGGTAGGGGAGTCGGAGCCGCGTGAATTGGAGTGTTGAGCTGGCGGAGGCTGGAGGTCGGCAGGTCGAGGTGGGAATGGGAAGTCGCATGCTGGAGGCTGGTAGTCGGAATGCTGGGTGGTGGATGCTGGGCGTCGATGTGTGAAGGGAAGCGGAAAGGTGGTGGCGTTGCACATCAACATCTTTGGGGGGGGCAGGATTTGTCCGCTCCCTCGGGTCCTCATTGGCCCTGGACCGAGGTGACGTTGCACGCGCATGCGTGCTGTTGGGAGTGGGGTCGTCAGAGGAACTGGGCCGGAAGTGGGGCAGGGCGTGGGGCTAGGTAACGTGCTGGCTGTGGGGCTGGGCGCGGGGCTGGCAGTGTAGACCGTCGGCTCATGGTCAGGAAATCCAGCGGTGCATTCTGTCCGCACCAGTGATCCCCTGCATCGTTACACTCAGGTGATGTCCCAACTCTGTAGGATAGTGCGCATGTTGGAACAACAAACCAAACGACAAGATGACATGTTGCCGGTTCTGCGGTGCTAGGTTATCACCGGAGTCTTAAAGTCAGAACCCCGGGCGCGTTGCCAACGATGTGGAACTCCTCTAACATATGTTTGAACACATCCGGCCATACCGATCGGCGTCCTAGTCGCTGCGCCGTCCAGAGCTTCGAGGCGCAACGAACATGTGACGGGGCCCCAGGACACACAAATAAATACACACAAATAAAATAATTCCCCATATTTTCCCATATTTTCTAGGTTTTTGTCTTCCCGCCCAACACTTATATTTTCCCATATTTTCTGGGGGATCGACGATTAATTGTGTCTGTGTGTTTTTTCCCCTCCTGAACATGGCACGAATACCGGTGCTTCTCAGATGCATGGGCGCTGGCTTCTGGGAGGCGGGCGGTGGGCGTGGGAGGTCGGATATGCCGGAGGTCTGGGTGCCGAGCTGTGGTGGGCGCTGGAGGTCGACCGACGTCGGCCCGGCGGCGGTCCCGGGAGTCGGCGAGCTGGTCGGCGCGGGAGTCGGCGAGCTGGTCGGGGCGAGAGGCGGAGAGCTGTTCGGGCCGGGAGTCGGAGTGCTGGTCGGCGCGGGAGTCGGGGAGCTGGTCGGCGCGGGAGTCTGCGAGCTGGTCGGCGCGGGAGTCGGCGAGCAGGTCGGCGCGGGAGGCTGTGAGCTGGTCCGTGAGGGAATCGGTGGGCTGGTCGGTGTGGGAGTCGGTGAGCTGGTCGGCGTATGTGACGTCAGGAAACATGCATCGCAGAGGATGACATGTCTTCTCAGTACGTGGATATCGCTGGCAACCAGAAGTCGAACTCTCCTGCCAATCAGCCGAGCCGTAGGGGGGGACCAAAAGTCGGACTTTCCAGCCGCTCGGCCTGGCAGTCGGGTTGGATAGCAGGTGAGCGCTTCATCCTGGAAATATGTGGATTAGGTCGCGCGGTAGATTGTGTTCATGAGCGCTCCATCCTAGGATTATGTGTATTCGGTCGCGTGGCAGGTTGTGTGACGGTAGCCTCAAACATTGCATTAGGGAGGGCCCTTCGAGAAAACCAGAGGACCCAACTTAGTGGCGACGCGAGCGTTACCATCGGCATTTGGCTTCAGATCATGTAAGTCCGCTGGCTGTTGCAGCAAACAGGTTGCAGCAGAGTCGATGGTGCTGGCGTCGATGCTGAAGCTGGTGCCGGTGTCGATGCTGCTGGAGTCGGTGCCGGAGTCGGCGTTGCCGCTGGCGTCAGTGCCAAAATCGATGCGGGCGCGTTGCTGCAGATGTCGGTGCCAGAGTCGCTTCCGGAGTCGATGCTGCTGGCATCGGTGCTGGAGTCGGCACTGGAGTGGTGCGAGCGTCGGGAACCCGCGGCGGGTCGGCGGGGGCAGGTCGGGTCAGGCATTCGAGTCGGAACCGTGTACGGCCACAGCCCCGGAGTGCGTCAACAAAATGGCACTCTCCCGTCCAAATGGGGGATGTCAGAGGTTCCGGGCGCCAGTAAATCTGCACTCTCGTATGTCACGAGATACCCCCCGCGGCCTCGCACCATGGTGGCTGTTCGTGGTCGTGGTGGCTGTTCGTGGTCGTGGTGGCTGTTTCTGGTCGTGGTGGCTGGTCTTGGTCGTGGTGGCTGTTTCTGATCGTGTTCGTGGTGGCTGTGTCTGATCGTGGTGGCTGTTCGTGGTCGTGGTGGCTGTTTCTGATCGTGGTGGCTGTTCGTGGTCGTGGTGGCTGTTTCAGGTCGTGGTCGTGGTGGCTGTAGCTGGTCATTGTGGCTGTTCGTGGTCGTGGTGGCTGCTTCTGGTCTGGATGCCGGAGGTTGGCCCTGTGAGCTGGGATACCGAGTTCAGGGAAGTAGAATGTCGAAGGATGGTGGTGGAACGGGTGCTGGAAGTGGGGGGCTGGAGTGCTGAGACGGCGGGGGCGGTAGGCCGATGGGTTGCGGTGGAGGGGGGGCGCCGGTTGCTGGAGATAGGAGGCTGGAATGCCGAGTCGGTTGCGCCGGGGAACCGACATGCGGAGGTGGGCGCGGGGAGGTGGAGGGCAACTGGCAACCGAAATGGTGCTGGTATCACGGCGCCCGGGGTAGCGGATGGAGGGCGCTCGGAATCCAGCGGCGGGCAAGGACGCGGGTGGAGGGACCGTGTCCTCGGACCCCCTCACGCACCCAATGTGGCATCGCGTCGTAACCGGCTGCCGTCGGCAAGGGGGTCTGGGCTTATCGTTAGTATCTAGTGCACCTGTTCATCGCATAGATCAGGAGGGCGACGGTCGCGAGCGTCTCCAGTTGGCCAAAAGGTTCACCAAAAGAAGCGAGCGGAGGTTCACGAAGTGGCGCGAGTCGAGGTGCAGAAACTGCGCGGCAAGTCGTTTCACCACCGGGCACTTCGCGTAGTGCTCGATTGCGTCCTGGGTGTGCAGCCTCCTTCAGAATAGGCGCGGTCCGCGTCGTTGAAAGCGACGGGCTGTGGTCCATCTGTTCCCCATGGTGCTGCATGTTGCCGATTGCGCTCGAGGAGACACCAGCGCGTTCAGCTGCTGGAGGTGGTGGAAAACTGCCCAGCCGTGCAAATTTTCCGTGCGTTGCCGAACCGGAAATCGGCTAGTGATGTGGGCGTGGTCGGGTGAGTTGAAGTACCAGCGTCGGCGTTGGCGTTTGTGGCGGACTCGGTGCTCGGCTGGTGGCGCTTGCGCCTGCATCAATCAAGCATGCACCGAGGATTGGAAGCAGGCGCGTGTGCGGCCCCAGTCCTTCACTGTGTAGGGCCTTGGGCGCGTCGGTGCCACAAAGCGGTACAAAACGGCAGGCGCCCCCAAAAGCATCGTCATGTCTGAAAAATCTGCGTCCAAACGAAAATGGTACGAATGTTGGAACCATCGATCCCACATCGATCACGTCTGCAAGCGGTCGGTTTCCCCAAAAGTGATCTGAGGAAACGGGTGGGTCGGTTGAAGGTGCAGTTGTAACTTGCGTTGTTGGGGGCTTGGGGGGGGATCAGGAGAGGAGGGTGACAGTGGGGAGGATGTGGGATAGCGGAAGGGTGGCGAGGGGAGTGGGAGGGCCCATGCAAGTGGGATGAGAGAACCGCACGAATACAGAGGCGCAGCGGCGGCCTCAACAGGTCCCGAGCGCGCCGTCCATGGCCGCCCCGAGGGAGGGCGACGGGAACGGGGCAACTGAATATGGGGGGAACTGGGGGAACCAGAGGGGCGTAGTGATGCAGGTTCTCGGTATCGACCAAACGCGGCATACGGTCGATCTCCATGCTGGTGCTGCGAACGTGGTGATAGAGTTGATGGAAATCTGGCGGCGCGCAAAGGGGGGTAGGGGGAGGGGGTAGGCGTCTTAGAAGGAGGCTGCTCCTTAGAAGGCGCCGGCCTTACATCTGCATGCAAGGCCCGCGCCTTCTAAGAAGCAGGGTTGTTTCTAAGACGCCTCCCCCCCTCCCCCTACCCTTAGGTCGGGCCTGTCCCCCTACAGGGGATTTTGGACGAAGAATGAAAATCGCCAAAACATACGCAAAACAAATTAACAAACATGCTCAACAAATGGTCCCCGGACTATTTTTGACTATTTTTGATATTCCCCCTGTAGAGGGACACGCCCTGAAGTGCCCGGACAGAACACCTGGGCGACACAACCCGAAGGGAGGTGCCCAAGGTGCCTGCATGAATTCACATGCAATCGGACCTCGCAACACGAACGGCGGCACGGACCGCCCCAGGCGTTATCTGCGCCGCCGTTGCGAAGTGCCTCGAGATGCCACCCCGAAACACGGCCACCGGCACCACCCCCACTTGGCCGCCGGCCTCAAGCAACGGAGGCCCCGTTGCCCAAGGACTTAAGTTCCCGCGCCCCCCACGTCGGGGGACCCCTTCGAATAACCCCATCGGGCCTCTCAGGGGTGGTACGGCCTCTGCGCGTGGCCGAGAAATCGCTGGTGGTCCCGCACTTGGCCGCGAGGCGGTGCTCGTGTCCTCGCTGCGTTCCCGGCGTGGTAGGAGCCCCCCCTCCCTCTGGCCGCGTCCCGGGGTCTGCAGGCGAGCGTGGAGACCTGCCTCCCGGCGGCTTGGAAGGGAGTCGGAGTGGCCTGAAGGGGAGTCGGAGAAAACGATGGTAGTGTTAGGTCGGGCATGTCCTCCTAAAGGCGGATTTGGGGAGAAATCCTGAACATAGGCAAAAGACATCATATACAAACATAGCAAAAAACGCTCGAACAATCGTCCCCCTACTATTTTTGCTGCTATCTTTGAAGGTTCCTCCTGTAGAAGGGCGTGGCCGACTTAATGGTGGTGGACAGGGAGGTGCGGCGTGCCTCTGGAGGCGTGGCGGGCGCAGGGGGTGCTCGTCCCGCTGCGTGTCGCCAGGCTGCGGGGAGGGTCAGCGGCTTCGCCCGCGCGCGGCCGCCCAAGGTCGTGGGGCGATGCCGCGCCCGCATGATGGCACCGAGTGGTGTGGCAATTTGCTCGTCTTAGGTCGGGCATGCCCCCCCGACACGCGGATTTTGGAAGAACAACTACAACACCCTACAAATGCTCAAGCATACTCGCAGCATGATAGAAGATCGTCCCCGTACGATTTCTTGACAATTGTTTTGAATATTCCTCCTGTAGATGGACACGCCCGACTTAATGCTCGTCGGACTGTTCATGGGTCCAGTGCTCTGCTGACCACGCCGTCCTGATTAATCCCCGGCGTGCCGAGACGAGCGCCACTTCTTTCGTCCAATCCCGCATGGCCTCAATCGCTGTCGGTGAGCCCATATCTACCACCATGGTCGCGCGGTCTGTATACAGCGCGCGTCGTCCGATTAGTGTCCTGCTCAATGGGTCCTTGTTCTTGAGATGGTCCACGTACAAATGCAACTCCAAGTCCGCGACGTGGCTCTCGTCGAAAAGCCCGCGAAATCGAGCCGCTGCGCTGGGTCCTTGCTGCCGAGGCTACGCCGCGGCCCGTTCCAGCGAATCAATCCAGGAAGAGCCAGCTTTTGAGAGCACCGTAGATGCTGAGCTCATCCTGGCCGTAAAAGTCCACGACAACTGCCAGGCTGGAGAGGCCTCCCAGCAGGGTCGGCCGCCAATTGAACGTGTCCCGACGCGAGGTGGTGCCGCAAGTTGACAAACTAAGAACCGCGATAGCCTTCATACGATGGAACGGACCAGACTGCCCAGGGAAGGCGCGCCTGACTGGTTGGCGCAAGTCTTCTACGCAAGTCCATATCGGTTTCCATTCCGTCTTCATTAAGCCATGGCCCTTTCAGACCTGGATTTCCGCGGCCGGGCCGCAACGTGGATGAACGCCGTGCGGGACCAGCAGGTGCAGAGTTGTCGTGGCGGTCGCTGCGGTTGCGAAAGTTCCCCAATCAGTGCTTGCAATGAGTGGGTTCTAGCGGAAATTCACAGATTTGGCAAACCAATCCTGCCGATTTTGGTAGCAGGCTGGGTTCCCGGGCTCCCGGTTCCCAAGTTCCTGGTGATTGGTTCCGGGCCGATTTCGGTGGGTTCTGGGTTCCTGGGCTCCCGGGCTCCCGGTCGATCTCCTCAGCGAACACCACCCACTGATTGGGCTTTCCTCTGGTGTCATTTTAGGAGCACGGGCAAAGCCGTGCCATGGTCTCCGTAGCCAGCGGCGCCCACATGTAGAGTAAAGTTCCTTGCCGCACGTCTCTTGCAGTGCTCCGTGGCTGGTCGCAGAGCTCCACAAGGTCGCTCCGCAGGGGTCGCCCGGCCGTGCAGGTGCGTGATCGGAGAGGTGCCGGCCTCGAGCCCGCGCGGGCTCCGGGCCACTGTCCAATTGCGTCTATCTTTAACGGGCGAAGAGCGGTATAAAATAAACTTTTTCGCCGTCCCTTACGGTGGCACCGTAGGGGGATAAACTTTCCAGCCGCCCAGGGGCAGGTGTCCCCGACGGCGGAAAGTTTATTTTAGACCGTTCTTCGCTCGCTGATATCTCTGAGGATGCGGGGGAGGTCGCCGATGCAGGGCTCGCCGGCGGCGTCGAAGAGGTCCAGGTAGCGCGTGGCCTCCGTGGATGCCTGAAGTCGACCTCGGGGTTCTGGCAGACCCATGTCAGAGGATGGGCAAGGGCCACTCGTCGCATGATCATTTGTCGTGGGGGGCGGGCCTTGGTACTTTGCTATGTGCACGCCCGCCCATGGACCCGTACCAGCGGGGTCGTGGGCAAGGGGCCGGAGAACGGAGATAAGAGGTGGCCATGTGCGAAGGGCAGCCAAGGTGATCGGGGGTCGGTTGTCTGAGAGTTCGCGAGTGTCCGTGATAGCGCTTTTGTAATCCCCGCGCGCCGATATCTCTTGCTCGATCAGTTCGGCGAGCAGACCGTCCATGCCTAATACCTCCATCCATGTCGGGAGCATCTTGGCGCGTATCGGGAGCGTGCGGTGGCAAGGGGAGGGGGAGGGAGGCTCCCCCCCCTCGGGTACCCCCCTAACGCCGGACCCCTTCCCCAGGACCGAGGTCATGAAGAGAAATACGACCTATTCCCGAAGGCAGCAGATGCTGCCATCCCCATTCGCAGTTACGGGTTCTCGGTTCGCGCAGTCCCAGCCCACCTCCATCGGCCGTCCCGTGCGGTGTTGTGCCAACCGCTCCGCACTGAGAAGTGAGCGGAGAAATTGGCATACCTCCGTCCATTGTGTCCGAAGATGGGTGCGGTGGGTGTAGAAGCAACTGGAGTCCAGAGGAGGAGTAAGAGCGCGGTTCCCCCACAACCCTCCCTTGCACCAGGAGCACCTTTCCAAGTGGCCGATGCCGTATGCTGCCGTCCGTAAAAGCAGCGATCTCGATGTTGCACCACAACAGGTAAAGATCAGATCGCGGCCCCAAGCCCGAGCAACATGACCGAGCGAGTCGACGATCCCCAAGCTGGTGTCGGAGTAGAAACCTTTGGTCGGTGCGTCGGGAGCGTTGCCGTCGAAATTGAGCGTCCAGCCCAGCGCGGGCGTAATCGTCGTGGTCGTCGTGGTCGACGCGGTCGTCGCAGTCGACGTGGTCGTGGCCGAAGGTGTCGGCGAGGTCGTCGTGGAGGACGTGGCCGCTGGAGTCCCCAGAGTCGTCGTTGTCGACGTAGTCAACGTGGTCGTGAACGCAGCTGGAGACGTAGGTAGTCGAGCTCGAGACGAAATGTCACCTGTGTAGGCGCCTGTCAGAAGAGATCCCAAAGATCTTGGCCTTCCTCGTGCACCGCCTCCTCGTCGTCCTTGTCTTCCTCCGCTTCCTGGTGCTCATCTGGTTCCTCCTCTTTCTCCTGCTAATCCTCAGAGTCCTCGGCCTGGTTCTCATCTTGAACCCCTTCGTGATCCTCCTCGTCCTGAGTCTGGACAGCTCTGTTGCTCTTGTCGTACTCAAGGTCCGTGGTCCTGTTGCCGTAGTCCTGGTCCTCCGCCGGCTGGGTGAGGGCGTTGACGTGGTGGTCGTGGTCGGGGCCGAGGAGGTACTCGACGGCCTGGTGGTAGCCGAGGTCCGTGGCGCCACCTCCGTCGACTGGCACACCAACGTCGCAAGTGGTAGGAGGGGCGACGCGGCAGCCATGGCGGCAGCTGCGAGGTAGTCAGGAAACGGAGCGGAAGTGCCGGATGTGTCGGGGGAGCGGGCGGCAAGCTGGGATGCCCTTGAAGCAACTCTTCCAGAGGCGGCGGAAGAGGGGGGAACATGTCACACAAGTCAGGAGAGACAACAGTACCACTGCCACCAGACGAGGGGGGTGGGCGCTCCCTCCCCTCGAGCTGGTGGCACCTCCTCCCAGGAACCTCTCTGGAGGCAGGACGATGCGCCACCAGCTCGAAAAGGTGGGACAGCCCCCCCCCTGGCTGCTGGCAGTGGGTTACCTTGTCCCTGGTGCACAAGGGGGCTTGATGAATAGAAACAACAGCGAGGCCATGCAGCCTGTGAACAGCAGCAGCAGGAGCAGCAGGTGCGCGCGCGCTGCCAGATCGCGCAGATCGCTCGATATCGCCCGATTCCAGGCCATTGGCGGCGTCCAACCTGGACGTCCCGCCCGTGCGCCGCCGCCGCAGCATCGCGGCGCGAACCTACCCGTACCGTGTGTGTGTGTGTGTCTCTTGTCACAGCACCGACCTTGCAGACGTGCTGCAGCGGATGTTAGCGTGGATTTCTGTCAATGCAAAACACGATACGGCGAGCGAACAACGAAGTGAATTACATGAGGATGTTTTGTAGTCTTCGTTCTTGGCCAAGAAACATCCGCACGAAATTCACTTCGAAATCCGGAACGAAACT
>CAUYUJ010018102.1:130000-137500 GCA_963575745.1 Prorocentrum cordatum | reverse complement strand
TTCATCCGATCGACTGGCAGCTATGATCCAATCTTCCATACAGTCCAATAGTTTTGATCTCATGGCGGCACGGATCAGGTCAGACTGGCATGCGGAGGAGGAGGAGGACGAGGAGGAGGAGGAGGAGGAGGAAGAGGAGGAGGAAGAAGAGGAGGAGGAGGCAGAGGCGGAGGAGGCGGAAGAGGAGGAGGAGACCATGACCACCGGGACACTCACGCGCTGGATATGCACAGACCGAGAGGCAGTCCCAGGCAAGAGCGCGAGTCGTGGAAGTGTCGGCATTTCGTGGCGAAGGTACGAATCTTGAGTGAATCGCGCAAGGGTCGAAACTAGGCGGGGCCGCGATTCTCGAACATATGTTGGGGCCATCTCTGGCGAGAGCACGATGCATGAGTGAATTGCAAGGACGTTTCGAGCAATGACGCGGCTTCAACATAAAGTGTGAGGAAGTTTTCGGCGGGGGCCGTTCGTATAGTCTGGGGGCCCAGGGGCACGATTTGAAAATCTATATTTCCACGGGAAACAAATGTCATAGAGCCGACGGGGACATTCAATTGCAAAAACACAAGAGGCACCGGTGAGAGGCGATCAACTAAACAGAACACTCAGACCTCAGACCTCCGACGTCGATCGCTTCACCACGTCGACACCCGCGGAGGTCTCGACCCCCTCCCCGAAGCCAGTTTTTCATCCTTTGTCGCTGTTTGGCGGCCCTGGGGCTCGGCACGGGCATTTCTCACCCAGGCCGCTTTTTGGCAGCCTGGGGATCTGGCAAGAGCCCCCCAGAAGCCGAAAATGAAGAAAAGACGCGCGTCTCGGGGATCCTCAGAACGCGTCAGCGTCAACGTCCTGCGCTCCTGCACACTGTCGGCACGCCCGCGCAGGACTACACGTTCTGAATGGCTCCCGCCTCTGTTCCCCATTCCTCGGCTACACGCAAGAGTGACACGCTTAGCGGGGGCCGCCGCGGGGCCAAACACAGGCATGCAAGCCGCCGCCAACGTCTCGCACTCGGCGAGTTTCGGCGACTGGGGGGCCGCATTGGGCCCGCACCAAAGGTCACTCCAGCCAAGGGTCACTCCTACGTGCAGCCGAATTCCCTGCGTCCTTCTTCGCTGTCTGTGCCCCAATTTTGAGCAGGGACCGATCGTCCCTGCATTCCTATAGTCATAGCACGAAATGCTCTCAGAACCCAAGAATGTTCTAAGAACGGAAACAATGTTCTTAGAACATAAACCCGATGTGTTAAAACAAGACAGTCCCAGCCAGAAATGTTCTAAGATAGCCACATAAGGTTCTTAGACAATGTTTGGTGGGGCTAAGGCGAGCCAGGACGCTTCGCCACTGTTTGAAATTCGTTCCCGGCCAGTCCCGCCCGCTGCCCGCCCGGCGCCCGCACCGGCCTCGACCCGCTTGCGCCCGCCGACTCCAACAGTTACAATCAAAAACCCTAAAAAGGACGCGCGGCAAGGACGCGAGACCCTTGGAAGCCGAAGTTGGGGGATTTCTGGGGCGGCGGACGACGAAAACCCCAAGGACGCAAGAGCAAGGAAGAGCAAGGACGCAAGGGTACCCTGAGCAGAGTCGCGCGTCCTTATTAGGAGGAAGGGGAGGAGGAGGAGGAGGAGGAGGAGGAGGAAGGAGGGGAGGAGGAGGAGGAGGAGGAAGGGAGGGAGGAGGGGAGGAGGAGGAGGAGGAGGAGGAGGAGGAGGAGGAGGAGGAGGAAGGATCGCTGTTGGAGTCGGCGCCCGCCGACTCCAACAGTTAGCGCGCCAGGGCGTGCTCGCCCGCCGAGGCGCCGCAACACGACGCAGGCGGCGCGGCGAGGGCCGCAGCAGGCTGCGCGCGGTCGGCCGATCGTCATCGTCATCGCAATCGCCCTCGTCATCGCCATCGTCATCATCATCATCAGCATCATCATCATCATCATCATCATCATCATCATCATCGTCGTCGTCGTCGTCGTCGTCGTCGTCGTCGTCGTCGTCGTCGTCGTCGTCGTCGTCATTATCATCATCGTCATCGTCATCATCATCTCATCATCATCCTCAGCATAATCATAAGCACCGTCAGCACCAACATCATCATCATCAGCATCATCATCATAATCATCACCATCACAATATCATCAGCATCATCATCAGCCACATCATAAGCACCATCATCATCATCATCATCATCATCATCATCATTATCAGTAGCATCATCATCACCATCATCATCATCATCATCATCATCATCGACATCATCATCCTCGCCATCATCACCATCATCAGCACCAACAGCAGCAGCATCACCATAACCATTATCAGCATCGTCACCATCATCACCACCATCATCCTGATCATCCTAATCATCAGCATCATCATCAGCATCATCATCCTCAGCAGCATCATCATCATCCTCGTCATCACCGTCGTCATCCTCGCCATCACCGTCGTCGTCCTCTGCCTCATGTCTCTCCGAATCACCGCCACCGACACAAGCCCTCTCCCCGCACACTTCGCCGCTCCCGCCCGCACGCTGCCACCGTGCGCCCTCTCCTGCCTTCCGCCCCCTCCCGTCTCTGTCCGCCTCGGCTTCCCCTCGGGATGACGATGGCTTGCGCTAACACGAGGTCGGGCGTGCCCCCCTACAGATGGATTTTTTTTTGGAAAAACATAGATTCCAAACATGCTCGAAAAGAGTCAAAAAAACACTCCAAAAATCGGCTGCGGACTATGTTTGACTATTTTTGAATATTCCTCCTGTGGAGGGACATGCCCGACTGAAGGCTGACACACACACACACACTGACGATCATCGAACGTTATGCTGCATCCTCAAAGAACCTTGTCTGTCTCGTCGCGGGCACACCCGCGTCGAATCCGTGCCGAGTCCATGTCGACCTCGTCGGATACGTGTCGAATCCGTGTCACATCCGCGTCGAGTACGCGCCAAATCCGCGTCGAGCCCGCGTCGGGCACAAGAAAATAATCCAGTTTGGGGGACAGGCGAGGTCCCCCGAAGGCGGCGCAACGAGGGCCGAAACAGGCTGCGCGCCATCGGCAGAGCTAAACGGGGTACAGTCCGTCGGCCCTAATCTACGCCAGAAGAACAACCGCCAAGAGCACCAGACCCTCCGCCGGCCAAAACGCACAGCACAGCCCAGGTGTGCCCTCCCAGCAAGCACGCAGAACCCGAGGGCACCCTCCCCGAACCGACCTCGAATTGGGGGTCAAACCTCGGGTTTGGGGGTCAAACTCGGGCCTCCGGCGGCCGTCCGCGACCCTTCCGGCCCCCCTGGGACGCTCTCGGCGAGGCGCAGGGCCGGACATCCGCCGAGCACCGACGCGGGCGGCCGAAAGCCTCGGACCTCGAACCCGAACGCCTCGAACCTCGAGTAAAGTCGGGCGTGTCCCTCCACAGGAGGAATATCCCCAAGTAGTCAAAAAATCATATGGGGACTCTCTTTTGAGCATCTGTTCACCATTTTGGGGGCATGTTCTGTGTATTTTCACTTCTTCCGTCCCAAATCCCCCTGTATAGGGTGACAGTAAAACAGGGCTAGAAACAGGATAAATCGTTCCAGAGCGTTCCGGAGCGCTCTCAGAGCGTTCCGGAACGCTCTGGATCGGCCGCGGCGCCCAATACATCCTCCAAACCCGCCGATTCTCAAAGATTTCGAGTCATCCCGATCCGATTTTGTCCCGATCTTCGCGTCGTTTTAGACAGGCCCGACTTAACCCTCGAGCCTCGCACCCCCCTCGGTCCTCGGGAGCGGCCAAGAGGGGGGTGTCCAAGAGGGGGGGGTGCAAATCGTGACCGGCGGCATGTGCGCGGCCCAGCGGGGGGGCCGGGGACGCAATGAAACAAGAAGAGGCGCCATGACGTCCGAGGAAATATCATGGCCCCCGCCATGATATCCACCCCCCCCCTAGTCATCACCCCCCTCTTTTCCGCCCCCGAGGTCCCTCGGCCCGGCTGCCAGCACGCCCTCCCGGGCCGACGCGCGGCCGAGGGCGGCGCCCTCCGGCCGGAGGCGCGCCGCCGCCTTCGTGCGGAGAGGGCGCCGGGCGGCCCCCCCGCGGGGCGGGCGGGGCCGAGCACGGCCGGCGCCTGAGCAGCGTGCACATGCGCTGGACGATCTCCGCCGCCATGGACTCGAAGGCCCTGCGGCGCGGCCGAGCTATGCGGGGCCCAGGCCCCCTCGAGTAATGAAAAAATCATGACGGGAGGTTTTTCCTAATTTTCGGCCTCCGGGGGCCCTCACCGGGCCTCGGGAGCGTCAAAAAACGACTCAGGATGCAAAGCCGGTCATGGGGAAAGGGTCGGGACCTATGGGGGTCGACGTAATGAAAAAAACATTACGTCGGGGGTCTGGGGGGTCGAGGATAGGCAGGGTCGAGGCTGCCGCACGTCTCTCGCCAGGTTCTCTCCAGGGGTCCAGGGTCCATAGGAGGGTCCTGGGCCCCGGGTCCGGGACATCGAGGACCCAGGATATTCCAGGATCGAGGACTCGGGACGCTGCACGTTCTGCCAACTTCGAGGGTGATGATGATCCAGGATCCAGGGCGGAGGATGGTTTTGTGCAGATTGAAAATGTTGCCTGCGGCTATTGGATTGAGGACTGTGGCTTGAGGTCCTGCTGCACGTGATCCGCGATTGGGGGTGTTGGATTGAGGATGTTGCCTGCGGGGGCATCGTCGTCGCAGGGACCGAATCCATCGCGATTTTCTGGACCCAGATGGCGATGTTGAAGGGGGAGGCCGTCGGGATGGCCCAACCCGACCAACATCGGTTCCTTTCCGCCCTGGAGCCTCCCAAGAAACGTGAAATAGGCTCAGGGGCCATCGATCGCCTGACAAGACCGTCCTGGGGCTCTCTTGCAGGCCCCCTGGGGGCGTCGTGGGGGCCAGCTTGAGAGGCCCGGCTCATTGACAAAAGGCGTCAGTTGTTGAATGTTCATCGCGTGCGCGGTTCCTGTCCTTCAGGCGTCCATGACGGCCCAAAAAGCCCCCGAGACCTGGACTTCTTGCAACATGCTTTCTCATTGCATGTGCACTGCGAGCTGCATCCAGGGGCCTCCGGCCAACAGCGTCGCTGTGCCCAGGTCGCAGGGGGGCCTCTTGGGGGCCTCCTCGTGGCGTGTTCGCGGCCTCTTGGGAGCACTTTTGCGGGGGTCTCTTTAGGGCGCGGGGG
The DNA here is from genome assembly GCA_963575745.1 of Prorocentrum cordatum. Taxonomy (NCBI): domain Eukaryota; class Dinophyceae; order Prorocentrales; family Prorocentraceae; genus Prorocentrum; species Prorocentrum cordatum. The sequence continues at coordinate 132,319 of CAUYUJ010018102.1, read as the reverse complement.
TCCCGTGGGCCGCCCGAGGGTCTCCGAGGGGGGCGCCTGCCAGCTGTCTCGGGTGCAATGCCTTGGGTGCAGCGCTGTCAACGCGAGTTGCCCCTCTTGGGGGCCTCTTGGTTGCTTCCTGGGCCCCTCTCAACTGACAGCCTCGAAGGATGACATGTCAGCGCGGCACCTGCGGGCTGGCTGGCGCCATGATTTCCTGTCGCTGAGATATCTCTCCCTCTCTCTCTCTGCCTCCCTCTTCGTCGCCCTGTATCTTCTTTCGCCCCACCCATTCTCTCAGGTCCGCCTGGGGCTCGCCTCCGTTCCGACTTGCCCTCCGTCCCCTACATGCGTTTCCATCAGGTCAACTCTGGTCGTCGTAAGCCTTCTATGCGTTCTCCGAGCATGGCTTAGCCCATCCCCATGCCCATCGGCGTTGCCTGGGCCCCACTGGGCGATTGACCCCCCTGGATGGGGATACAGCCTGCTCCGTTCGGGTTTCGAGGGACCTGTCCCAAACCGGGGCGGTGGGATGGTGGGGCTCTGTGTACGGATAACTGAAGGGGCCCCAGGACACACAAATAAATACACACAAATAAAAAGATTCCACATATTTTCCCATATTTTCTGGGTTTCTGTCTTCCCCTCCACTTCCCATATTTTCCCATATTTTCCTGGGAGTCGACGATTAATTCTGTCTGTGTGTTTCTTTCCCTCCTGAATAACGATCGGTGAAACGATACTGGTTCTCCCTTCCGGAAGCACTGCCGCGCGCCCCCCCAATCGCGGAGCCCGCCGGCAGAGCCGGACGTACTCGTTCAGCAGCTGGAGGAGCGTGAGCACGGCGGGCACGGCGAAAAACCGGGTGCCGTCCACCTGCCGGGGGGGCCCGGAGCAGGCGCCCCCCGAGCTTGCCGTGTGCACGCGTGCACATGCAGCAGGGGCCCGACCACGAGAAACTCTCCACAGGAAGCCCAGCCCTGAGACCCCAGGACCTCCACTGATTTCCTGTGTGGGGACGTCACGCTTTCCACAGCCAAGCCACCGAAGCCCAAGAAACCCAGGGCACCCTGGAGGCGAGCAGGGTGTTTCTTGGCATGGGTCCCCACTGTACGCCTGACATTCGTTGTTGTGTTGTGCTGCTTGCGTTAGCTGGCTAATTGGTTATGATGTTTAAGACGCCGCCTCCTCTGTACTGTACACACGTGAGCATCTCCTCGACGTTGTTACGGGTGCCTGAAATATTATCGTGCTGGAGAATTAGAGGGGATGCGTCGCGAATGCTGCTCGCTATGATCATGACTTGGTCGCAGATTGGTTGGCGATTCGCTCACACTGAGAATGCTCTCAGGCTGAGAATCAATTTTGCCTGATAGCGTTACGAAGCAACTACTGGGACGTCTTCGTCCGAAGGACTGCGGAAGACTCAGCCCCATTGGGGGGGGGGCTGTTACGCCGGGGTGGGCAGCCGGATCTCGGGCCGGGGCAAAAGCAGAATTTTACCTCCCACCATGTGCATCCGATGGCGCAATTCGACAGCACTGCCGAAGAGGCCCCCCTTCATAAGAGAAGACGTGGCTGCGGCGGTTCTGCCAGAGCGCTCCTGTCGGGTCGGGCGAAAGGGGGGGATAGCAAAGGGGGGGTTTGAGAATCAGCTCACGTAGCTAATTTTCCTGGCGCCTCCCGGCGCCGGAGGCGGCTATGTATCGAGGAATGGGCCCCTCGGTGAGGCCGAAACCAGCTGCATCCAGCAAATTTCGTAACCCCCCCTTTCCCAATCCCCCCCTTTCGCCCAGCCCGACTCTGTCGCCCGAGGGTGGCGCGGGACAAGCCAAGGGGGGCGGGGGGGAGGAAGCAGGAGGGGGGAGGCAGAAGTAGGCGAGCGCCTTCCACTGCTCGCAGAGTAACTACTCGCAGATGGCCAGGATCCGCCGGGGGGAGTAACGATATGCTGCATCGAGGGGAACATCTGCTTTTCGGACGCCTGCGAGTGCAGTAGGCACTTTGCGAGTAGTGGAACGCGCTCGGTGAAGAAGGGAGGAGGCAGGAGGAAAGCAGGATGGCTATGCAGACAGCGCCTCATGAAGTCTCGTGAGCATGGATGGCCACAAGGCCGACAAAAGCTCGAGTAGTGGAGCAATGCCTGAGAGCGCCGTCCAAGCGTAGCTGGTCGCTGGAGGGGAGACCACTTTTTGGGATCAATGTTGCCGGGGATAGTTTCCCCAAACGTGGTCGGCGCCACTTTCCGCGCTGTCAGGAAGGCCCACGAGGCGCATGGCGGCACCCAGTGCGCCGGAGGGAGGAAGCAGGAGGTAAGGGTTTTCCAGGATAACTCTCTGA
>CAUYUJ010018102.1:32500-127500 GCA_963575745.1 Prorocentrum cordatum | reverse complement strand
CGCGGGCTCCTAAGGGAAAGTCAGGCCACCGCGCTGATGCCGAATGCGAAGCAGAGGAACCATGAGAGGAAGGGCAGGAGGAGGAGGAGGAGGAGGAGGAGGAGGAGGAGGAGGGGAAGGAGAAGGAGGAGGCGGAGGAGGAGGAGGAGGAGGAGGAGGGGAAGGAGAAGCAGGAGGACGAGGAGGGGAAGGAGAAGCAGGAGGACGAGGAGGAGGATCTCCTCCCACCCCCCTGGGCGTCGCGGCCTGCACGTACGCGTCGACGCCCATGGGGTCCGCGCCGGGCACCTCGCGCGCGCGCGGCGGGCCCAGGGCCTCCGAAGGGCCTCCGAAGGGCCGCCGTGTCTGAAGGAGCCCACAAGCACACACAGAGACACACACACACAGAGATATACACACAAATCCCAAGATCCCCCATCCTTTCACATATTTTCGGGGTTTCCGTCTCCCCCACACACACAGAGAGACACACGTAGAGACACACACACACAGAGAGAGATACACACACACACACACACCCTGCTCATCAGAACCTCCTGTTTTTTAGATACTTCTAATTTTTTTGGTAGTTCCCCTCCAAATTTTAGAGGTTGATGTCATTTTGGAGGCGCACTTCTAAAATTTAGTGTGTGATGCAAAACCACCAAAATTTAGATGATTTGAGTTGCATGTGTACATGTACATGAACGCACAGCACATGGGAACACACACGCACACACATTCACACACATCTATCTCTCTATATATATATGTATATATAAGTATATATGTGTAAATATATATATGTATATATGTCTATACATATGTATATACAAATGTATGGATGCATACACATACAATTATGTGAAGAGCCCAGCTGGCTTCACGCATGTTCCCCCGCGGCACGGGGGAGCGCGGACTTTGATACGATGCGAGGGTATGTCGGCAACGCGCGTTTCGGCACACTTCTCGCACATTTCGTTGCCCCTGGAAGCGAGGAGTCGCGTTGGGCCAGGGGCAGCATCCCAGCGTAGACTTTTTTGGTTCGAGCAACGCATGCCTGGTGTGAAGCAGCGCCTTCAGCAATTGAATCGTGAGCGAGATGTCGAGGTTGAGGTTGACGGTCCTGTTTCGGCAGAGCAGCGGTCGAACGAATTTGCTAGATCCCGTTTCAAAAAAGGAAAGCTGAGTGCAAAAGACGTTGTGGAACTGACCGATGGCGCTGACTCGTCCAAGCGCCCTGCCAGCTGGGAGGCCAATGCGTCAAGGAATGTAAAAAAAAAACTTGCCAGAGAATCGGGTCGTCCAGATGTGTATGCCGCGGTTGGAAAATTTTGGGACGAAAAAAAGCAAAAACAGTTCAATGACACAATGTATTTTTCGCTGCCGTGGGAGATTATTGAAACGGACGCCAGGCCAATTTCTGACTGGTCCCACATTGAACCGGATGCTCCTTTGTATTCGACACGACAGACCTGGGCCAACGGCCGTGACCTCAGATTATCAGTGGAAGAAGTCGAGAACACCGTCGTTTGGGGTATATGGGGAGATACGGCACCGTTTTTGACTAGAGATTCCTTGTATCTCTTGACTTACTCTGCCGTGTCTGGCAACACACATAAGCGTCATAGGTTTTGTGGCTGGGCGAAACGAATGACTTGCGACTGTGGCTGCCGAGGCAGACACACATTTGAAGTTGTTTGGGCTGTGCTAGCTTGGGCGTTCCAGGTCATGCTTTCGGGGTTCCATCCAACAGTTCGCCACGATGGTGTACCCTTTGCCGAATCTGGTTTCAAAGGTGATCGAGATCGTGCTCGTCGTCAGGGACCCCTTCGTGCAAGGGGATGTTGTTTGCAAAAGCGTGGAGATTGGGCATGGCTGAAGCAGTGCTTGTTTCTCACAGGACGCGGCTGTTGAAATTGTACCGCCTCCCTTCCCCTACGCATCCACCAATAAAAAGGCTTCTCAATTCCAGGGTTGGGGGCGAGTGCAATTTTGACGCCCAGGTTGGGGGGACCAGAAAAACGTGAGGTGCTGCTGGAAATGCCACGCTGAACGAGGACCGAAACTGCCCTTCACAGATGCCTCTGCAACGGCAGCATGGAGAACGACGATGCTCAACCACGAATCTTTCATGATTTGGGTTTTTGCTGAGGGACACGAGCTCTCGTCAATTTTTGACATCCCAGGATTTTCAATCGAATATGTAACGATCGACTTGATGCATGTGCTAGACCTGGGTTGCCTACAAGTTCTGTTGGGGAATGTTCTGTTTGAGTTGTTTGTAAAAATGGGAGGCGCAGTGACGAATCCTGGCAGCACGATTTCTGATCTCAATGCACTCGTGCACTGCGCTTCGAAGCAACTCGGCCAAGACGCGCCCCCAGTGCGATTCCTAACAAGCCTCATGATTAAGCAGTCAGGGAAACCACCAAGACTTCGAACCAAAGCAGCTGAGACACGATATATGTTACCGTGTGTTCTTAAGATTATGGAGAGCTTCATCCCGCCAGATACCAGGCGAGAGAAACTCATGATGGACACAGTGGCGATGATGCAAAATATTTATGCCGAGCTGTACTCATGGGACGACTCGACGTCACCCGCTAAGGTTGCGCGGTTTGGACGGTGTTACAATGCTCTGTATTCAGATCTGGGCCGAATGACGCGCGACGAGGTTCCTGGGATCAGCTATGAGCCGTTTAAGTTCTACCCAAAGAACCATCTCCTTATTCATTGCCTGGAAGACCAGGTAGGCGTATTCGGGAACCCGATAAGAAATTGGAACTACCAGGATGAATCCGCCATCGGCGATGCGGTTGAAGTTGCAGAAGCATCACACCCTAATTGGCTCCACCGCTCGATCGTAGAGATGGACCGTTTCTGAGATCCCACAAAAAAAATCAGACGAGACAAAAACAATCCCACAAGTCTCGGGACCTGCCCAAGCGAGAACCCCGTTTTGAAACAGGAGCCGCCCTCAACCTCATCATCTGTGCCCTCTCTGGTCCCCCCCAGCCCCTAGAGGCCTCGGGCCCCGCCTCTCACGGCGCCTCCCCTTGGGTCCCTCCAGAGCGCCCCATCGGGAACTCAAGCGAGAACCCCGTTTTGAAACAGGAGCCGCCTTCAACCTCATCCTCTGTGCCCTCTCTGGTCCCCCCCAGCCCCTAGAGGCCTCGGGTCCCGCCTCTCACGGCGCCTCCCCTTGGGTCCCTCCAGAGCGCCCCATCGGGAACTCAAGCGAGAACCCGTTTTGAAACAGGAGCCGCCCTCGACCTCATCCTCTGTGCCCTCTCTGGTCCCCCCCAGCCCCTAGAGGCCTCGGGCCCCGCCTCTCACGGCGCCTCCCCTTGGGTCCCTCCAGAGCGCCCTCATCGGGAACTCAAGCGAGAACCCCGTTTTGAAACAGGAGCCGCCCTCAACCTCATCCTCTGTGCCCTCTCTGGTCCCCCCCAGCCCCTAGAGGCCTCGGGCCCCGCCTCTCACGGCGCCTCCCCGGGTCCCTCCAGAGCGCCCCATCGGGAACTCAAGCGAGAACCCCGTTTTGAAACAGGAGCCGCCCTCGCTCTGTGCCCTCTCTGGTCCCCCCCCAGCCCCTAGAGGCCTCGGGCCCCGCCTCTCACGGCGCCTCCCCTTGGGTCCCTCCAGAGCGCCCCATCGGGAACTCAAGCGAGAACACCGTTTTGAAACAGGAGCCGCCCTCAACCTCATCCTCTGTGCCCTCTCTGGTCCCCCCCAGCCCCTAGAGGCCTCGGGCCCCGCCTCTCACGGCGCCTCCCCTTGGGTCCCTCCAGAGCGCCCCATCGGGAACTCAAGCGAGAACCCCGTTTTGAAACAGGAGCCGCCCTCAACCTCATCCTCTGTGCCCTCTCTGGTCCCCCCCAGCCCCTAGAGGCCTCGGGCCCCGCCTCTCACGGCGCCTCCCCTTGGGTCCCTCCAGAGCGCCCCATCGGGAACTCAAGCGAGAACCCCGTTTTGAAACAGGAGCCGCCCTCAACCTCATCCTCTGTGCCCTCTCTGGTCCCCCCCAGCCCCCAGAGGCCTCGGGCCCCGCCTCTCACGGCGCCTCCCCTTGGGTCCCTCCAGAGCGCCCCATCGGTAACTCAAGCGAGAACCCCGTTTTGAAACAGGAGCCGCCCTCGACCTCATCCCTGTGCCTCTCTGGCCCCCCCCAGCCCCCAGAGGCCTCGGGCCCCGCCTCTCACGGCGCCTCCCCTTGGGTCCCTCCAGAGCGCCCCATCGGGAACTCAAGCGAGAACCCCGTTTTGAAACAGGAGCCGCCCTCACCTCATCCTCTGTGCCCTCTCTGGTCCCCCCCAGCCCCTAGAGGCCTCGGGCCCCGCCTCTCACGGCGCCTCCCCTTGGGTCCCTCCAGAGCGCCCCATCGGGAACTCAAGCGAGAACCCCGTTTTGAAACAGGAGCCGCCCTCAACCTCATCCTCTGTGCCCTCTCTGGTCCCCCCCCAGCCCCTAGAGGCCTCGGGCCCCGCCTCTCACGGCGCCTCCCCTTGGGTCCCTCCAGAGCGCCCCATCGGGAACTCAAGCGAGAACCCCGTTTTGAAACAGGAGCCGCCCTCAACCTCATCCTCTGTGCCCTCTCTGGTCCCCCCCAGCCCCAGAGGCCTCGGGCCCCGCCTCTCACGGCGCCTCCCCTTGGGTCCCTCCAGAGCGCCCCATCGGGAACTCAAGCGAGAACCCCGTTTTGAAACAGGAGCCGCCCTCGACCTCATCATCTGTGCCCTCTCTGGTCCCCCCCAGCCCCCAGAGGCCTCGGGCCCCGCCTCTCACGGCGCCTCCCCTTGGGTCCCTCCAGAGCGCCCCATCGGGAACTCAAGCGAGAACCCCGTTTTGAAACAGGAGCCGCCCTCAACCTCATCCTCTGTGCCCTCTCTGGTCCCCCCCAGCCCCCAGAGGCCTCGGGCCCCGCCTCTCACGGCGCCTCCCCTTGGGTCCCTCCAGAGCGCCCCATCGGGAACTCAAGCGAGAACCCCGTTTTGAAACAGGAGCCGCCCTCAACCTCATCCTCTGTGCCCTCTCTGGTCCCCCCCAGCCCCTAGAGGCCTCGGGCCCCGCCTCTCACGGCGCCTCCCCATGGGTCCCTCCAGAGCGCCCCATCGGGAACTCAAGCGAGAACTCGTTTGAAACAGGAGCCGGTGTCCCAGACAGGAGAACTCAAGCGAGAACACCGTTTTGAAACAGGAGCCGCCCTCAACCTCATCCTCTGTGCCCTCTCTGGTCCCCCCCAGCCCCAGAGGCCTCGGGCCCCGCCTCTCACGGCGCCTCCCCTTGGGTCCCTCCAGAGCGCCCCATCGGGAACTCAAGCGAGAACCCCGTTTTGAAACAGGAGCCGCCCTAGACCTCAGCCTCTGTGCCGTCTCTGCCCCCCCCCCCTCCGCCTCGCTCCCTCTGGGGTGCCTCGAGAGGCAACCCACGGCAGACTGAATGAATGGACACGAGGAAGCGATAGAGAGAGAGAGAGAAAGGGGAGAGAGAGAGAGGCTATAGAAAGAGAGAGAGAGAGAGAGACAAACAGAGAGAGGAACTCACGATACAGAAACAATGACAGATCCAACAATAACAACACCGAACACACAGCCACGGATGCCAACGCAGAGAGGCACCGTAAGAGAGAGGTTGAAAGAAACATAGCACCCGTTGGGTGCGAACCGATGCGGCGGCAGACACATAAGCAGCACCAGCAGCAACAACAACACCAACACCACCACCACCACCACCAACAACAACAAGCAACAACAACAACAACAACAACAACAACAACAACAACCAACAACAACAACAACAACAACAACAACACCAACAACAACAACAAGCACAACAAGCACAACAACAACGACGGTTAATGCCGTGGCGTCGGCGTCTGCATCGGTGTCTTCCCACCTCCGCTTCCCCCTCCCTCCGCCTCCTCCTCCACTGCAGCCATTTCGGCGCATGTCGACTGGGTGATTGCGCGAGCTTCTCCAGAGCAGCTCTCGGCCATGGACTCGTTCAACTGCTGCTGCTGTCTTGAGCATATCATGCCAGTGCATTCAGTGGTTGTCCATCCCTGCGAACACGTGACTCACCTGCGCTGCGAGTTTGCCAACTGGAGCATGGGCCCCCCAGGCCCGCACACTTGCCCCATGTGCAGGACCGTTTGGAGCGCGGAGTTCACAAGGCTGTTTATAGAGCGCTGCCGTGGTTTTCGTCTAGATGAGTACGACGCCCCCGACGTGCCCAACCCCGCAGTGGACGTCGATGACCCTGTCCCATGGCATGTCGCCCCTTGGTGCTGCCCTCGAGTTTTGGTCGCAGATGGCGTGTTCGAGGAGAGCACTGACCTACGAATGCAATGGTCTCCTTTGCGATCCCCGAGTGGTGGCAGAACCAACCGCTGGCAGTGCATGACGTGCATGAGGGAATTCTCTGAGACCCCTGAGACCATCGCCTTGGCTCGAGCTGCTCCGATCTGCGGCGTTCATGGTCAGTGCATGCTCGTTGTGAAGTTCTTCGGTGCTGATGTAAACGTCAGATTCTACTGGGCATGCCCCTGCACCAGCGACTACGACGTGCCGATCGCGCGAGAGAACTGCCCCACGGAAGAACTCGAATCCCATATACAACCCCTCATCGAGGTCGACTCGAGCAATGACGGTATGGATGATGGCAGAGATATTGCGCCGATGGCGGTCGATGCGCTCAGTCATCTAGAGGAGTTGAGGGACATTGCCGTTAGTGAGGACCTGGAAGCTCTCGCCCAAATTGCTGCTACCTCCGAATCCGACTAAGCACATGCACCCTGGACGGAAGCCATGTGGCAATAAAATTGTCCTGACCTTTCTCCTCTTTACTTGTCCCCAGTTCGACCAAGCCGATGGTGACACTTCCTGATCGCAGTCGTCGTTCCCTTACCTCCTACTTTCCCGAAGAACCTGGGCTACAGCCCATTGCGCTCATCTTGGAGTAGTTTGGTCAAGAGCTTGGGGACATCTGGGTAGGCTTCTCTTGGAGTTCCGCCTGGGATATATTGAACGTATGTGAGGCTCTTTTGGGGCGTCTGGCTTCGCGTTGGCTTCTGGCATTATCTTGGCGCCATTTCAATGCAGCCTCAGGGCCTCTCAGGGGGTCGCTTAATTGGGGTCAGAGGTTGCACGTCAATCGCTTAATTGGGGTCAGAGGTTGGCCAACCCGCGCGTTGAGGGAACCTACCGGCCTCTGATTGTCCGGCGGATTGTCCGGCAGGGGGGGTGACAGACAATCGATTGTGAGGATGTCTCGAGCGGGAACGTCTGGCGGATAGTCTGTCGGGAGGGGGGTGACAGACTATCCGCCGAAGTAGGCGTCGAGAAACGCCGCGGCATCGTCTGGCGAACAGTCTGTCTGGGTTTGTAGTTCAGCAATTTTGGCTCGAGACTCCTCGACGGCCACCTCGAGTATACATACGTGACGCAATGCCTGCGTTGAAGCGCAAGACTGGGCAGCTGCCTAAGGCCGTGCAAGAGCTCAAGGAGTGCATCGCCACCGAGGGACAAGAGCTGACCGCTGCGGCCGTCGAAGGAGCTCCTCGAGCCGTTCGGCAGCGCGCCTTCTCGTCGCTGAACTACGTGCTGAAGTCCGACTTCCCTGACAAGTGGGAGGAGTACAGGAAGCTCACCGAGGATGACCTGCGCAGGGAGTGGATGGCGTCGTTCGTCCTCGATCCTGCGTCTGGCGGCTCTGTGGCATTCTCGCGAACCGAGCGCACAGAGCGAGTCGAGAATAATACCATTGAGGTCTGGCTCACGGAGTCTGAGTACGGAGGACCAAAGTACCTGAACAACCTCGACCACGCGAAGATCGCTGTCACGACGTGCGAGTGGCGCTACCACAGCTCGAACAAGGCCCTCCACGATGCCAAAGTTAAGGAGTACAAGGTCCGAGTGAGTTGGGATCTCTACCAGAAAGCCAAGCAGGATACCGTCGGCGTGGAGCAGAAGGCTGAGATCGGCAACGACGACGCCGCCGCTGTCTCGGAGGCCTTGCGCAGCAACGCCCACGGCGTCCCGAAGAGAAGAGCTCGGGCAGTTCGGGCGACAACATTCCTTTGAAGGGATAGGGTGACGAGGAGGAGTCGAGGAGGAGGGGAGGAAGTGGAGGGAGGAGAGGGAGTGGAGGGAGCGCGGGAGGAGAGGATGAACGGAAGAAGGGCAGGATTCGGAGGCCCCGAGAGGGGCCTGCGAACTGCTTGTTTTGCAGACTCGGTTTCGCCAAACTCGGAATCCCTTGGTCAAAAGTCTGGGGTCGCGAACCCGAAGGGGCCTTCTTTGGCTCCTCGGGCATCTCAGATTTCGGAGGCTTCGTGGGACCAACGGAGGAGAACCTTAAAAGGAATGTTGTCGACCCGCAGGGCCAGCACAACGGCCAGTCCGCAGCATCCAGTCGGCCTCGTGCGCCACCGCCAGCCCCGAGCCCCGAGGCTGCAGCGCGGACCCAGGTGGAGGACCAGCTCAGGAAGGCGCTGAAGGACATGAAAGCGCAGGTCGACAAGATGAGCAAGGAGCTCGGCGATGTCCGTGCCATCGAAGCTCGCCTGGCCACGCACTCGTGGTCCTCTGGCGCCATGGCCTTCCTGCAGAGCAACACCGAGAAGCAGGCCACGAACGCGAAAGACCTCGAGACCAAGTGGATCACAGAGAAGAACAACTTCGCAGAGATGTCGAAACATTCATCTGATGACATCCAGAAGAAGGCTATGGAGCTCGATGAAGCCGTCAAAGAGGTGCAGGCATTCTACAAGGATTACAAGACGAACGTGCTTGCCGACTTCGCCAAAGTGAAGGCGAAGAACTGAGCAGAGAGCCGAGAGCGAGCCACTCCCACACACCACACTCGATCCGACGAGTGTGGCTTTCACAGTTTCCCGCCCAGCTCACGTCGGGGCAAGGTGAGCTGCTGGAGACCGCGTCGGCCTGCTCGATGCAAGCTTGGGGTGCTGCAACAAGCACGTCTTGTTCCTCCTCCTCCTCCTCCTCCTCATCATCATCATCATCACCAGCATCATCATCATCATCATCATCATCATCATCATCAGCATCACCATCACCATCACCATCACCATCATCATCATCATCATCATCATCATCATCATTATCATCATCATCATCATCATCGTCATCATCATCATCAGCATCCTCATCATCCTCATCAGCATCATCATCATCACCCTTCCTCAACCTTTATGCTTATGCTGCCACTGCTGCTCTCCTGTGCTCCCTGATGCTCGCACCTCTCTTATCCATCCCCCTCATGTTCCTCTCCTCATTGGCCTCTTCCCCAGCCGATTTGGCTTTGACGGGGCTCGCGTGCTACTCCACCACGCTATAGATGTCAACTCACGCTAGAGCGCCCGCATGGCGAGGCGATGCAACTCTTCTGGAGAAAGCGATCGACGACCATATGGGGCCGATCATCGCTGGGGGCGGCTGGGACTACGAGTCAATCGACATGAAAATTGGCGTCTGCACGGACCACCTCGCCAAGAAGTACAACGGCCTGCTGAGCGACCTCGTGGACATCGACCCACGGGGAGCATACTTCAGGCAGTCCGACCTCCAGAAGGCGATGATGGTAAGCGTTCTCAAGGATGAGCACCGAGAGGTGTTCAAGGCGATGTGCGCGTTCAGGAAGTGGGACGACCTCAACGTCGGCACGGTGAAGGTCAGCTACATGATTCGGGTCATGGCCTCGCACCTCAGGCTGAAGTTCGATCAGTACACTAGCCTGAAGAACAAGACCGACGCCCGTGCGCATCCTGCACCGCTCGTGGCGATCTACGAAAAGATCAAGCCTGACAGCCCAGCACCCACGGCCAAGAAGAACATTCTCAACCCGTTCATCTACTACCGCGACAGCGACTTGGACGGCGAAGACGACGATGAGGACGAATCGACGATCGTAATCGACAAGTGCTTCAACTACACTGAGATGAAAACCTACGTGCTGCTTTCGGATGGCTCTCGGGCTCCAGCCGTGAAGTACTCTGCTGGGGAGGATGGCATGGTTCTGGCGCACTTCGAAGTGAAATATTCCGCTGAGCCGTAGGCGACCGAGCTCCCGAACAGCAGCCTCGCCGAAGATGGCCTTTCGATACTGAAGCCCGAAGCTGCAGACTCCACCTTGAAGGTTAAGAAAGGCAAAGCCAAGGGCAAAAGCAAAGCCAAGGCCAAAGGCAAAGCCAAACCTCACGAGACTGGAATGAAACGACCAGCTGCGGCAGCCGATGTCCTCGAGGAGCCAGCCGAGAAGAAACACACTGGCGACGGCGAATCAGAGACTTCAGAGATCTTCAATGGGACCGATATCATGAACACGCTCCCGCCCAAGGCCAGGATCACCAACCTCGAGCCTGGCCGCAAATCCTACACGCTGCCCAAGGCCGACGACGGCGACGCTGCCATCTCCGTACTACTCGAAAGGAAGGCGTTCTACATAAAGCCAGTGTCCGAGGCCCAGCTTGAGAAAACCAGGAACGACGATAGGTTCACAGAGCTCCTCAAAGACAGGCAGCTCAACTCAGCCTCGGGGATCCAGGTCGGTTTTTACGACGATCCAGCCCTTTCCTTCGACGCAGTGGTTGCGATGGCAGCACCGACCGATGAAGCCTGATGCCGTTCACGCTGGCCCGATCGAGGCATCAGCGGTGCTGGCGCCACAGGCGCCTTAGATCAAGGTGGAGTAGCAGCACACACACATAAAGCATTCCTCCTTCATTATCCTCATCTGTCTCATCCAAGCCCCCCATCCAATCAAAGAGGGGGGATGGGGGAAGTCAGAGAGATAGAGAGATAGGGAGAGTGAGAGAGATCACGATAGAGAGGGAGAGCAATCGACATAGAGAAACCGAACACGTGAGAGAGATCGAGAGAAAGAGAGAGGTATACTACGGGAGGGAGAGAGCGAGAGAGGAGAGAGAGAGAGAGAGAATGAGAGCAAGAAAGATACCCAGCTGGAACTCAATCGAAGCTCCCGCTTTGAAAAGGAGATGCCATTGACCTCGTCCTGTAAGCCGTTGCCCACCCCAGCCCCCAGAGGCCTCGAGCCCCGCCTCCTGAAGTGGAGCTCAAGCGAGAACCCCGTTTTGGAAAAGGAGCAGCCCTCAACCTCATCCTCTGTGCCCTCTCTGGTCCCCCCCAGCCCCCAGAGGCCTCGGGCCCCGCCTCTCACGGCGCCTCCCCATGGGTCCCTCCAGAGCGCCCCATCGGGAACTCAAGCGAGAACCCCGTTTTGAAACAGGAGCCGCCCTCAACCTCATCCTCTGTGCCCTCTCTGGTCCCCCCCAGCCCCCAGAGGCCTCGGGCCCCGCCTCTCACGGCGCCTCCCCATGGGTCCCTCCAGAGCGCCCCATCGGGAACTCAAGCGCCGTTTTGAAACAGGAGCCGCCCTCAACCTCATCCTCTGTGCCCTCTCTGGTCCCCCCCAGCCCCCAGAGGCCTCGGGCCCCGCCTCTCACGGCGCCTCCCCTTGGGTCCCTCCAGAGCGCCCCATCGGGAACTCAAGCGAGAACCCGTTTTGAAACAGGAGCCGCCCTCAACCTCATCCTCTGTGCCCTCTCTGGTCCCCCCCAGCCCCCAGAGGCCTCGGGCCCCGCCTCTCACGGCGCCTCCCCTTGGGTCCCTCCAGAGCGCCCCATCGGGAACTCAAGCGAGAACCCCGTTTTGAAACAGGAGCCGCCCTCAACCTCATCCTCTGTGCCCTCTCCCCCCCCCAGCCCCCAGGCCTCGGGCCCCGCCTCTCCTCCCCTCCCTCCAGAGCCCCATCTCAGCGAGAACCCGTTTTCCGCCCTCCTCATCCTCTGTGTCCCCCCAGCCCCAGAGGCCTCGGGCCCCGCCTCTCACGGCGCCTCCCCTTGGGTCCCTCCAGAGCGCCCCATCGGGAACTCAAGCGAGAACCCCGTTTTGAAACAGGAGCCGCCCTCAACCTCATCCTCTGTGCCCTCTCTGGTCCCCCCCAGCCCCCAGAGGCCTCGGGCCCCGCCTCTCACGGCGCCTCCCCATGGGTCCCTCCAGAGCGCCCCATCGGGAACTCAAGCGAGAACCCGTTTTGAAACAGGAGCCGCCCTCAACCTCATCCTCTGTGCCCTCTCTGGTCCCCCCCAGCCCCCAGAGGCCTCGGGCCCCGCCTCTCACGGCGCCTCCCCATGGGTCCCTCCAGAGCGCCCCATCGGGAACTCAAGCGAGAACCCCGTTTTGAAACAGGAGCCGCCCTCAACCTCATCCTCTGTGCCCTCTCTGGCCCCCCCCAGCCCCCAGAGGCCTCGGGCCCCGCCTCTCACGGCGCCTCCCCATGGGTCCCTCCAGAGCGCCCCATCGGGAACTCAAGCGAGAACCCCGTTTTGAAACAGGAGCCGCCCTCGACCTCATCCTCTGTGCCCTCTCTGGTCCCCCCCAGCCCCTAGAGGCCTCGGGCCCCGCCTCTCACGGCGCCTCCCCTTGGGTCATCCTCCAGAGCGCCCCATCGGGAACTCCAGAGCGCCCCATCGGGAACTCAAGCGAGAACCCCGTTTTGAAACAGGAGCCGCCCTCAACCTCATCCTCTGTGCCCTCTCTGGTCCCCCCCAGCCCCCAGAGGCCTCGGGCCCCGCCTCTCACGGCGCCTCCCCTTGGGTCCCTCCAGAGCGCCCCATCGGGAACTCAAGCGAGAACCCCGTTTTGAAACAGGAGCCGCCCTCAACCTCATCCTCTGTGCCCTCTCTGGTCCCCCCCAGCCCCCAGAGGCCTCGGGCCCCGCCTCTCACGGCGCCTCCCCATGGGTCCCTCCAGAGCGCCCCATCGGGAACTCAAGCGAGAACCCCGTTTTGAAACAGGAGCCGCCCTCAACCTCATCCTCTGTGCCCTCTCTGGTCCCCCCCAGCCCCCAGAGGCCTCGGGCCCCGCCTCTCACGGCGCCTCCCCATGGGTCCCTCCAGAGCGCCCCATCGGGAACTCAAGCGAGAACCCCGTTTTGAAACAGGAGCCGCCCTCAACCTCATCCTCTGTGCCCTCTCTGGTCCCCCCCAGCCCCCAGAGGCCTCGGGCCCCGCCTCTCACGGCGCCTCCCCTTGGGTCCCTCCAGAGCGCCCCATCGGGAACTCAAGCGAGAACACCGTTTTGAAACAGGAGCCGCCCTCAACCTCATCCTCTGCGCCCTCTCTGGTCCCCCCCAGCCCCTAGAGGCCCTAGAGGCCTCGGGCCCCGCCTCTCACGGCGCCTCCCTCAGGTCCCTCGAGAGAGCCTAGAGGGAACTCAGGCGAAACGCCAACAGGCATAACCACTTAAATGTAGACAATGCGTCGGGGCAAGCGAGCACGCCGCAACGACACAAAAACACGAGCAGGACAAACGAACAAACGAGCAGACAAGCTGAGCAAACGACCAGGCGAGCAGAGCAAACAAGCAGGCGAGCAGAGCAAACTAGCAGGCGATAAAAACAACTGAGCAGGTTAGACGGCGGCAACGACATGCCCCGCGCCGCGGGCCCCCGTTCATCCACGGCTCTCGCACTGACGATCGAACGCGCACGTGTGCAGTGATGTAAACGAATATTGGTTGCGCCTGAATCGGTCACACCATATGTGAATATGAGACCTGCATATATGATATATGAAATACAGACATGCACACACTCCAAAATTTAGAGGATTACGTTACCCTACAAAATTTAGGAGATCAACTACAAAATGTATAATAGCACTCGCACGGCGCAATCACTTTTAGTAGTCTCCAAAAAACAGGAGGATCAGATGACCAGGGCACACACACACACAAATCCCAATATTCCCCATCCTTTCACATATGTTCTGGGTTCCCGTCTTCCCCCCACACACACACTTGTTGATCTGCGGGGCGAGAGCGAACCCTCTTCCGCTAAGAGCTAGGCGGGCTACGCACAGCTTGAATTAGGGAGACAGGGCACAGGAAGGCGGGGCCTCAGGCGGCCGGAGCGGGCGGGGCCCGGGGTGCAGGCGGTGCCGAAGTGGATCCCCCCCAACACACACACACACAAACACACACACACACACACACTTCCCATATGTTCGCGCATACTTTTCCTGGGAATCGGCGATGCATTGTGTCTGCGTGTGTGTGTGGTTCCCTCCTGAGCCCCTCCCCCCCCAAGCTTCCGCCCCTCGCGCCTGGCAGATTGAAGGGGAGGGGGGCGGAGCGAAAAGGAGAGGCAGGGGAGGGTCGGAACAGAACGGAACGGACGGACCCGCGGGGGAGTGCACAGCACGGAATATTCAATTAGACCAGGCCTAAGAGAAACAAAAACTTGGGGATATGAATTCCTGAGGGGGGCCTGGGGCCGTCTCAATAGGAACCCAAACTCATCCCTTGGATGCGGGGGGAGGCGAGGGAGGCAGGGAGGGAGGGAGGGAGAGAGGGACCAGAAGGAGAGGCAGGGGGGCGGGTGGAGAGGCAAGGCGGGGGGGGGGGGAAGGAGAGGCAAGAGGCGGAGCGGGAAGGAGAGGCAGGCGGGGGGGGGGGAGGAGAGGCAAGGGGGGGGAGGGGGGAGCGCGGAAGGCGAGGGGACCCAGGGCGGCACAAGAGGCCCAAAAGTGGGCCCCAAGACGGTCTAAGAGAGTGCTGAGACGGCCCAGGAGGCTCCCAAGAGAGCCCAGGAGGCTCCCAGCACGGCCCTCATAGGCAAGTGGGGAGACACGAGTTGACGTCCCGAGCTCCCCCCGACAGGTCCCAAGGGGGGCCCCCAGGAAGCGCCCAGGAGGCCCCCCCAGAGCCCTCTAAGAGGCATTCCCAGATGCCATAGAAGTTGTGAGCCAGTGGCAAAAGCTGTGAGCCTATATCACGAATGAAGGGCGGCTCGTTTTCACCACGGGACTCTCGCTTGAGACTTTTTCTGGTTCTGCGATCGCAAATATACGCGGTTATACGTTACCTGGGTGGAGGGCAGCTCCTCTTCAAATCGGGGCTATCGCTTGACTGGCAGGCTCATTGGGCTGCCGTCTTGTGGAGGGGATCCGACGTGAAGGGGCCTTCGGGCGGATGAGTGTATCGCAGCATCGCTCCTCCACCACCTTTTCCTACCCCTCTTCCTCATACTCCTCCTCCTCCTCCAACTCCTCCTCCTCCTCCCTCCCTCCTCCCTTCTCCCTCCTCCCTCCCGCTCCCTCCTCCTGTCTCCCTTATCCATCACTCCTTCCTGCCTCCTCCTGGCCATCCTCATGACTATCCGTCTCCTTCTCCTCCTCCTTCTCCTCCTCCTCCTGCTCCTCCTCCTCCTTCTCCTCCTCCTCCTCCTCCTCCTTCCTCTCCTCCTCCTTCTCCTTCTCCTCCGCATCCTCCTTCTTCTCCTCCTCCTCCTCCTCCTCCTCCCCCTCCTCCTCCTCCTCCTCCTCCTCCTCCTCCTCCTCCTCCTCCTCCTCCTCTTCCTCCGGCCCTCCTCTCACCACTGGGCGTGCCGCTAGGGCGGTCCGGGCGTTTCACGGGCGCGCCTGCATCACCGTGTATGACACTGAGCACTGGAGCCTGCAAGAGCAGCCGTAAGTAACACGTGTGGAGCACGGCGCCTCGCGCCTTTACCGTACAAGTCCCCAGCAGCTGCACGGATGGAGCACAGTGATGTTCGAAACGTTGCTCTCGTCTTAGCGCCGCGCACCTGCGCCTTCAAGCTCCCGGCAGCTACACGAATTGAGAGCGGCTGCATCTCAAACAGCGATCTCGCTTCAGCACAGAGCGTATTCGTCATACACATTTCCAGCAACGTCACATACGCATTGCGGCTCATGGCAGCATGAGCTGCATATTGCGACTTCCTCAGGTCTCAACACAGACAACGATTACACGCCTGGATCGCGGCCCATTTCTAGAACGGAAAGATTTCTTGACATCCATCTGGTGTTACGATGTGAGAAATTTAACCTTATTAGCGATGAAAAGTTTCGACGGCATGTTATGTTCAAAACGGTTTCCTTGGATAACTCCTTGAACTTAATGTTAGACTTGCCCTTGACATGGCTTATAGCTGTAAGCACCCGCGATCGTGCCGTACACACTGAATGGGGTGTCCTCAGGTCCCTTCGGATCCTCCGTGTCCGATTTTCGAATATTGCAATCACTCTTTACAAGGACCCGGACCCCCCGATTGCAATGGCTCCTCGAGTGATTTCTGGGGATCGCGGTGTGGCTTTCCCCAAAGCCAACTATCGTAAAAAACCGTGGGTTGTCAACGTCTGCTGCTTCTGGAGGTGGTAATAAGAAGGGACCTCGGGAGCCTTCTCCCCCAAAAATAACGCCGCCAATCCCAAACATGCCGCAACGAGTCACCCAGATGCCCCGGAGACGGTCCCGCGAGGCCCCAAGAGACTCTGAAGAGGCCCTGAAAAGGACCCTAATAAGCCTCTAGTGGGACTCCACATTCTGCACCCATCCCACCCATGGGAGTTTGCGGCAGGTATGCCGCGGGCCTTCATGGAGTGCGAGTGTATCGCGCACGGCCGCACCTCCCTCACCAAGGTTCAGTAGAATCAGCGCGTACAGTGAGGACGCACGATCAGGATGCAAGGGCCTCGGCAGGCCATGTCGACATTTTGCGAGCGGGGCGCGGCCAACGAAAGTGGCCAAGGATGGGCCGAGGAGGCAAGGAGGATGCAAGGGTATCCTTGGGAAGGTTGCCCATCCTTACCCTGCGGCTTGATGTTTGCCTCCACAAGTTGGAATCAGGAGGTGGGGTCCACCGACAACATTTCAGTTTTCCAGACTCGCTGGGCTCCCCGCCATTGACGGGTTACCCCATTTTTCCCTGTCTGTAAATCTTGGGCCCGCCTCGGAGGTTTGCTGGCAGCGGTCTCTAGCAGAATACCCTCTCTCCTCGTCCTACTCTCCCTTCTCTTATCATCATCCTTTTCCTCCTGCTCCTCCACCTCCTCCTTCTCCTCATCGTATTCCTCCTCCTCTTCCTACTCCACCTCCTCCTCCTCCTGCTCCACCTCCTCCTCTTCCTCCTCCTCCATTCTCCTCCTTATGCTCCACTCCCTCCTCCGCCCCCTCCCCATCCTCTCGCCTGTGACAGAAGAATAAAGATGGGCGTAGTGGACAGAAGCTGGCACTGGACCGCATGGCCCCCCAGGGTTTTCCCCCCCCTCCCCTTCCCCAAACGCTGCTCGTTCGAAGCAACTCTTTGGCGGTCCAATGGCTCGGGGAGGGCCCCAGCAGCCGGCAACAGCAAACACTCCACGGTCCGCGTCCTCCGAGACTCCTTGCCAATGAAGGGGGGCATGACGAATCGGCAAGAGGAGGAGGACTAGGAGTAGGAGTAGGAAGAGGAGGAGGACTAGGAGTAGTAGGAGGAGGAGGAGGATGAGGAGGAGGAGGAGGAAGAGGATGACGAGGAGGAGGAGAAAGAGGAGGGGGAGGAGGAGGAAGAGGAGGAAGACGACGACGAGGAGGAAGAGGAGGAAGAAGAGGAGGAGGAGGATCAGGAGGAGGCAGAGGCAAGGGCAAAGGCGCACCGAGGGCGTCGGTGAGGCCAGCCTGCAGGAGCAGGCCCTACTCAACGGGGTGCCCCTCCGGAATAGATGGAAGCGGGGCGCCACCTGGCCCACAGAGGCACAACGGGGAAAACGTGCCCCGCCGCAGGAGGGCTTCAAAGGGACATGCTCCGAAGGCTCGTTGGACGAAGAAGGCAGATGCTGGCCCTCTGGGGCGAACATCTCCCTTAAGAGGGGGGTAGGACCTACAACGACCCCTTCTGAAAGGAGGGGGGAACAGCAGGGAAAGACGGAGGCGGGCGGCGGAGCGGGGCGGCGCCCCAGCCTTGGGCAGCTCGAGCCTGCCTATCCTGAACGCCCTGCCTTTGTCCGAGACCATACAAAAGGCGGGGGGGGAGAACAACCGGACACTCCCCACGCACGCACCAAGCGGACCTCCAGGGACCACCCAACCGCACCACGACATTGACCAGGACGAGGGGCGAGGCAGCCCACGAACGGCAGGCAACGGAGCACCCCCCAGGCCCACGAGCAGCGACGGCGGCCAGATAAAACGAGAACCCCGCAACTTTCATCATTGTCATTTTAGTTGTCATTTTAGGGTGTCTGCTTCCACTCCCTCGTGGGCCAGAACAGACGGGCAAACCTTTCAGTGCGCTTACTGGGAGTCGCGATCGTGTCAGAGTGCCTCTTCGTGCCTCTGTCAGCTCGTGTAGTTCCCCCATCTGCAACTGTATATGCTAGCTCCCAAACTGGGTTGTAGTGCAGTAGGAGCCTCCCGTCAGTCCCATAAAGTAACATGGACTGGGGCAGTCGCCATTGTCGGTAGTTTTGTCGGTCATGCCTTCCCCGGGTAGAAAGCAGTCGCGGCGGGCTCTCGGGCGCATTGAGGAACCTCTATACAGGCCCATGCTCGGCTCGCGGTGCGTCCGCCGCCGTCTTTCTCGTGCACCGTGATCCTGTCCTGGAGCTCATGAGTCGCCTTGTCTACCTCCTGCTCCGCGGAATTGACGGCCCTCTCGATCTTCCCGCCCGGCTGGACCTGGGCGCTTTCTCTCATCTGGACATAGTCGACGCACAGCTCGGGGCGCTTCGGGCCCCAGCCGCGCGGGGCCCGCATCAGGGAGGCGCGCCTGCTCAGCCGCATCATCAACTTGCACTTGCGGTCCATCAGCTTCTGGAAGCTCGCGCCCGCATCCGCGGCTGGCGACGACAACGCCGCCCCCATTGTCAATATATTGATCTCCGTGCTCTTCAGCGCGCACTGGACCCCTCCGATCTCGCCGCTGGCGCTCCTGCTCTGCCCCTCGATCTCCACGTCGCGCTTCGAGACGCCGCCCGCCTCTGAGCGTTGACAAGGCCCTTCCCACGCTGCTTGAGCCAAAAGCAGCGACGCTCGCTGCACGCACGCGGCCGCCGGTAACTCGGGACCTCTGCATCTCGTGTAACGCCCTCGTGGCCCCCTCTCCTCCCGGGGGCAAAACCTACGCGGCCCCTGCGCAGGCGTCGGTGATGGCCCCCCAGCGTCGCAAATTCATGCCCGCCGCCGTCGCAATGCGCAGTGCACCGCGGTGTGTGTAATGTGAAAAGAGAAAGAAGTGAAACAACGAAGGATAGTGTGGCGCCCCTGCCGCATCCGCTGACATCTCATTGTCGGCTCAGGTTTCCCCTCCCTAGTACTCGGCGCGCCAGCTGTAGTCGTCGCTTCCCCATAAAATCTATTGCTATGTCATGTAGTTGTTTGCTTCTGCTGCTGCTTCTGCCGAGGTCGCGCAGCTTGCGCGGCGGCTCGGGGTCCTGGTTGGCGCGTTCTGCCATTTTCCTTTTCGAGTCAGCTCTCGAAGAGGCGCTGCCGGCAGGGCCTCGCCTGACTGGTGCTGGTCGGCAGCGCGGCTGAGGCTGCTGGGCCCGACCTCGCGCTCGCACGTGCTCTGGTCTAGGCCGGAGTACCTCGGTTCTCTGTCCGAGTGCCTCCGCGATCTGCTGCTGCTTTCTCAAGCGCGCGGCCGCCTCGCCCCCTGGGCCCGCCGCAGCCGGCGCCCCGCCGCCCCCTCGAGCTCCGTCTCGGGCCCCGCCGACTACGGCCTCTCCCCCCCGAACTTCGCGAGGGGAAATCCGACGGCCACCCTGGGGCGGTCTTGCCTGAATCCGCCCGGCGTCGCCAGCACCTCCCCGCCCGCCTCCTCCGCCCTGTCCGTCAGGGCCAGACGGAACTGAAGGTGCTGGTCCACTACAAAGGTGAGCTTCGCCTTCCCGCCCATCTCGTGCACGCCGCCCATCAAGCCCCCCCCCTTCTGCGGCAAGTGCGCCTCGTGCACGCAAATGAAGGCGATGGCCTCTAGGCCCGCAATCTGACCGTGCGCCGGTGGGATGAGCATGGGCCGCTCCGCGATGATCGTCCGCGCCCGGTCCTCGCCCTGTGCCGGGCCTTCCTTTCCCGTCAGCTCGCAGATCATCGTGGGGGGCGCCTGCGAGAACGCAATGGCCGCGCGGGTGCGCGGGGGGGCCTAGCACGCGCCCTCGCCCTGGGGCTCGGGCCCGCGCGCCGCGGCCCTCGCCCTTCCCGCGCGCCGCCTGCGCCGACGTCAGCTGGAGGGATCAGACAGAAGTCCATCATGATCTGCTTCTCATCTCCCTCATGTCCTGCGCCGTCCTGAGCGCGAGTCTCTGCGCGCTGCCGGCGGCTGAGGCTAGGTGCTAGGTCGACGGGGTAGCGCGGCCCTCGCGGGCCCCGCCCTGTCTGCGGCGGTCCGCTTCCTCGCCCTCCTGGGGACCCCGAGACCGGGGCCGTTCGCGGCCCGCTTGCCCCCGATGACCCCTGCGCTGCCGCCCCGCCCTCCATCGCGACGCCCGCCGAACTGGCCCCTTCTTCCCCCGTGCCGTCGTGGATCTTCCGGGGGGCCCATGGGCACATGCGCGTCTGCGCCTCTCTTGGCCGCCAGCCGCGCCGGGGCCAGCTGCTCCGCGCCCCCCCTCGTCGCGCGGAAGGCGGATCTCAGCGGGGCCCGGGCGACGTGATCGGGCTCGGCGCTGAAAGTCGAGCAGGCATTGGGCCTGGTCGCGCGCCCAGCAGCTGAAGCCTTAGCAACGCACTCCGCGGCGCGATCCGCTGATATTCTTCACGCAGCGCATGCGCCCAAACACCGAGGGCCCAGATTAGTAATGACGGTCGCAACTATAAATGGGTTCACAGGGTGCTCTTCACTCCCGCGCGCCATAAGTGCGGCTGCCATCGCAAATCTGCGCCAGCGGCCCCTCTCTGCCCCACCCGCGGCTGCGCGCGCCCAATCGCGCCAGAAAGGCTTGTCGATTACATCCGCCTCTCCCTCAGCTCCATCGGCTTGTGGTGGGTCGTCGGTAGACCAATGTCTCAGGCGGCCTTTCAATCTATCAGAGCCCACCTGTGCCCGCTGTTTCCGGTCGTCGGCCCAAAGGATAAACGCATGCATGTCGGGTCCACACTGGAACTACCAATGCGCCATCTCGTCGCAAAGCCGAGCCAGGGCGCCCAGGTCTTCCATCACCAAAATGACCCAATTGATACACTGTTGCGTCGTAAAGCCATTCGTCTTCCAATAAACGCGGCGTTTCCCTCCCTGCCCAGCATAGAGGCCCCCAGGACAGCGCCC
Source organism: Prorocentrum cordatum (assembly GCA_963575745.1). Taxonomy (NCBI): domain Eukaryota; class Dinophyceae; order Prorocentrales; family Prorocentraceae; genus Prorocentrum; species Prorocentrum cordatum. The sequence goes on along the minus strand of CAUYUJ010018102.1, from coordinate 106,434 downwards.
AGTCTCGGCCCCGAAGGCCAGGACAGTTGTTCCAAGATCCGTCGTCCTCTCTTCAATTTGAACAGGATGCTGTTTTTTTGTTGTCTAACTCCTCAACATCCTCCTTCTGATCCGCTGCTCTGATACGAGCTGCCTCGGCATGTTTGCTAAGCGCGCTCGGGTCTTCTAAATCTGCTGTTTGAGCCAGGGCCGCCCACGTCAACTCTACTGGCGCCCCCCAGTATGGGAACGCCCTCCTCGTCTTTGCTTTCCTGCAATACTGCAATATGCTCATCCTGCGCTGTCAATGCCCTCGTCTCGGCGTCGCCTCGCCTGCCAAGGGTATTCGAAGTGGTCGTTGCGAAGTGTTCACAAATCGATCGGTTCTGCTGCCAATCCTCCCACGCGGGGGTGCTTCTCTAGTCCGTGAGTCCACTGTTCTGTGCCCAAAACAGCCCGTGGAGAGTAATCATAACGCGTTTTAGAGCCCCTCCTGTTCTTCGGGCGCTGGACTTGCAACCTTTGCATTTCGTTCGACTGTTCTGCTCGAAAGCCCACAAGGTGTCCTCCGCTATCCTGGCTCTCCCCTCCTTCTCCGTCGCCTGCTTTTCTGCATTTAGTGCCGCAGAGACAACCGCCAAGTCCTTCAGCACCCCCCGGAACTCCTCCCCCCCCCTTCCTCCTTCGAACTGCACTCTGTGTTCTCGGCGCTGCTGTAGGAGTTGCCATCCTCGTTTCTTGAACTCCTCAATTGCTGGGTCCCTGTTGTTTTTCTTCGGGGAGGTCCTCCTCATCGCTTCTCTTCCTACTCCTCCCCGTATTTCCCAGACAGCGTCGGGCGTATATTCCGCCAGAGCGTTGGACCACATCTCCTGGTCCTATAGCTCGGCGGAGAAAGGGTGGAGGAGTTCTCCGCGTCGGCCACCTTCCCAAAGGCACGTTACGAGGGCCTCGCTGTCGGGCCCTGCAGGTCCTGTCGGGGGAGTCGAAAACTCGTCGACACCATCGTGGGGAGGACCAAGCCTAATGGGATGTAAAAGTTCAGTCTTCTTTTATGGGTTGGAACTCATTTTCCCACGATGCCTATGGCCGGGTCCTTTTGCTCTGGTCCTAGTAGGGCTCGAGTCCCCAGTAAGGCTGTGGTAGGTCGGTCCGCAGTCCCAGTGTGTCGTCACAATAAAGAGTCAGTCCACTCTGAGCACAAAATGTCCGAAACATTCCCACTGTGGTTCTCCGTCTTATCCCCGCAGGGTCCTACTGTTTCGTTTCTTCTCGCACTAGAACCGAGGGTCCCCTCTGGGTTCCTGCGGCATCCGAACTGCGCGTTGAGGTCCCGTCGGCGATCGGTGTAGTCCTCACCCCCACTCTGTCGCACTGATCCTCCGCCCACCCACTCACTCTGTTCGCTCTGTTTTCGTATCGTGTGCAGTGTGTCCGGCGCCAGGTAAAGCAGGAAAAGAGCCAGGGCGCCTCCTTCCCAACAGAACCTGGCCCCAGAGGCTCGCCCCAGGATGCTGCTAGGTGGTGTGTATGTCATTATCATCGCTGTCTTGGGTATTTTGTTGTTGATCACGATCGTCGCACCCCATAATTTAAAGATCCACTTGCTTTTCTTTCGCCCGTGGTGTATCCCCCAAAGAAAGCTCGCGTTTACCGTCTGAGTTGACTCTGGCCCCCCCCGCCCACTTACGAGCCCCACTGAGTAGCACGAAGTCCTAGTGTCGGAGCTTCCTGCGGGTGTCCTCCAATCGTTCCGTCGTGCTAGCAGCGTACGGATTGTAGTCGAGGATGCGCATTGTAAGCAGAAGGGGCAGAATGCGAGAGAGAAGCGCTACCATTCCTCTTCCCCCTCCCTGTTCGTGAGGAAGTCCCGCGCTTGGTATACTGCATGGTGCGCTTATGCGCATTTCGGGCGAGTCGTTTCCTCAATCGCTCGCTCCGAAACGCCAATGATTAGGAGGAGGAGGAGGAGCAGGAGGAGGAGGAGAAGCTGATGACGAAAACGATGACGAAGAGCTAGAGAGGAGAGTGGAGTTGGAGAGGAGGGGGAGGAGGATGGTAACTCCCTTATCCTCCATTCGTCCTTCCGCCCCTCGCAGCGCGACGACGGCCCTGGCTTCCCCCGCCCGCCCGCGCGACCTCCGACTGCTCCCTACCGAGCAGCTTCTCGAGGATGGCCTTGTACCTGCCAGGGCGGACACCCCCCCTCCATGTCAAACCTGCGCCAAAGCAAAGGGCAATACTTTCCCAGCCCGCCAGCTCGCGATTTGCGGCTGGAAGCCACGACGACAATGCCTGGTGCGAAGCTTGCTGGTTGACCGAGATGGCCCGATAACGCCTACAGTCTTCTCATCAGGGCAGCACGGGTACCTTCTACTTCGGGATGATGCTCGCATGCGCACCTGTCCACAACAATACTACGACAGCAGATTCGCAATCATGCGATGCACGACGTGGCAAGGGTGATTGCCGATGCAATGCGCTCCTCTGATTTGACGCAAGTGGGGCAAACGTACACGGTAAAAGCCAGCTCTGCAATCGGCCAAGCCCTCCTTCCGACCCTGCGTCGGGGGGGGGGCTTGATCAAACAAAGGGCAGCGGAGAGACCGGGAGGGGCGAGTGGCAACGTTCTTAAGGAACTGAGCTGTATACACCGACGCTTTTTCCGGCCCCGCACTGAAACTCGCACAGGAAAGTGGATCCTGGTGTATACGCATTTCGTTGTTTCCTCGGGAAAACGGGGAAACATATACAACACACACACACACACCCGACGTCGTCCCCGACCCTCAAAAAGTCCTGGGATTCAAAAACGGCTCGCCACTGATAGTTTATATGTTCCTGTTTCCGAAGTGTGGCACTAACACTGCCACCATTCCACCTGCACCTGCTTCTTTGACCCTCCCGCCCTGGCGCCCAGCCACCCGACACTGGCCGGACACTGGCTGGACACTGGCCGGGCAGGCAGGCAAACCAAAATGGCCGCTGACTGGATCAAGACCTTCCCCAAAGTCCGCTATTCCGGAAAGGCGACGAGGACGTCGACGACGACGTTGGAGACGTCGTCGTCCGCTGAAAAAAAACAATCCCTGGACAACTCCCCCCTCCCAAAATCCATCCTGGCCAATTACTCGAGCCGCGTCCGGCCGCTGGCGATCGAGAACCCCAGAAATGCTTCAAAGACTCGACGTTGACTCTCGACGATGACGACGACGACGACGACAACGACGACGACGACCGAGACCACGACCACGACCACGACCACGGCGGCGGCGGCGACGACGGCCGCGGCGGCGATGAGGACGGCGGCGGCGGCGGCCGCGGTCGAGGGCGACGACCACGACGGTGACGAGAACGACAAGGAGGAGGAGGAGGAGGAGGAGGAGGAGGAGGAGGAGGAGCAGGACCAGGAGCAGGAGCAGGAGGATGAGGCGGAAAAGTACGAGGGGGACGCCGAGGACGACGAGGTGGCGGCGGCGGCGGCGGCCGCAGCCGAGGGATCGGGGGCACGGCGCGGGCACATCGGTGCGCTCCCAGCGTTCCTGCGCGGGCCGTCGCCACCGGCGCTGCTGGGCGTCGAGCGTCGAGCGCCAAGGGTCGAGGGTCGAGGATCGACGTCCGACGTCGTTGTCTCGGAGGTTGCCGAAGCTTTTGGGGGTGCTCGGCACCACGGCTGGACGCAACTCGCAAAACTAGCCAGGATGGGCCCCGAAGTTGTGTTGCATCTTCGGGGGACCTTATCTGTCCCGTCGCGCCGCGATCCACGTCGAATCCGTGTCGAATCCGTGTCGAGCGCGTCGAATCCGTGTCGGATCCGTGTCGAAATCGTGTCGAATCCATGTCGAATCCGCGTCGAATCCGCGTCGGTCCCACGTCAGAGTACAAGAAAAGACTGCCATTTGCAGGACAAGAACTGTCCCACGAATGTGCAAAGAGACCGAAGGGATCCGGAGACCCGTTTCGAACGGATTCTGCGAGGGTCGTGGGCGGAGGCTCCCGAGTATGTCTTCGCCGTTCTTGGGCCTCTGGGGGCGCCCGGCGTGGCCACGGCTGGACCCAGCCTCGAAATTCTAATCGGGTCGCCGTTCTTCTCCTCCACTCCTTCTGCTCACAAAGAACTCCCCCCCGTCGCACCCCGAGGCCAGCTTTTTTGGCGGGCCGGGCGTTTCGCCTGAGACTTCCTCACCACGTATGACTCTGAAGCTTAAAACATGCAAACAGTTTCACAGATGGAGGGCGGGTGGTTTTCAAAATGTGACTCTCGCCTTCGCGACGCGCACATTCGTTAAACAAATTGCAAGAGCTTCACGGATTGAGGGCGGGTCGTTTTCCAAATGTGGCTCTCGCCTTAGCGACGCGCACACTCTTTGTAACAAATTGCAAGAGCTTCGCGGATTGAGGGCGGGTCGTTTTCAAAATGTGGTCCTCGCCTTAGCGCCGCGCACATTCGTTCTGAAAAGATTGCAAGAGCTTCGCGGATTGAGGGCAGGTTGTTTTCAAAAGGTGGCTCCCGCCTCAGCGACGCGCACATTCGTTAACAAATGCAAGAGTTTCACGGATTGCGGGCGGATCGTTTTCAAAATGTGGTTCTCGCGTTAGCGCCGAGCACATTCTTTTTAACAAATTGCAAGACCTTCACGGATTGAGGACGGTTCCTTTTCAAAATGTGGCTCTCGCCTTGGTGCCGCGCACACTCGTTTCAAACATTCGCAAGACTTTCACGGATTTCCATGATCAACGCACCAAAAACTATGTTTTGGAAGGATTTTGGATTACGCGGGCGCGATAATTACGTTGATTCGCTGTGTTGAGATCAAAAAAATGACGTTGTGGCACGATTCCGGAACGCCAGAACGCAGCAGTGAGGTTGATACGTGGCGTTGAAATCCCGAGAACAATGTTCTGGCATGCTTCAAGATCTTCAAACGGTTGTCGTCCAACGAGGCAGTTCCCTCAATAGAAATGAACTGTTGTAGGGGCCTGCGAAGATGGAGCTTGGAGGGAGGGTTAATCCCACCAGCCCTTTGGGCGTGAGTGGTTTAGCGAGCTCTCTCTGTTCTCAACCCCCCTTCTTCCCCTTCGGGGAGGGGTTTACCCCTCCCCCTACCCCCTCCCCCTGGGCCTGGAGAGGTCCTTTCGCGGGTCGTCAGAGGGGTCTTTTTCGACTCGTGGGAGCGCTAAAAAACGGCACCCCTCACGAGGATTCTGGCCCCGACGGGGGGGGGAAGAAAAGTGTTCCCCTCTTCTTTGAAGCCGAATTCATTGATTTTACTACGGTGTTGGCCCCATTTTGGCCTTCTGAGGGGGCAGCGCGAATTAAAGCTCCCCTCTTCTTTCAAGCCAAAATCATTGATTTTACAAAGGTTTTGGCCCCATTTTGGCTTTCTGAAGGGGCAGCGCTAATTAAAGCTCCCCTCTTCTTTGATCGATTTCCTCCAAGATGGCCCCGAGAAGCGCCCAGGAGGCACCAAGAGGCCCCAAGATGGCCCCAAGAGGCCCCCAGGAGGCCCCCAAGAGGATCCCAAACGGCCCAAAGAGGCCCCCCCGAGGCACCCAAGACGCCGAAAAGCCCATCAGGACGACCCTCTACTCGCCTGGGCGTCGTTTCTGGACGGGCAGGAGGAGGGGCCCGAACGACTCACACCAGGACGAGGGGCCCGAACAACTCACACCACGAGAAGCCCGAACGACTCACACCAGGACGAAGAGCCCGAACGACTCACACCACGAAGAGCCCGAACGACTCACACCAGGAAGAAGGGCCCGAACGACTCACACCAGGACGAGAAACCCCAAACGACTCAAACCACGAGGAGCGCTTTCTCTCCCTCCTCCTCCGCCTCGTCCTTCTCCCGCTCCCACCACAAGGAGGATGTACAAGGAGGCGGGAGGAAGGAGGAACAGGGGAGATATGCGGGGGCAGGCGGAAACACGCCTGAAAAACACGACTGTCGGCATGCTTCGCTAGAGTTGCTGTTTTGAGATGGGCTAGTGGGGATACGCGAAGCGTGAAGAATTCCAAAATCGTTGATGACTCTTGGGTTTACACTGGTCCTCCTCCTCCTCCTCATCCTGGCTCTCCTTCTCTCTCCTCCCTCATTCCTCCCCCACCCCCCCTTCTCCTCCATCCCTTGTCCTTGCAAGCAATTCCTCCTTGTCGACCCACCAGGCGTATTGGTAGGACAGCCCCTCCTTCCCCCCAGATCCCCCTTCGCCTCCCAGGCTCCCTCCACATTCCACTTCACCTTTCAGGCTCCCTCCACATCCTCCACATCCTCCCCCTTCGCCTCCCATCCCCCCACATCCTCCCCCATCGCCCCTCCTGTGATATGCACCGAACGTTGCGATTCCTCTATTCCTCTGCGTGCCGTTGGAGGGAACAGGGCTACTGCAAAATAATCATTCGGGAAAGAAGCGCTGAGACAGAATACGCGTTGTTATTGAAGAGTGGGCTTAAGGCATGCGCGCTGCTGGGGAAGTAGCTTGCGACAATCTTTCTAGTTGCTTCTTGCATTGGCACCTGGCGGACAATCTAATCATTGCGGCCACAACAAACAATGCATGCATGATTTGCTATCGAAGACACTGCGGCATTGCAACGGAAACGGAAAACTTGCAACCACATCTGTAGACGTTGCCTGTCATGACTATTGCTGCGAAAATCGTAACACCTGTCCGTCAGATTCCCAACGCAGTGCTTGCACTGAAGGGTTCTTACTTATGGCCTAAGGAACTGGGCCTGGATATTGGTCCGGCGGTCCTGCAGCTATGTAGCCGCCGTCGCCGCCCGGTCGCCGCAATAAGGACTGCCCCACATAGTTTGCACAGCATATGTTGCACCAAGTGCACAACAAATGTTGCACCACACAGACATGTGGAGATGTACATATATAACAAGAAATTGCAACAGATAACCCAGAACATTGATTGCACCGCACATACTACGCCGCAGAGTTTTTGTTATCACATATGCTGCACAACACAGGTTGCTAGAATACGCACACACACACACTGTTTGGGGTCCACGCTGGCTGACACGGTTTGCTGACTACATGCGTGCTTGCTGCATGCCCGTGTTCGTAGTGATAACATTTCCAGCGTGAGTCTGGCCAACGCGTTAGCAATCAAATCCCTTGCTACACGAAGGGGTGAAATAAGAAGGAGCGAGAGAATATGCATCCGGCTCCCAGTCTACACAATATAACAGCCACGAATCATCCGTCCATCGTCAGCGTGATCACCAGTGAGGCCTGATTCGGTATACAATGCAGAGATCCCTCCGCATCGGCCAGGCGATGCAACTACAGCCTCGGGAACCTGATCGGACAAGAACGGGAAGCGCCGCTTCAGTCTAATGGGCGCATTGGGCGAAAAAGAAGAAAAGGAAGGCGAAGGCGACGAGGAGGCGATGACGAGGATGACGTGGAGAACGCGAGGGTAGCGAGGAGCATGAGGACAACGAGGAGAAAGAGAAGCACAAGGACGAGGACGAAGAGAGCGAGGGCGAATCGATGCAACTACAGCCTTGGGAATCCGCCACCGTGCCTGCAAGATGTGGGCGCGTGAGAACGCAAGGTGCTGCTCGGTAGTGTTTTTTTGTACCCTCACAGAAGGACCCCCCCTCTGCTACCGGGCAGGCACGTGCACATCCCCTGCTGACTGATGCCACGGCCCCTCGCAAGACAACGATGGATCCGCGCCCCCGAGGCCACGATCCCTTGCAAACGCGATCACGTTTAGGTCGGGCATGTCCTCCTACAGGCGGGCTTTGGAAGAAAAATGTGACATAGTCCATACATCATCAAAAACACTCAAACATAATCGAAACATCGTCCCCAGACGATCTGTTGACTTGTTTTGAAGATTCCTCCTGCAGAGGGACATGCCCGACCTACAGCTGCGTGTCCGCGCCCCGCGCCTGCACGACGGCCCAGGCAGGCAACCAGGGCAACCAAGATGGCTCAAGATGCCTCGGAGACGGGCCAAGATGGTCCCGAGGCGGCCGAACATGGCGTCAAGACCACCCAAAATGCCTCCAAAAAGGCTCAAAAAGAATCTCAAGAGAACCTCGAACAAGGCCCGAAGACACCGACATTATTGGTTTCCCTATGGATAAAATGTGTCTTATGCATTCTCGCCGGTTCGGGCTTCCGTCAGCTCAAGACGGCCCGAGAAGCCCGTCAGCTCAAGACGGCCCAAGAAGCCTCCACAATGGCCCTACGACGGCCTAGAGGCCCCCGGCCCAAAGATGGCCCAAGAAGACCCCGCGAGGGCTCGAGAGGTTTCCAAGACGGCCCCAGGACGGCCCAAGAGGGCCTCCCGTAGGGCCCAAGACGGCCTCAGAATGCCCTTCGACTGCCTTAGACAGCGCCAAGACGTCCCCAAGCCGACCCCACGACAGCACCCACACACCCGGCATACTGCCAAGAGGGCCCCAATACGACTCAAAAGAACTCCAAGATGGCCTGAGAGGGCCCGAGGACGGCCCAAGAGGGCCCGAAGGGACCCCCAAGAGTGCCTCACAAGAAGCCCCGACAGCTTCAAGACTGTCCAAACGGGTTCCACGAGAACTCCCGGAAAAACGAAGACGAAAAGTGTCGCGCGTGACGGCAATCCTCTTCGTCCTCCTCCTCCTGCTGCTGCTCCTCCTCCTCCTCATGACGGCTCTCCCGAGCCTGGAGACACGAGGTGTCACGCGGGACGGCCTGCCGTGCTGTCCCGAACATTCGCCACCCGGAATGCCGGGCTGGCACGGCAGCGGGTCCTGTCGCAGCCATGCGGGCATTTCTCCGAACGCGACGCCGCTGCCCCGAGAGCACTTGCAAGACAAGTGCATGCTGTTGGGCCCTGGCCACACACATGCTGTTGCGCCCCAGCAGCGTGCATCCTGTGACAACCCAACCACATAAACCGATCGTTTGGGAGGCTTGGTCGGGCGCCAATCCTGAGACATCCTCAAACCTCGCCTGGTCTGGCCGCCCTTGGTTTGGCATGGTTTGGGGCTAGTTTCGCCTGAGATGTGCTCACCATTTGCTTGGTTTAGTTTGCTGTCGGCGCGGTTTCGCCTGAGACGTACTCTCAAATTGCCTGGTTTGGCTTGGTTTCGGCGCGCTTTCGCTGGCAACGCCCTCACCATTGAGTTGGCTTGGTCAAGTAAGCGATGCGGTTCTGCCTGAAACGTGCTCATGCTTTCCGCGTCTTGGCCTCAGTTGCGAAATGTAAGCTATGTCACGTCAGCAATGTGATGCCAGGCACGAGGCACCAGTGATGTGGTGCAAGCTATGTGGTGCAAACCCACATCGTCGAAAGCATAGGAGCTCCAGTCATGCGGTGTGCTATGTGGTGAAAACCCACACCGTCGCAAGCTATGTTGGGTGTGGTATGTGGTGGAAAATCTCTGGTGGAATCTGTGTTGGGCAAGCAACGTGGCGCAAACCCACATCGCCGCAACGTAGGCGGTGCCAGCGATGTGGTGCAATGCAGATGGTGCAAATCCACAGCACCGCAAGCTACACGGTGAAATCTGTGTGGCGCAAAGTGAACGGCGGAAAGCTGTGTTGTTCAAACTATGCCTTGCAAGCCCACATCTCTGGCGGCGTTGGCCTGGTGTCTGGCGTTCGGAAAATATTCTCCCTTGCCTGCAATGTATTACATCATCCACTTGTTCGCCTTTTCCCCGGGGCGGCCAAGAGGGAGGCGTCCAAGAGGGGGGGGGCGCAAATCATGGCCGGCGGCATGTGCGCGGCCCCTGGGGGGGCCAGGGTCGTATTGAAATAAGACGAGGCGCCATGAATGCGGGGGAAATATCATGGCCCACGCCACGATATCCCCCCCCCCTCAGTCATCACACCCTCTCTGCCGCTCCCGATTTTCCTGATCATCTACCTCGTGGCCTGCGTGGCATTCATCTTGGTCGTCTCTTCGAGATGGTCGGCACGGTGCTTCCAAATGCCCGGCTCGGTGGCTCCCTGTATGTATGTTGATCTAGGCATGCTGACGTGCGGGCTCGAGGCTTCCTTCAGCATCGTGTCCGGGTGCTGGCCAGGATCGAGGGACTTGAATGTAGTAGCACATCTAGGTCGGGCGTGTCCTGCTTCAGGCGAATTTTGGGCGAAAAATACATCATTGTCCAACAATGTTCGAAAATATGCCAAAATAGTAGAAACATTGTCCCCAGACTAATTTGTGGCCATTTTTTGATAATCCTCCTGTAGAGGGACATGCCCAACTGAATAGAACATCGCGCAAGCTCCCTCACGTGTACGATGGTTTTGCTATGCTGCTCTCTCGTGGCGGAATCGCATCTGTGCTCCGGTATTCCCTGGTGTTGCCACTGTTCGCCGTCGCTCAGAAGGCGGCCTGTGTCATCTGCTACACAGCATGTTGCCACTCCTTACTGTTCCCTCGCTACTGCCGATTGTTATGATGGTGTTCTGATTTCCTCGATGGCGCTGCCGCCGTTTACTTCGTCACGCTCGGAAGGATGGCGTTCGAAGTGGCACACCAACTGAAAGTTCCGACTCCGCCTCCTGGAGTTTACTCGACCGATCAGCGCCCGAACCGATACTGCCGTCCACCCACTCAAGTTACGCACCCCCTACTGTGAATTGCCCGGAGCGTTGCGTAATTACGCGCTCGATTTTCTCCGGCCGGCATGTGGCAAGGCAGCGTTACGACAGAATGTAACTTTGGCTTCAAGCATAGGCACTGCTGCGGAAATCGGTTGCGGTGTTTTCTGTATTGAGGTTGGTCACAGAGCGGGCGGATTGGCAGCCAGCCCCCCGTCTACCGAACACAAGCGTAATCAATAATACATCGCCAGCGTGATCATTATTGTTTCTGATTCCCGCCATTGGACAGGTTCGCCGCTTTTTCTCTACTGGTGCACTCCTCTTCTGGAAACTCCTCAGCCCTTATGCCCCACCTTTTGGCGGCGAGCCCAGGGGGGAAGTGAGAAAGGGCGGGTCAGAGGGCTCGGAAGGCCTCGGGCCTTTCGTGAAGTTTTCTCGGCCTTCCCCGAAGACAGAGCAAACCTCTCAGAAGGCGCGAGGGTTTCTGAGAAGTCCCGCCGCCTTCTGAGAAGACCTTCTCCTTCTCCCATTCCCCCCTTCGCTCGCCTCCGAACCTCCCCCTCCAGACCCCCCTCCAGGCTCCTTCCCCCCCTTCCCCTTCTCCCCCTCTCCTCCGCCTTCTCTCCCTACTGGATCAGGGCCAGAGGGGCCAGGGCGCAGGTATAACCCCCCGCGACACTGGAAGAGCAAGAGCAGGGAGAGAAGGCACGGGGCAATGCAACTGGAGGATGAAGCGAAGGGGGGAATGCACTCATCCTTCCCACTACGCCACCACCCCTCCTTCCCTCCTGTTCCTCATTCGACCCCTCCTCGCTTCCCCCTGTCCCATCCCCTTCGTCCCCCCCCCTCCGCCTCCCCCCCCCCCCACTCCGCCCACCTCCTTCCCAGATTTATTCCTCCTCACCTCCTGCCCCCCCCACCTCACCCTCCATCTCTCCCGCCACCTCGTTCCATCCTCCACTTCTCCTTCTTCTCCTCATCCTCCTCCTCCTGCTCCTGCTCCTGCTCCTCCTCCTCCTCCTCATCATCATCATCCCTTCAACCCTCATCCTTGTCGCCGTCTTCCTCCCGTTCTCGGATGGATGTTCGGCAAACTTCCGAGCTCCCCGGAGGGTCTCAGAAAGACTTGGGATGCCTCATGGAGGCTCCGCGGAAGCCTTCGGGGGAGTCCCTGGAGGTCGCTGGAGCCAAGAGAAGGTCAAACATGTTCAAAGGAAGCGGGGAGGGCAACAGGAGGATGATCATGAGGATGAGGCGCAAAAGGACAGGGGGGATGTAAGATGCAAACGGGCCTGATCACGAGTCTCTCGAAGCTTGCGACTGCTACGGGCAGTGCTGATCAATGGCTGTTCATGTCTGTACTTCGTGTCTGGAGAGCGACTTCGCTGGGCAAAGGAGGGGGAGGGTGCAAGCAGACCTGGTCTGGCCACGAGTCACTCCAAGCTTGCGACTGCTAACGATAATGCAGAGCCATGGTTGTTCATGTCTGCACTTTGCGCCAGGAGGGAAATCCGCTGGGCACAAGCCTCTGGAGGCGTCTCTACTTCTGAGTGGTCATCTTCTCCCAGTAAGCCTCCGACAGCATGTCCCGCTCGCCCCAGATGCTTGACGTAGAAATTCAGGTACAAGGTGCCCTGCTGTGTACGTCCATGCACAACCTTCAGCTCGAGCCTACCGAGACCAATCCATTCTGGAGTCTCGTCGATATCACTTTGCGATTTGTAGTGGTACCCTCCAGGCTGCTTCGTCTCTGCCCAAGCCCCTGTCACGTTCAGCCTTTGGAAATACATATCCGAGCACTGGCCACCTAATCGCTTCGCCTCAGCCTCCACGTGAAGCAGCGTGCTCCGGGCAGGCTCCCCACGGGGAATGTGTATCAGAACGTGCCTGCCCGGCTTCATCACGTCGAACCGCTCGCCGTGGATATTCTGCAGATGGGGATCGCCAGTGGCAGCGGCCCCGCCCGAACTTGGAGCTGCGATGGGGAAGCCAGAAGCCGTGCTGGCCGCAGAGGTTGGAGCCATACCCGTACCAATACCCGTACCCGTACCAACTGCTACCCCAATGCGCCCCACCCACCATCCCATTTTGCACAACTGCCGCCCCAGTTGACGGACGCCCAAGGGCCCGGCGTGAGTCCGAGCGCACTTCCAGCTGCATCACACTCTGAAGTGGAAGAGATAGCGGCATATCCGACCGGACACGACCCGGCTGCCAGAGAGTACGCATCCGAGGGCTGAGAATGATGCTTCCGATGGATCATGATTGCTTTCACTTGCGTTCCCAATTGTACAGATGTACACAAAGCCATATGGAGGAAGTAATTGGCGGAAACCATGGTGGATGTACGTAGTAGTGTGCAGGTGTAGTAATGTGTGATTGCGATGCAGCGTCTGGGTCGAACCGAGCGCCCTGAGCTGAGATGGCTCAAGCCAGCACGGTTACGAAAAGAGCAGACGTGGGGAGACCTCTGACGTCACGTGGCCTGTTGTCAAGACGTGGCCCCCGGTGCTCTCGACACCGCTCCCAGGACTGGCTTCTCGCTGCGGCCAATTTTTTGGTGGACGGCCCTGGGGCCCGGAGAGGCTACGCGCGGAGGCCGAGATCAAGAAAGAGCGCCCATGCGATCCTGCTGTCGGCATGCCCTGGGAGTTCTGCGGGGAGTATGGGGGAGACCTAGAGCCGAACAACCCAGGGGCCCCGCGAAGCGGCGTGCACCCGCCGTTCGGGCGTGCTCCCCATGAGTTCCCTGTACGCCGAGCGCGCCACTCGTCCTTCTGTCTCCCACGTCTCACTACGCCCCACCAGCCCTCCTCCCTCCCTCCCGCTCCTCCTTCGACCCCTCCTCGCACGCCCCCTGCCCCATCCCCTCCGTCCACACCCCCTCTGCCTCCCCCCCCCCCACTCCGCCCGCCTCCTTCCCCTCACGGACCAAGTGGCGCCGTGGCGTTGCGGTACTAGACCCCCGCGACAGGTGGTGAGCTGTCCCCCAGCCATCCCTGAGTGGGAGGTGCCGCTAAAGAGGCAGTGCCCGCGGCCTCACCAGATTGCTTACCCAAGCCACCACCACCACCACTCCTCCTCACCTCCTGCTCCACCTCACCCTCCGCCTCTTCCGCCACCCCGTTTCATCCTCCACTGCTCCTCCTCCTTCTCCTCCCTCTCCTGCTCCTCCTCCTCCTCCTCCTCTTCCTCCTCCTCCATTCCCTTTCCTTTTACATAACCCCGCCCTGTCGCACCCCGAGGCCGGCAGAAAGGGTGGACCGGGCGTTTCGCCTGAGATTTCCTCATCACTTATGACCCTGGTGCTCAAAAGCTGACAACAGCCTCACAGATGGAGGGCGGGTCGTGTTTCCAAAATGTGGCTCTCGCCCTCGCGCCGCGCGCACTCGTGATAAAAAAGTTGCTAGAGCTTCACGGATTGAGGGCGGGTGGCGTTCAAAATGTTGTTTTCGACCCAGAGCCGCGCAAGTTCGTTTCTTCACTTACACATGCAGGAGTTTCACGAAATGAGGGCGGGCCATTTTCAATGTGTGGCTCTCGCCTGGGAGCCGCGCACGTTCGTTCAATGAACATTTGCACGAATTTATCGGACTAGTTAAGGGCGGGCGTTGTTCAAAGTGTGGCTCTCGCCGTAGCGCTGCGCAAATTCGTTTCAACAATTTGCTAGAGCCTTACAGATTGAGGGCAGGTCGTTTTTCCCAACCATCCTGTGGTGTTGGGTCCTCGTTTTGAAGAGACGGTGCCCCGCGTTCCTTCCTCCTTCCTCCTCCCCCCCTCCTCCCCCTCCCATCACCATCGCTGTGTTGGCGTTAAAAATGGCCTGGGCATTTTTTTCCCATTTCCAACTTTCCGCTCTTGGAGAGCTGGAAATAGTAAAAAATGAAACATTTTTTCTCATTTTTTGGTTCATTTTTTTGTCATGTTTTGCTGCCTCTGTGAGGCCGCCTTTCTGTCTCATTTCCTGGCGTTCCTCTTGTACCCCTACTATTAGGACGACGACAACGACGCCGACGATGACAATGCCGACGAAGACGTCGACGACTACTTCTACTACTGCTACTGTTACTGCTACTGCTACTACTACTACTATTGCTACTACAACGACTACTACGACGACGACTACTACTAGTACTACGTCCACTACTACTATTACTACTACTACTATTACTACTACTACCACCACTACTACTACTACTACTACTACTACTACTACTACTACTACTACTACTACTACGACTACTACTACTACTACTACTACTACTACTACTACTACTGGAGGCGACGTGTTTGATCTCGAAGTGGATTTTCATGAACTCCATGATGGCCTGGCGGCTCAGGCATTGCGCGGACACCATCGCTGAGTCGTGGCGTCGCTGGCGCGCCCCAGCCCTTGGCTTGATCCAGTAGCTGCGCGGACACGGGAACGGCGGGAGCCCAGAACCGGAGCTCGTACTCAGAGTTAAAAATGGTAAAAAAATGTATTGGAAATGGTAAAAACATGGTCGAAATCAGGCCCAGAGGCCCCCTGGCCGTTTGGGGAAGCTCTGCTGGCTGCTTTCTGGTGGCTGCTCTCACTGCGCGCGCAGCCGCTGGATCAAGCCAGCCGCTGGAGCTCGGCAAAGGGCTGGGCGCAAACCAGTAGTAGTAGTAGTAGTAGTAGTAGTAGTAGTAGTAGTAGTAGTAGTAGTAGTAGTAGTAGTAGTAGTAGTAGTAGTAGTAGTAGTAGTAGTAGTAGTAGTAGTAGTAGTAGTAGTAGTAGTAGTAGTAGTAGTAGTAGTAGTAGTAGTAGTAGTAGTAGTAGTAGTAGTAGTAGTAGTAGTAGTAGTAGTAGTAGTAGTAGTAGTAGTAGTAGTAGTAGTAGTAGTAGTAGTAGTAGTAGTAGTAGTAGTAGTAGTAGTAGTAGTAGTAGTAGTAGTAGTAGTAATAGTAGTAGTAGTGGTAGTAGTGGTAGTAGTGGTAGTAGTGGTAGTAGTAGTAGTAGTAGCAGTAGTAGTAGCAGTAGTAGTAGTAGTAGTAGTAGTAGTAGTAGTAGTAGTAGTAGTAGTACTAGTAGTACTAGTAGTACTGGTAGTAGTACTCGTACGGTAGAGATCTGACCTGGAAATGACAAAAAATGATCTGGAAATGAAATAAAAATGATTCATTTTTGTAGCATTTCTGATTTTTATGTTGAGATCTAAAAATGGTAGAAAAATGATTTTCAAGATGCCGAGCTGGAAATGGTGAAAAAATGCCCAGACCATTTTTAACGCCAACTCGTCATCATCGTCATCACCATGATCATCATCGACACCATCGACGTCATCATCATCACCACCATCATCATCATCATCATCATCATTCTCATCATCATCATCCTCGTCATCATCATCATCGCTGTCATCACCCCTCACACGCTTCGTGGCCCCATAGGGAGCTCCACCGAAGGCCTCAGTGTTGCCGCCCGCATGCGTCCTGCACACCCATTTCGGCACACCCCTCACACGGTTCGTGGCCCCATAGGGAGCTCCACTAAAGGCTTCAGTGGCAGGGTTCGCATGGCGGCCCCGCCCCATTTTGGCGCACCCTTCACACGGTTCGTGGCCCCATAGGGAGCTCCACCGAAGGCCCCAGTGGCAGGGTTCGCATGGCGGCCCCGCCTCATTTTGGCGCACCCCTCACACGGATCGTGGCCCCATACGGAGCTCCACCGAAGGCCCCAGTGGCAGGGTTCGCATGGCGGCCCCGCCTCATTTTGGCGCACCCCTCACACGGTTCGTGGCCCCATAGGGAGCTCCACCGAAGGCCCCAGTGGCAGGGTTCGCATGGCGGCCCCGCCTCATTTTGGCGCACCCCTCACACGGATCGTGGCCCCATAGGGAGCTCCACCGAAGGCCCCAGTGGCAGGGTTCGCATGGCGGCCCCGCCCATTTTGGCGCACCCCTCACACGGTTCGTGGCCCCATAGGGAGCTCCACCGAAGGCCCCAGTGGCAGGGTTCGCATGGCGGCCCCGCCCATTTTGGCGCACCCCTCACACGGATCGTGGCCCCATAGGGAGCTCCACCGAAGGCCCCAGTGGCAGGGTTCGCATGGCGGCCCCGCCTCATTTTGGCGCACCCCTCACACGGTTCGTGGCCCCATAGGGAGCTCCACCGAAGGCCCCAGTGGCAGGGTTCGCATGGCGGCCCCGCCTCATTTTGGCGCACCCCTCACACGGATCGTGGCCCCATAGGGAGCTCCACCGAAGCCCCCAGTGGCAGGGTTCGCATGGCGGCCCCGCCCCATATTGGCGCACCCCTCACGAGGATCGTGGCTCCGTGGGGAGCTCCACCGAGGGCCACAGTGGCAGGGTTCGCATGGCGGCCCCGCCCCATTTCGGCACACCCCGCACGAGGATCGCGGCCCCATAGGGAGCTCCACCGAAGGCCCCAGTGGCAGGGTTCGCATGGCGACCCCGCCCCAGGTCGGCGCACCCCTCACGAGGATCGTGGCCCTGTGGGGAGCTCCACCGAAGGCCCCAGTGGCAGGGTTCGCATGGCGGCCCCGCCCCATGTCGGCGCACCCCTCACGAGAATCGTGGCCCCATAGGAAGCTCCACCGAAGGCCCCAGTGGCAGGGTTCGCTTGGCGGCCCCGCCCCATATTGGCACACCCCGCACACGGTTCGTGACCTCATAGGGAGCTTCACCGAAGGCGCCAGTGGTAGGGTTCGCATGACGGCCCCGCCCCATGTCGGCACACCCCTCACGAGGATCGGAGTAATCATTTTTTGTCAGAGTTCCGGGGCCCGAAGGCGGACCCAGGGGGCCGAGATCGAAGGCCAGAGGCGAGCCCACACAGCGCGTGAGCGAGCCCAGATCTAGCTGGGAACGGGAAAGAGGGCCCCCTCCCCCTCCTCCTCCTTTCCCTCCTACTCGCTTCCTTCTCTTTGTTGCCCGCGCGCAGCATCATTGTCCATGTTTGTTGAGTCCACTTAACTGTGAAGCCATCCATTGCAAAGAATCCGAACCATCGCGGCGTGTGGCTTGCCCCGACCGGTGCCTAGGATTCTTGAGCGACGGGTGTCCTCATGGCTTCTCCACCAGTACAAACGGACCCATAAAGCCATGAACATTGATGTTCGCTTGTCGGGGATCCCTCGCCGCCGCCGCCGCCGTCGTCGTCGCCGCCGTCGTCGTCTGGCCCCGATCTGCTTATGGCTCTGCTTCATGTCCTCCTCATCCTCCCCCTGCTCCTCCTCCGACCTGTCTTCCGTAGCCGCTTTGGCTCGCCACTTCGACCGTGGCCGTTTTGGCTGAAAATTCAGAGGCCGAAGACGCTGAAAAACTTCCACATTGAAAACATCACGACGTGAGAGATCTGGACAGATGTCGTCGCCGTCGTCGTCGTCGCCGCCGCCGCCGCCGCCGGAAGCGGGCCCCTGCCCCCCAACAAATTTATTCGGAACGGGCCCCCGGACCTTTCCCGTCGTCGTCGCCGTCGCCGCCCTCTCCGCCGCCGCCGCCGCAGCCGCCGCCGTCCTCGTTGTCATCGTCGTCGTCGTCGTCGTCGTCGTCGTCGTCGTCGAGGTCGTCGTCGGCGTCGTTGTCGTCGTCGTCGTCGTCGTCGCCGCCGCCGCCGCCGTTGTCATCGTCGTCGTGGTCGTCGTCGTCGGTGCCGTCGTCGTCGTCGTCGTCGTTGTCGTCGCCGTCGTCGTCGTCACCGTCGTCGTCGTCGTCGTCGCCGCCGTCGTCGTCGTCGTCGGCGTCGTCGTCGTCGTGTTGCGTCGTCGTCGACGTCGTCGTCGCGCCGCTGTCGACGCCGACGCCGCCGCCGCCGTCGTCGTCGTCGCCGTTCACAAGAGCGCGTTCTGATGGGTTGCGTTTCACGTCGTGTGCGTGCTTTCACGGGCGCCACTAACGCCGATTTTTCAATTCCGCGCCCTGCCAGGTAGATGGGGCTTGCCATGCGTGCGCGGAGAGTTTTCGAATGTGTAGAAGGACAAGACCATCGCGGATTTTTGAAAATTGGTTCTTGGGGGTCGTTGGGGCGTTCGCCTTGCGGTGTCACTAACGCCGATGTTTCAATTCCGCGCCCAGCCAGGTAGATGGGGTTCGCCATGCGTGCGTGGAGAGTTTTCGAATGCGTGGAAGGACAAGACCATCGCGGATTTTTCCGATGATCGCCGGCTCCGGGAGGAGAGGTTCCAGAACGGCCACATGATCGGGTCCTACTGGGACACCGTGGCGCGGTGGATGAACATGCGTGCTCAGCGGGACGCGGACGTCCTGAAGAAGCCCCTCTTCCTCGTGCAGGCCGCCGACAGGTCTGCGCCGACGATGAGCGTCAAGGACGCCGCCAAGATGATGAACAGTGCCAACCCGAAGAACACTGGTGGCATGCACGGGCTGCTCCCGGTGCACGTGGGCATGCGGATCCGGCTCCTGGAAGCGCTCGACCTCAAGAACGGCCTCGTCAAGGATGCCGAGGGGCAGATCGTGCACATCGTCGTGGACCCTCGAGATCGGGACGACGTCGAGAGAGCCGAGAGAGAGGGGGAGAAGATGATCTACCTGAAGCGCTTGCCGCTGGGGTTCTGGGTGCGCATGGAGAAGTACGCGAGCGCGCCCTTCGTGGACGACCTGCAGCGCCACGACGACAGCCTCACGGGGGACCTCGCGGGCCGGTGGTGTTCATCGAGCCCCGCACGTCGGAGCCGTTCACCTTCCGCACCTCCAAGGTCACGCGGACGGGCTTCCCGTTCTCGCACGGCAGGGTCATCACCACGGTGGCGTGCCAGGGGCGCACCATGCGAGAAGGCGACGGGGCGGGGGAACGGCGCTCCGGGAACGGCCAGACCTCCGGGGCGCGAGCAATCCGCGGCCAGACCTCGGCCCCGCGGACTCTCGCCCTGGGCCGTCAGCTGCCCGGCGCACTGCCCCCTCGGCCGACGTCGCCCAGGCGTGATTCTGGACTGCGGCCGCCACGAGGTCGGGAACGGCAAGAAGGAGGACGACGACTGGTGGCTGGAGCTCTATGTGCTGCTCTCGCGCGCCACGCGCCACGAGGACCTCCTGCTCATGCGGGCGCCGCGCATCGAGTTCTTCCTGGCAGGGCCGCCGGAGGGCTTGCGGAAGCAGCTGGAGCAGTTTGCGGCGCGCACGAAGCGTTGCAGGAGGGAGGCGACGGCCCTCGCCGGGGAGCTCGGCTTCACCGAGTTTATCCGCGAGGCCTGACCTGAGGAGCGTCCCCCCCGAGCCGCGCCTTCTCTCGACTGCCCGACTCTTTGTTTGGCCTCGCGCCGCGGACGACCCGCGCGCGTCGCTGGGACCCTCTCGGGGCGACCTGCGCGCGTCGCGGGAACTCCATGCTGCGGGGCGCCCGGCGCCTCGTTCGCCCGTCGTCGCTCTGCCCAGCAGTCAGAGCCTTGCCCGCTATCAGCCAGCCAGTTAGCTAGCCAGCTCTCTGCTCCGCGCAGCAGACGACCCGCGCGCGTCGCTGGGACCCCGCCTGGGGCGACCGGCGCGCGTCGCGGGGACTCCGCGCTGCGCTGCGCCCGCAGCCTTGGATTTTTGGTGTGCGCGGGCAAAGAGGGAGGAAAAGGAGGGACGAAAGCGGGCGCGATCCTCGCAAGGGGCGTGCCGACATGGGCGTCGCGGCGTGCGGGCGCTGCCGTCGGGGTTCCCGCGGAAGCTGCCTGCGGCGGCCACGCCCGGAGTCACGAGCGTTCGGACAGGCATGCCCGAACCATTCACATTAATATACATTTACATTAAGCGTAGCCATGATCGCATCCACGCAAATCTACTCGCTCCCACGCAGACTCATTCACACTCAGACTCACTCACGCTCTGACTCGCCCGCGTTCAGTCTCTGGGTTTTCGACCTGTCGTATTCCTTTGCGTTGTGTACCCCGCCACAGTTCGGCACACCCCTCATACGGTTCGTGGCCTCATAGGGAGCGCCACCGAAGAAAATATTCACAATTGCGGTACGCACAACTGCATATGGTTGGGTCCTTCGCCAGGATAATTTCAAAATGCGGCTGTCGTCTTCGCGCCGCGCACATTTGTTCAAAAACATTCGCAAGAACTTCACGGATGGAGAGCGGTTGGTTTCCAAACTGTCGCTCTCGCCTCAGCGCCGCGCACATTCTTCCTAAACGAATGCAACACCTTCACGGATTGAGGGCGGGCCGTTTCCACAATGTGGGTCTCGCCTTATCGCCGCGCACATTCACTCAACACATTGCAAGAATTTGATGGGTTGAGGGCGGGTCACTTTCAAAGTCTGGCTCTCGCAATATCGCCGCAACCATTCATGCTAAACATGCGTAACCATTCCACTGATTTGCATGGGTATCTTACTGATAGAAATGGTGTTGTGGAACGTTTCAGGGTTGTTAGGGCGCGACAGTTACGCTGATTCGCGCTGTTGAAGTCACAAGGATAATGTCCTGGCACGGCTCAGGACCGCCAACACGCATCTGTCAGGTTAACTCGTGGCGTTGAAGTGATGAGAACGGTGCTTTGGCACGCTTCAAGATGTTCGCACAGTTGTCCTCCAACGGGACACTTCCCTCAATGGAAATTGCCCGTTGTAGGGGCCTATGGAGAGGGATCTTGGAGTAAGAGTGAATTTCAACATCGTTGATGAGTCTTGGGTCTACTCTGGTCGTCCTGCTCCTCCTCCTTCTCCTCCTCCTCCTCCCCATCCCTCGAACCCTCGTCCTCGTCGCCGTCTTCCTCCTGCTCTCGTACGGATGTTTGGGGAACTTCCGAGCTCACCGGAGGGTCTCAGAAAGACTTGGGATGGCTCATGGAGGCCCCGCGGAAGCCTTCGGGGGGTCCCTGGAGGTCCCTCTAGGCAAAGAAAAAATCAAACATATTCAAAAGAAGCGGGGGGGGCAACAGGAGGATCATGAGGATGAGGCGCAGGAGTAGGGGGGGGATGCAAGATGCAAACGGGCCTGGTCACGAGTCTCTCGAAGCTTGCGACTGCTACGGGTAGTGCAGATCCATGGCTATTCATGTCTGCACTTCGCGCCAGGAAAGCGTCTTCGCTGGGCGAAGGAGGGGGAGGGTGTAAGCAGACCTGGTCTGGCTACGAGTCACTCCAAGCTTGCGACTGCTAATGATAATTCAGAGCCATGGTTGTTCATGTCTGCACTTTGCGTCAGGAGGGAGATCCGCTGGGCACAAGCCTCTGGAGGCGTCTCTACTTCTGAGTGGTCATCTTCTCCCAGTAAGCCTCCGACAGCATGCCCCGCTCGCCCCAGATGCTTGACGTAGAAATTCAGGTACAAGGTGCCCTGCTGTGTACGTCCATGCACGACCTTCAGCTCGAGCCTACCGAGACTGATCCATTCTGGAGTCTCCTCGACATCACTTTGCGATTTGTAGTGGTACCCTCCGGGCTGTTTCGTCTCTGCCCAAGCCCCTGTCACGTTCAGCTTTTGGAAGTACATATCCGAGCACTGCCCACCCAATCGCTTCGCCTCGGCCTCCACGTGAAGCAGCGTGCTCCGGGCAGGCTCCCCGCGGGGAATGTGAATCAGAACGTGCCTGCCCGGCTTCATCACGTCGAACCGCTCGCCGTGGATATTCTGCAGATGGGGATCGCCAGTGGCAGCGGCCCCGCCCGAACTTGGAGCTGCGATGGGGAAGCCAGAAGCCGTGCTGGCCGCAGAGGTTGGAGCCAGCACCTTGGCACAGATAAACTCGGCGGTGGCTTGATTGCTCGCATAATACCCGTACCAACTGCTACCCCATGCGCCCCACCCACCATCCCATTTTGCACAGCTGCCGCCCCAGTTGACGGACGCCCAAGGGCCCGGCGTGAGCCCGAGCGCACTTCCAGCAACATCACACTCTGAGGTGGAAGAGATAGCGGCATATCCGGCGGGGCACGACCCGGCTGCCAGAGAGTATGCGTCCGAGGGCTGAGAATGATGCTTACGATGGATCATGATCGCTTGCACTTGCGTTCCCACGTGTGCAGATGTACACAACATCACGTGGACGAAATAGTGGGCGGAGACCATGGTAGATGTACGTAGTAGTGTGCAGGTGTAGTAATGTGTGATTGCGATGCAGCGTCTGGGTAGTCGAATCGAGCGCCCTGAGCTGAAATGGCTTACGACAACAAGCACGGCGGAGACCTTTGACGTAGCGTTGTTTCCACGACGCGCCCCCTGATACTCTCGACTCCACTCCCAGGGCTCCATTTTGGCACGCCCCTCACACGCTTCGTGGCCTCATAGGGAGCCTTGACGAAGGCCGCAGCGGCAGCAACCAGATGCGCCACCCAGCCAGTTATGACATTCCTCACACGTTGCCGTGGCGGCAGGAGTCACATGCGCCCCCCCGTTCATTTCGTCACACCCCTCACTCACTTCGTGGCCCCATGAGGAGCCCCAGGTAAGGCTCACATGCCAGCGTTCGTATGGCGGTGACGCCTCGTTTCGGCACACATACACACACACACACCCCACACGTGTCGTGGCCCCAAAGGGGGCTCCAACTAGAGCCCACATAGTATCGTTTGCATGGCGGCGCCGCGTTATTTCGGCACACTCCTCACACGTTGACGCCCGAATGCCACCGTTGGCGTGACGGCGCCGCCTCTTTTCGGCACACCCTGACACGCTTCATGGCCCCATGAGGAGCTCCAACTTCGGCCCAAAAACTAGCGTTCGCATGGCGGCGCCACCTCATGTCTGCACACCCCTCACACGCTTCGTGGCTCCACCGGGAGCTCCAACTAAGGCCTAACTGGCAGCCTTTTCATGGCGACGCCGCTTCATTTCGGCACACCACGGCCCCACAGAGAGCTCCAAGAGAGGCCCACATTCCAGCGCTCGCATGGCGGCGCCGCCTCGTTTCGGCGCACCCCTCACACGCTTCGTGGCTCCACGGTCCACGGGGAGCTACAACTGAGGCCTACATGCCAATCTTCGCCTGGCGGCGTCACCTCCATGTCGGCACACCCCTCACACGTCTCACCCGCTGCTGATCCGGCACGTCCCTCACGGCTCGTGGCCCCGCAGGGAGCTCCGCCACGCGCTCCGCGGTGTCATAGGGGGAGCTCGCCCCCGAACAGCACAGTGGCTGCGGGTTCGCACGGCGGCGCCGCACCACCCGTGTTTCACCCATAGGCCCTCGTGCCCGCCCCGCTCCTTCTTGTCACGTGCCTCGCGAGACTCGCAACTGCATGTGGTAGGTACGTGCGGCGTCGGCGCGCGCAAAGGTTTTTGACACCGCGTCGATCGTTCAACCTTGAATCGATCGCGGCCCCATCGTTCAAGGTTGAATTCCGTCGGGCCCAATGGCGTTATCGTGCCCCTCGGTGCTTCCGCGTCGCAGAACTCCACCTCGAACGCCTTCGCCGGCGTCGCCGGCGCGCCAACGCCGCACAAACCTGCTGTATGGTTGGGCCCTTCGCCGGGCTGATTTTCACCACGCGCCCCCTGGTGCTCTCGACTCCATTCACGGGACTTCTTTCTCGGGAGCGGCCAAGAGGGGGGTGTCCAAGAGGGGGGGGTGCAAATCATGCCCGGCGGCATGTGCGCGGCCCAGCGGGGGGGCCAGGGACGTAATGAAATAAGAAGAGGCGCCACGAAATCTGGGGAGATATCATGGCCCCCGCCATGATATCCACTCCCCCCTAGTCATCATCACCCCCTCTTCTCCGTCTCCGACTTGTGCTCTCGACTCCATTCCCGGGACTTGCCTCTCATCGTGGATTGTTTCCGTGGACGGCCCTGGGTCCCTGGGAGCTCCACCGGGAGGCCGGAACGCGCCGACCCTCGCCTGCAGAGGGACGGAGGGTGAAAGGGCAAGGCGTGCGAGATGACTGGCTGTCCCCCGCTCTTCCTGGTTGGGGCGGGAGCATCGGAGTGTGGGCTCGACTTCCCCTCCCCAGGCCCCTCTTGGGGTCGTCTTGGGCGGCACCGGGTGCATCCTTTGCCATGCGGGCCCCCATGAGGCGGATGCCTGGAAGTGTAAGTTCGGATTCCCCCCCCCAGGGCTCTTGGGTCCGTCTTGGGCGGTCCTGGGTGCCACATAGGTCGTCTTTTGGCTCTCTTGGGCTTTCTCAGGGCCGTTTTGCGGCTCTGGGGCAACAACCGTCATCGTCGTCGTCATCGCCATCATCATCATCATCATCATCATCATCATCATCATCATCATCATCATCATCATCATCATCATCATCATCATCATCGTCATCATCATCGTCATCTTCGTCACCAGCAGTATCCTCATCATCCTCATCAGTATCATCAGCATCATCATCATCATCATCATCATCATCATCATCGGTATCATCAGCTTCTTCATTATCATCATCGTCATCATCAGCCTCTTCATCATCATCATCATCATCATCATCATCATCATCATCATCATCATCATCATATTCATCATCATCTTCATCATCATCATCATCGTCATCATCATCCTGATCAGCATCATCAGCATCATCATCATCATCATCATCATCATCATCGTCATCAATATTACCATCGTCATCATTATCATCACCACTGCAATCATCATCGCAATGATCATCATCATCATCATCATCATCATCGCCACCATTACCATCACCATCACCATCACCATCGCCACCATCATCATCGTCATCATCAGCATCATCATCGTTATTTCTGTATTAATCAGCATCATCCTCCTCATCCTCATCCTCATTGTCGTCGCCGTCGCCGCAATCATGATCATTTACATCATCATCATCATCATCATCATCATCATCATCATCATCGCCAACAACAACAGCAACATCGTCGTCGTCATCCTCGTCGTTATTGTCATCTTCACCATCATCGTCGCCATCGCCGTCATTATCATCGCCATCATCAACAGCATAACCATTCTCGCCAGCACCACTTTGGCAGATCTCTCACACGTAGCGTTGCGCCATAGGGAGCTCCACCGAAGGCCGCAGTGGCAGGGACTACATGACTTACCCAACCTCTTTGGCACACCCCTTGCATGTTTCGTGGCCCCATAGGGAGCTCCACCGAAGGCCACAGTAGCCGGGAACATATGCGCCCCCGCCCATTTCGGCACACACCCCACCCTTTTCGTGGCCACATAGGGAGCTCCACCACAGGCCGCAGCGACAGCAATTGCGTTCCCCCGTCATTGTTGCATACCCCTCACACGTCCCGTGGCCACAGGGAACTCCACCGAAGGCCACAATGCCAGCAA
This sequence comes from Prorocentrum cordatum, assembly GCA_963575745.1. Classification (NCBI taxonomy): domain Eukaryota; class Dinophyceae; order Prorocentrales; family Prorocentraceae; genus Prorocentrum; species Prorocentrum cordatum. Next base: position 80,693 of record CAUYUJ010018102.1, on the reverse strand, counting down.
CGAACTGTGCCCCCAAACCAACTTTGTCTCACGCCTTTCACGCTTCGTGGCCCCATAAGGAGCCATACCAAAGGCCGCAGCGGCAGGACACACAAGCGCACCCCCCGCCAATGTTGCGTCCATTTTGGTACACCCCTCACACGCTTCTTGGCCCACTAGCGAGTTCCTCCAAAGGCCACAGTCGCAGGAGTCACATGGGTCCCCAGGCCAACGTTGGCATACCCGACACGCGGCCCGTGGCCCCATAGGCAGCTCCACAGAAGGCCACACTGGCAGGAATCACATGCCAATGTCGGCACGCTTCCCACGCATCGCGGCTTCACAAGGAGCCTTACAAAGTCCGCAGCGGCATGAACCACATGCGCCCCGCAGCCCACTGGACCACTGGACATTTCCTGACACGTTGCCGCAGTGGCGGGGGTCAGATGCGCCCCCCCGCCCATTTCGTCACACCCTTCTGGCACGCTTCGTGGCCCTCGAGGGAGCTCCAAGTAAGGCCCACATGCAAGCGTTCGCACAGCGGTGCCGCCTCATTTCGGTACACACACACGCACACGTGTAGTGGCCTCATATGGGGGCTTCAGCTAAGGCCCAAATGCCAGCGTTCGCATGGCGGCGCCGCCCCGTTTCGGCACACACACACACACACAAACGCTACACGTTCAGGCCCACATGTCAGCGTTCGGGCGGCGGCCGCCGCCTCGTTTCGGCACACTACGGCCCCATGGGGAGCTCCAAGAAAGGCCTCACATGCCAGCGTTCGCGTGGCGGTGCTGCCTCCACTTCGGCACACCCCTCACACGTTTCGTAGCCCCGGAGGGCGCTCCAACCGATGCCCAGACGCAGGCTTTCGCACGGTGGCGCCGACTCCGCTTCGGCACACCCCTCACGTGTTCCACCCGCTCCCGATTCGGCACACCCCGGACCCCTCACGACGCGAGCGTGGCCTCCTAAGGGAGCTCCGCCGATGGCCTCACTGGCCGCGTCCGCACGGCGGCGCCGCGCCACGCCGCTCGCGGGAGCCCACCCTCACGCGGCTCGTGGCCCCGGAGGGAGCGGACCCGAAGGCCCCCGTGGCCGCGCTCGCACGGCGGCGCCGCGCCCGTTGCACCTGCGCGTCCTTCGCTGGCGCCCCCCCCTTCGTGTCACGCCCCCCGCGAGACTCGCAGCTGCATATGGCTGGGCCCTGCGCCAAGCTACTCCTCATGGCGCGGCGCGCGCCCTGGCGCCCTCGGCTCCGCTCCCAGGACCTGTCCCCCGTGGGGGGTCGCTCTGCGGATGGTCCCGAGCCCCTCCCTGGAGGCCGAAACTCGCCGACCCTCGCCTGCCGAGGGCGAGCAGGCGTGCGAGAGGATCGGCTGCCCCCCCTCCCCCTGGGACTCCCCGAAGGGGGGGTCCAAAAGTCCGTGCGCGGGAAAGGATGAAGGGGCCCCAGGACACACAAATAAATACACACAAATAAAAATAATCCCCATATTTTCCAATATTTTCTGGGTTTTTGTCTTCCCCCCAATTCCCATATTTTCCCATATTTTCTGGGGAATCGCCGATTAATTGTGTCTGTGTGTTTCTTTTCCTCCTGAAAGGAAGGGGGAGGGGGGCGGTGGGTCGGAGGTCCCCCGAGGAGATCCCCATCGAAGACATCTAAAGGGAAATTAGGACACACAAATAAATACACACAAATAAACATAGTCCCCATATTTTCTCATATTTTCTGGGTTTTTGTCTTCCCCCCCAATTCCCATATTTTCCCATATTTCCCTGGGAATCGAAGATTAATTGTGTCTGTGTGTTTTTTTCCCTCCTGAACATCCGCCCTCTGTGGCCTCCAAGGTACCCAGGATGCCGTCTGCGCTGGCTCAGAAAGGGCTCCAGCGCGTCAGGGAGGCCTCGAGAACCTACAAGATGGCCTCAAGACGGCCCAAGAGATGCCGAGTGGGTCCCGAGTGGGCCCCAAGAGGACCCCCTGCAGGGCCTCAAGATGCAACAGCTACTGATTGGCATCATGTTGTTCAATGATGTTCGCGTTCTCGCCGTTCGGGGCGTCTGCAAACACGAGAAGCCCCCAATACTGGCCCAAGACGGCCCAATAGTTCTCCAAGAGGGCCTGGAGACAGCCCAAGAGAGCCCCAAGACCGCCCAAGAGGCCCCCAAAACAGCATACGAACCATCAAGATGGCCCAAGAGGTGCCCAGGAGCGACCCACGAGGGGGAACTCCGAGGGGCCTCGGGAGCCCTCCCCCGCAAGATGGCCAAGAAGCCCCCGCGAGGCTGCCAAGAAGGCCCCAGAAGCTTCCCCAAAGACCTCAGAAACCTCGAAAAGGCTCCCCCGAGGCCTCCGGAGAGGTCTCGAAGAGGCCCCGCCACAGACGCGGGGAAAGAAGGGGACGAATCAGCAGCAACTCCGCGCACGTGCCACGACGGGCAGCGGCGAACGACTCCTACGAAACATCTGGTGCCGCACGCCTCTTCTGCTGGGGTCGGCGTGCCAGCACGAGCCTGTGGAATCGAGGACGACCGCCAACCAATCGCACTCCTCCGCTACGCCCAGAAGTCTGGGGCTGAGAGGGAGGGTCACCAGGAACCCTCCTTAGGAGGGGCCTTTTGTTCCTCAGGAAGGGCCCTGCCGAAAGAACCCTGCTCAAGGGGGCGCTTCCTGCGGTGAAAAGGGAGGCGCGCGGGGATGTATGAAGGGGGTTTGAGACGGGAGGGTGTGGTGCAACATTCCTGATGCATCTTAGGTTTACTCTTGTCCTGCTCCTGTTCCTCCTCCTCCTCCTCCTCCTCCTCCTCCTCCTCCTCATCCTCCTTCTGCATATTACCGTGGATACTCCGAAATACTCGCAGACGCCTCCAGACGTCTCCAGAGGCACTTGGCATCTTCTGGAGGCTCCCAAGGACCCCCCCAAAGGCAGCAAAAGCGTTCAAAGGCCTCGACCCTTGCCCTCCTCCTCCTCCTCCTCCTCTTCCTCCTCCTCCTCCTCCTCCTCCTCCTCCTCCCGCCAAAAACCCGGGCAGGTCCAGAAGCGCCAGAACGTGTTTAGGCCACCGCGGCATCCAACGAAACAGCATCAAGATCGCACTACACCACGAGGAAAGGAGGGAGGCCATCACACTCTTCACAGAAGCCTAGTCGATGCCGTCGATCCGCGGCTGCAGGGCAGGCAGCCAGCTCGATAGCCTTCGTGCCACCGTGTCCTCAAGCATGCTCGGGTATAGCTCTGATACGATGTTCATATACAGGGAACGCTTAGGGTGGAGAGAGTGTGTCGACATGTTCCGGTTCTCACTCATGCAATGTCCAAGCTGTCTACAAGCGTGCATACATGCTGGGCCAAAGACAGGGTCATCAGGGAATCCCTTGGCCGCCGCAGCAAGCGCCGCTGCAATGGGCTCGGACTTCCACCAGTCGGGCGAGAGCTGCCCCGCCAGAACTCGCACGAGCGGGAGGTTAGACTGCGCAGCATCTTGCAGCCGTCGATGGGCCTCGCGCCACTCCGAGATCGTGAAAAAGGCTCATGCGGATCAGATGCGCCACACTATTTGCTGTCAGGCTGGTCAGCTTGGGGCCCCCGAGCGAGCGCAGGTCGAACCAGTCCCCGTTAGGATCGAACAATACGGAACCTTGAAATTCCGAGCGAGCCGAGCGAACTCTCGACGGCGAAGCTGTTCCGGTAGTAACAACAACTGCCCCACATAAGATGGAACGGGGACCCCGCGCTTGTTGTACATGCTCGTAGTAACCTGCCCAGCAGCACCAGTGGCCGACAGGAAGGAACATCTTTTCTCGCACTTGCCGAACAGACTATCCCAAGAGTCGTTTTGGACCCCAGGGCCCAGCCGCGGCCCCAAGTACCTCGCGCGGTCAGAAATGCTGAAACCAGCCAAGTCAGGGATGTTCCATTCGAGCCAGCGCCTGCATCCCCGAGAAAGTGCGCTAGAGAACTCGCTGCCAAGCGGGGAGGCAGCGCGTGGGAACCCACGGGACAAATTGCGCGATGTTCTGCGCATCCCGAAAGACTTCGCACACAGGTCCTAGCTGCTGTATCCTACGGACCACGATGCCTATGTCGCCGGCGCAAGCACGGTCTCTGCCATCGCCTGGCCCGTCAACGGCTGACCGACATTTCTGAAGAAACGGGTCGAAGATGCTCGAGAATCTGGGGCCCGAGGCTGGGCGCCCTCGGGCATTTCCTCTCGTCGCCCAGAACATTGGCTCCCGAACTCCATCAATGCACCCGTGGCACACAGCGCTCTCATGCAGGATCATCTAGAGGGCTTTCAGAGGCCGAGGGGCGCGGATATACACGATTGCCAAGCGGGCCCCGTGCTGCGCCGCCGACGGGAACGCCTGCCCACAGTCAAAGAAAACTCCAGAAGCCGAGCCTCCAGGATCCGCGATGCCCACCTGACGCGAGAACACGCCTAACCCGACGACGTTGGCCCCGAAGCCCCCCCCCGCCGCGAAGCCCTTCGGCGAGGGCCCAGGAATCCAGGAAGACGTTTACAGCCCGACAGCGCATGCGCGCGATGAGTTTATAGTCGATGTTTTTGTGGCCCAGGGGTCTGGTGTTTCCAGGCTCTCTCGCGATGAACTGGGCGTCCGCGCCCCCCCCCCACCCCCTCGGGCTCCAAGCGTCTCGCTGAATCTCCGAGACGCTTGTTTGCCCCCAAGGATGTAACACATAATGTCACGCAGGATGCCAGCGCCGTGAGGCGCGTGGATTCGCGCGGCGCAGGGGGGAGGTCAGGGCCAGGCGCCGAGTGCTGCAGGCGCCACAGGTGCCCGACCACGTCAAAGTCGAAAAACGCAGGCATGGGGATGTCCATCGCCTCACTTTGCACAAGGAGCTGAGGCGGGAACTGCTGCGCGCATGCCTCGTCGAATGCCCTACTCGTGCACGCCTGTTCCCAGCGGCGACCGAGCGCGCGAAACATCTGGGGCGGCCCCGAAGAGTCGCCACCCCGGGAATCCGAACTCCAGCCGGAGAAATTCTTCGGTCGAACAAGGGGGCCACACATGCGAGACCTTCAGCACGCGACGAGCCCGCTCACGAATATTTGCGTTGAACATGGGGGGGGGGGGGGGGGGGGGGGGGGCGCGGGCACACGCGGCGCCGAGTGCCTGGGCGAGCTGTTTTTTTGGGCGACCTCGAAGTGCAACTGGTTCGAAAGCTCCGCGAATATCTCCGGGAGCGCCCGGGATATCGCTGTCGCCCGAAAATCAACGGCCAGATGATCGCGCGCGAGGAAGTGGGAGGCGCGAAATCGCTCAGCGAGACGCACATCCTGCCGAAAAGCTGCACGCGCAGCACCCCGCGTGACCGAGTACTTGGCTAGTGACGACAATGGGCGCCGTAATCTGATACTGTCGCGCGCGTGCGTGCTCCTGCTATCATCGATCTCTTGCAGCGCGCGTGCTTCTGCCAGCTCTCGAATGCATCAATGCGCGCAGCCTCCACAGTCTTCGCCATGGAGCTCTTGAATTCGGCCGTCTCAGACAGCTGCTTGGGGTTCGGCCGCTGCCCTCCGGGCGGCGGTCCTCGGATCGCGAAAATGACGGCCGCCGCGCTGTGATCCGAAATCTTCCAGGCCCGCAGCGCATCGGGGCGATCCAGGGCCCCCCCCCGTCGCGGACTGGCCCATGACCCTGCCAGGGGCCGAAAGGAAGACCCGATCAATGTAGAACAACGTTTCATCCCCGTGGAGGTGCGCGCGGGGTCCTCTAATTGGCATTCCGCGAACAGTCCGAGGAGTTCGCGCCAGCCTGCCGGCGCAAGAAGGGGAGCGAGCCGATCGGGGCGTTCCGCGGAATAGCCAGGAGTCAGCTGATGCCGGGAAAAGGCGCCGAAATTGACATCACCCGCGAGCGCCGCGAGACGCTGCAGAATATCCGCCTCAGCAAGGGCGAGGTCGAGACGAATCGCATCGATTATCATCCTTTTGTCCAGGACCGAAATGCTTTCGTTGTGAATGCTGTAGTGCGAAATCCAAACCATGCTATCGACGCCGGCGAATCGAGCACTCAGAACACGACCAGGTATAAGAGGGAAAGAGGAGACGACAGGGCGCTCAACGCCGCGGCTAGCGAAGCGATGCTGCGGGCCGGAAAACTTTGGAAAAACGGGCCAGCACGCCGCCTATCGTGTGAGTCAGCGGGGAGAAACAGAAGGGAAATCAACATCCTTATTCAGATGGTGGAGCATGTCGCTCGCCTCAGCAGCCGTCCCGCGCGCGTCGTGAGTCGCGCCGATGGCCTCATCTTGCAGAAGCCTGCCGGGGTATCGATGTCGACTCAGACGGACTCTGTCCCTATGGTGCTGAAGCGAACTAGCGTTCCACGTCACTACTCGAAAGCGAACAGGCTGACGGCCCTTGCCACCCCACAGTACATGCAATTCGCTAAAAAGGCCACTCCGTGTCATCAGCCCCACGAGTGAGGCTCTCGCGCGCATGTGGCTCCAGAGACGCTCGAACAAGCCCTTCAGCCTGAGATTCGCGCTCGCCCGCTTGATGATCGGATCCTCGTTGCCCTCCCTAGGCTCCACCTGCACCAGCGCCTTCCAGTTGATCGGGATCGTGCCTTTGACCCGATCGCTGAAGAACTTGCGCCCCGGATAGCATTCGTTGAACACTTTCTTGATTGTTTTGACGGCCTGCTCGGTCTTGCTATGCTTCGCATTCTTGTCGCGGCCCAGGAAGATCTTGGACCTGCTGCCCGAAACTGACACACCCTCGAACTGCTGCCTCCACGATTGCCCGCGCTGCTGCGGACGGAACGAACCCAGCGCCTGCAACACCTTCCGACTCGCCAATCCCGCCGTGCCACCGATGCGCAGCAGGAATCGCCGCCTTGCCGGCTCGCCCTCCATGCACCACTCGTTGGCCACCAAGCTCTGCTCCGCCATCCACGCGCTGAGCGCATTCGCCACCGCCTCCTTCGCCATCTGCTCCTTGCAGCGCCGCGATGACCGTCGCGTCGATATCCCGCTCCCGTACAGCCGACGACACCACTGGTGGTCGCACCGGTTCAGCGGTTCGAGCCACACCGAGCTCCGTCTTGAGCTGCTGGATATCGCTCTCCACTGTAGCCATCTTGAATGTGTGCTCACGCTGTACTTCCAAAGCTGGTGCCAGCCGAGCTTCCACTCGGTTGGCAAGATGCGTTCAGGACTCGATCACCTTCGCCTGCATGCTGGTGACTGGGTTCTGCAACGCCGACACGAACAGCTGACATCTCTCCTCGTCGCCAGTGAAGTCAGCACGCAGCGACCCGATGAGCGCCCGCATGCCAGCGCCCTCGTTCGAGTTCTCGACGAGCTCGAAGCCACTGCCAGCTGCTGAGCCCTGCGCCACTGCTGGGCGCTTGACGCCAGTCTGCGTCGCCATCTCCACGAACGTGCCGCGCACTCAACTCCAGTCGCTTCCCCGCGCCAGAGCTGCCCCAGCAACCAAAGGCAGTAAGTGAGGATGAAAAGAAGTGTACCTGCTGGGCATGAGCGGGCCTCCCGTCCTGCGCTGTGCAAGCAAATTGCTGGGCCAGCTACGGATCCCCCCAAAGCTAATCGCTGGTTCTCGGGCATCTAGTAGCCCTTTACAACGTTTAGCAGCCAAAATGGCTACGGACCTCCCCCTCCCCCTCCCCCTTCTCCTCCTCCTCCTCCTCCTCCTCCTCCTCATCATCATCATCATCATCATCATCATCATCATCATCATCGTCATCATCATCATCATCATCATCATCTTCCGCCGAGGTGGAACAATAAGAATCAGTACGGACGGTCCCCTCCCCCCCCGGCTCTGGACCCCATGGGGCCCAGGCGCGGGCACCTCCGTGCCTCCGGAGGAGCGGGGGGAGGCAGAGCGGGAAGTGCAGCTGGAGGGGGGAGGAAGAAGGGAGGGAGGGGTGCAGGTCCTCTTCATCACCTCCTTCTTCTTCTTCTTCAACACCTTCTCCTGCTTCTTCTTCTTCTTCGCATCATCATCTTCTACCTTTCCTTCAGCATCATCATCGGCATCGGCATCATCAGCATCATCACCACCATCATCACCATCACCATAAAATAAATCACAATAACCATCATCACCATCATCATCATAATCATCATCAGCATCATCAGTACCATCATCACCATCACCATCATCATCTTCATCATCATCAGCATCATCATCAGCATCATCATGTTCAGCATCATCATGATCATGATCATGATCATGATCATGATCATCATCATCATCATCATCATCATCATCATCATCACAATCAGCATCATAATCATCATCGTCATCATCAGCAGCATCATCATCATCCCCATCCTCTTTCTCCTCGCAGGTCCCTGGAGCTCTCCAAGCGCCTCCCGAGGCATTCGAAAGCCTCTGGAGGCCCCCAGAGATCCCCAAAAGGCAGCAAAAGCGTTCAAAGATCTCGATCGTCCCCCTCCAACTTTCCCTCCTTCACTCGGATTCCGCCGAGGTGGAACGAAACATTCAAGACGGACGGTCCATCACCCCGGCTCTGGGCCCCCGGGACGGGGCCCTGGGCCCTGGGCCCTGGCGCGGGTACGTCCGCGCCGCCGCAGGAGTACGGTTGGGGGAAAACAGAGCGGGGAAGTGTAGCTGGAGGGGGGAGGAAGAAGGCAGGGAGGGATGCAAGTTGCAAACGGGCCTGGTCACGAATCACTCCAAGCTTGCGACCGCTGCGGATAATGCGGGGCCATGGCTACTCATGTCTGCACTTCACGCCAGGAGAGCGACTGCGCTGGGCGGAGGAGGGGGAGGGGGAAACCATACCTGGTATGGCCACGAGTCACTCCAAGCTTGCGACTGCTACCGACAGTGCAGAGCCATGATTGTTCATGTCTGCACTTTGTGACAGGAGGGAAATCCGCTGGGCACAAGCCTCCGGAGGCGTCTCCACTTCTGAGTGGTCATCTTCTCCCAGTAAGCCTCCGACAGCATGCCCCGCTCGCCCAAGATGCTTGACGTAGAAATTCAAGTACAGGGTGCCCTGCTGTGTACGTCCATGGGCAACTTTCAGCTCGAGCTTACCGAGACTAATCCATTCTGGGGTCTCGTCGACATCACTTTGCGATTTGTAGTGGTACCCTCCGGGCTGTTTCGTCTCTGCCCAAGCCCCTGTCACGTTCAGCCTTTGGAAGTACATATCCGAGCACTGCCCACCCAATCGCTTCGCCTCGGCCTCCACGTGGAGCAGCGTGTTCCTGGCGGGCTCCCCACGGGGAATGTGAATCAGAACGTGCCTGCCCGGCTGCATCACGTCGAACCGCTCGCCGTGGATATTCTGCAGATGGGGATCGCCAGTGGCAGCGGCCCCGCCCGAACTTGGAACTGCGACGGGGGAGCCAGAAGCCGTACCGGCCGCAGAGGTTGGAGCTGGCACCTTGGCACAAATGAACTCGGCGGTGGCTTGATTGCTCGCGTAATACCCGTACCAATTGCTGCCCCATGCGCCCCACCCACCATCCCATTTTGCACAGCTGCCACCCCAATTGACGGACGCCCAAGGGCCCGGCGTGAGCCCGAGCGCACTTCCAGCTGCATCACACTCTGAGGTGGAAGAGATAGCGGCATATCCGACCGGACACGACCCGGCTGCCATAGCGTATGCGTCCGAGGGCTGAGAATGATGCTTCCGATGGATCATGATTGCTTTCACTTGCGTTCCCAAGTGTACAGATGTACACAAAGCCATATGGAGGAAGTAATTGGCGGAAACCATGGTGGATGTACGTAGTAGTGTGCAGGTATAGTAATGTGTGATTGTGATGCAGCGTCTGGGTCGAATCGAGCGCCCTGAGCTGAAATTGCTCACGAAAAAAGAAACGGGGGAGACCTTTGACGTCATGCTCATTCGCAACCATCCTGTGGTATTGGCTTCTTGTTTGAATCTGCAACGCCCCGCGTTAACTCCTCCTCCACCTTCTCCTCCTCCTCCTCCTCCCGCCTTCTCCTCCTCTCTCGTCCCGCTTCCGCCCTCCGCATGTCCTTATCGTCATCATCGTCAGCGTCATCATCGTCGTCGGCGGCGTCGTCACAAGCACCATCATCACCATCACCATCACCATCAGCAACAGCATCAGCATCATCATCAGCGTCAGCACCATCACCATCACCGTCCTCATAGACATCATCATCACCATCATTATGATCATCATCACCAGCATCATCATACTCAGCTGCATCAGCATCATCATCATCATCATCAACAGCATCACCATCATCATCATCATCATCAGCATCATCATCATCATCATCACAATCACCACCATCATCACAATCATCACCATCACCATCATCAACATCATCATAATCACCTGCATCAACATCAACATCAACATCATCACCGTCAACACCATCGGCATAATAATCATCATCACCATCGTCATCGCCATCATTACCACCACCATCACCATCACAACCATCTTTATCATCGCCATCACCACCTCTATCGCCAGCATCATCACCACGACCATCACCATCACCATCACCATCATCACCGTCATCAGTAACATCAGCAACATCAAGATCGTTATCGTAATCGGCATCATCGTCATCGCTGTCGTTGTCGCAGTCATTGCCATCGCCATCATCAGCAGCATCATTGTGACCGCCATCACCACGTTGGCAGAACCCTCGCACGGTTCGTCGCCCCAATGGGAGAGCTCCAACGGAGGCCCCAGTGGCAGGGGCCGCATGCCTTCCCCACCACTACTTTGGCACACCCCTTACACGCGTTGTAGCCCCATGGGAAGCTCCACCGCAGGCCGCAGTGGCAGGAATCACACGCGTCCCCCCCGCCCATTTTGGCATGCCCCCTCACACGCTTCATGGCCTCATAGGGCATAGGGAGCCTTACAGAAGGCCGCAAGGGCAGGAATCACATTCGTCCCCCAACCCATGCTGGCATTCAGTCACACGTTGCCGCAGTGTCAGGAATCACATGCGCCCCACAGCTTATTTCAGCCTCAGATAGCGACAGACCACCGCCGCCTTATGCCACCAGCTACTGGAACCCAGCGAGGAGGAGGAGCAGGAGGAGGAGAAAGAGAACGAGAAAGAGGAGGAGAAGGAGGAGCAGGAGAATGATGAGGAGCTCGTAGTACGTTCGCATGTTGCTCGTCAGCCTGCTCACCACCTGTCCCCCCTTCTTCTTTTCAAGTCTTCCTGCCCTTTCAGGCTCCCGGCTCCTCCAAATCAACCTTGTAGTGCGCGCCAGGCGCCCACTCGAATGCCGTAGCAGGGAACACACCTCACAGGATTCGTGGCCCTATAGTGCGAGCTCCAGACCAGGCCCAAACGCCAGTGTTCGCATGGCGGCGCCGCCTCGTTTCCGCACATCCCTCAAACGTTCCGTGGCCCCATAGGGAGCTCCAACCAAGGCCCACATGCCAGCGTTCGTATGGCGGCGCCGCCTTCTTCCGGCACACCCCTCACACCCTAAGGCCCAAATGCCAGCGAGCGCGAGGCAGCGCCGCCTCATGTCGGGACACCCATCGCACTTTCCGTGACCCAATTAAGGGGGTTCCAACTAAGGCCTAATGTCGGCGCTTCCATGGAGGCGCCGCCTTATTCCGGCACACACCTTGCAGGCTTCGTGACCCCATAGGTAGCTCCAAGTAAAGCCCATATGCCGGCGTTCGCATGGCGGCGCCGCCTCATCTCGCCACGCCCCTCTCGCGTTTCGGCACCCCACAGGGAGCTCCATCTAAGGCTGTCATGCCAACTTTCGCATAGCGGCGCCGCCATCAGTTCGGCAGACCCCTCACACGTTTCACCCGCTCCTGATCCTGCACGCCCCTCACGGTTCGTGGCCCCACAGGGAGTTTCACCGAAGTCCCCAATGGCTGCGTTAACATGGCGACGCCGCACCCCTTTCGGGACGCCCCTCACGCGTTTCGTGGTCACCTAGGGAGCTCCACCGAAGGCCCCAATCGCTGCGTTCTCACGGCGGTGCCGCACCCCTTTCACCTGTGTCCTTGTGCTGGCCCCCCTCATTCTTCTCACGTGCCCCGCGGTACTCGCAGCTGCATATGTTTGGGTCCTTCAAGAAGCTACGGTGCCCGTACCAAAAGTGTCCACACCGACGGCGCGAAGACAATCAGGCATGATGGCAACGACACTTGCAATATACATGTGGCTCGCCCCCCCATCACCCCCGAACCCAAAGTTGAAGCGTCCATATTTTGTCCCCCGCGCGTTGCCTCGCACTCAACCCCGTCAACTTTGGGTTAGGGGGGGGGCGGGGGCGATGGATATTTGTTCGACGCAGTTCGATGTCGTATCCTATTGGCGCGATGGGTGTGAACACTTTTTGTCCACCCACCGTAACTCTTCCACGACGTGCTCCCTGTTGCTCTAGACTCTATTCCAAGGGGGGGGAAGAAGGTCCAATCCCTCAGCTCTGGGCCCCAGGACGGGGCCTGGCGCGGGTACGTCCGCGCCGCCGCAGGAGTACGGTTGGGGGAAAACAGAGCGGGGAAGTGTAGCTGGAGGGGGGAGGAAGAAGGGAGGGAGGGATGCAAGTTGCAAACGGGCCTGGTCACGAATCACTCCAAGCTTGCGACCGCTGCGGATAATGCAGGGCCATGGCTACTCATGTCTGCACTTCGCGCCAAGTAAGCGACCTCGCTGGGCGGAGGAGGGGGAGCGTGAAATCAGACCTGGTCTGGCCACGAGTCACTCCAAGCTTGCGACTGCTACCGACAGCGCAGAGCCATGATTGTTCATGTCTGCACTTTGCGCCAGGAGGGAGATCCGCTGGGCACAAGCCTCCGGAGGCATCTCTACGTCAGAGTGGTCATCTTCTCCCAGTAAGCCTCCGACAGCATGCCCCGCTCGCCCAAGATGCTTGACGTAGAAATTCAGGTACAAGGTGCCCTGCTGTGTACGTCCATGGACAACCTTCAGCTCGAGCATACCGAGACTAATCCATTCCGGAATCTCGTCGACATCACTTTGCGATTCGTAGTGGTACCCTCCTGCTCGTTTCGACTCTGGCCAAGCTCCAGTAATGTTCAGCCTCTGAAAATACATGTCCGAGCACTGCCCACCCAATCGGTTCGCCTCGGCCTCCACGTGGAGCAGCGTGTTCCGGGCGGGCTCCCCACGGGGAATGTGTATTAGAACGTGCCTGCCTGGCTTCATCACGTCGAACCGCTCTCCGTGGATATTCTGCAGATGGGGATCGCCAGTAGCAGCGGCCCCGCCCGAACTTGGAACTGCGACGGGGAAGCTCGGGCTGGGCGTCGGGCTCATCGTCGGGCTGAGCGTTGGGCTGTGCGTCGGGCTGAGCGTCGGGCTGGGCGTCGGGCTGGACGTCGGGCTGGGCGTGGGGCTGGGCGTGCTGAGCGTGGCGCTGGCCACACTGGTTGGAGCCAGCGAGACGGCACAGATGAGCTCGGCGCTGAACTGGGTGCTGCCATAATGCCAGTACCAGGTGCTCCCCCATGCGCCCCACCCGCCGTCCCATTTCGCACAGCTGCCACCCCAGGCGTGGGACACCCCAGGGCCCGGCGTGAGTCCGAGCGCACTTGCAGCTGCATCGCACTCCGAAGTGGAAGAGATAGCCGCGTATCCAGGGGGGCACGATCCGGATGCCAGGGTGTATGCGTCTGGCGAATTGCCAAGCTGGGCATCATGCTTAAGATGGATTGCTTGCACGTGCACCCCCAAGTGTGCAGACGCACACAAAACCATATGAACGTAGTAGTGTAAGGAAAGCATGGTGGATGGATGTAGTAGTGTGAAAACGGAGTAATGCAGCTTATGGGTCTAAAGGAGTTCCCTGAGCTGAGATGGCTTGAGCCAACCATGGCGACGAAGGCCCCCGAGAAAGTCCCAAAGAGGCAAAACGTGTACCACAAATCCCACCATCATCCTTTGTTGGGTGTGACGGAAAAATGATGGGGTGTATTATGGAATCGGGGCCCTGTGGAATCGATTCCGGCCTTTCGGAAGTGCACGAGCGGAAAAGAAGATTTAAGCTCTTCCTGGGCGAAATCACTTCCAGCCGAGGTTCTGTGGATCATGGGAGCAGCGAGGAGCGGATGAGGCAGGGAGGTCCTCAGCGGTTTTCAAATCTTTGGAGCTCCTCGGGGGGGTTGAAGCTTCCCCACCTCCTCCTCGTCCTCGTCCTCCTTGTCGTCCTCCTCCTCGTCCTCCTCGTCGCGACAGAATCCAGTGACCGCACCGTCCTCCCCAGAAAGCGACGCTGAACATGATTAGTAGATGCAAACGGGTCTGGTCATTCGAGGCTTGCGCCTGCCATGGCTGTCCATGCCCGCAATACGCGCCATGCGGGGGACACATTCGCTGGACACGAGCTTATGCGAAGAAGAATAAGAACAGATATACTGTAGAAGCAAGAGAACATGAGGGGGAGGGGGAGGCGTTATAATCTAAATTGCTCATTCCAAACTTGCGACTGCCAACGATAATGCAGAAGCATGGCTGTTCATGTCTGCACTTTGCGCCAGGAGGGAAATCCGCTGGGCACAAGCCTCCAGAGGCGTCTCCACGTCTGAGTGGTCATCTTCTCCAAGTAGACCTCCGACAGCACGCCCCACTCGCCGCAAGTGCTTGACGTAGAAATTCAGATACGGGGTGCCTTGCTCCGTACGTCCATGAACAACCTTCAGCTCGAGCTTACCCAAACTAATCCATTCCGGGGACCTGTTGACAACACTTTGCGATTCGAAGTGGTACCCTCCGGGCTGTCTCGCCTCTGCCCAGGCCCCTGAAACGTTCAACCTTTGAAAGTACATATCCGAGCATTGCCCACCCAGTCGACTGGCCTCGGCCTCCACATGAAGCAATGTGGTCTTGAAGGGCTCCCCGCGGGGGATGTGTATCAGAACGTGCCTGCCTGGCTTCATCACGTCGAACCGCTCACCGTGGATATTTTGCAGATGGGGATCGCCAACGGCAGCAATCGCGCCCTGGCTAGCAGGTGCGCTGGGGAAGCTCGGGCTGGGCGTCGGGCTCAGCGTCGGGCTGAGCGTCGGGCTGGGCGTCGGGCTGGACGTCGGGCTGGGCGTGGGGCTGGGCGTGCTGAGCGTGGCGCTGGCCACACTGGTTGGAGCCAGCGAGACGGCACAGATGAGCTCGGCGCTGAACTGGGTGCTGCCATAATGCCAGTACCAGGTGCTCCCCCATGCGCCCCACCCGCCGTCCCATTTCGCACAGCTGCCACCCCAGGCGTGGGACACCCCAGGGCCCGGCGTGAGTCCAAGCGCACTTGCAGCTGCATCGCACTCCGAAGTGGAAGAGATAGCCGCGTATCCAGGGGGGCACGATCCGGATGCCAGGGTGTATGCGTCTGGCGAATTGCCAAGCTGGGCATCATGCTTAAGATGGATTGCTTGCACGTGCACCCCCAAGTGTGCAGACGCACACAAAACCATATGAACGTAGTAGTGTAAGGAAAGCATGGTGGATGGATGTAGTAGTGTGAAAACGGAGTAATGCAGCTTATGGGTCTAAAGGAGTTCCCTGAGCTGAGATGGCTTGAGCTAACCATGGCGACGAAGGCCCCCGAGAAAGTCCCAAAGAGGCAAAACGTGTACCACAAATCCCACCATCATCCTTTGTTGGGTGTGACGGGAAAATGATAGGGTGTATTATGGAATCGGGGCCCTGTGGAATCGATTCCGGCCTTTCGGA
Organism: Prorocentrum cordatum; assembly: GCA_963575745.1. NCBI lineage: Eukaryota > Dinophyceae > Prorocentrales > Prorocentraceae > Prorocentrum > Prorocentrum cordatum. The sequence goes on along the minus strand of CAUYUJ010018102.1, from coordinate 65,012 downwards.
AGTGCACGAGCGGAAAAGAAGATTTAAGCTCTTCCTGGGCGAAATCACTTCCAGCCGAGGTTCTGTGGATCATGGGAGCAGCGAGGAGCGGATGAGGCAGGGAGGTCCTCAGCGGTTTTCAAATCTTTGGAGCTCCTCGGGGGGGTTGAAGCTTCCCCACCTCCTCCTCGTCCTCGTCCTCCTTGTCGTCCTCCTCCTCGTCCTCCTCGTCGCGACAGAATCCAGTGACCGCACCGTCCTCCCCAGAAAGCGACGCTGAACATGATTAGTAGATGCAAACGGGTCTGGTCATTCGAGGCTTGCGCCTGCCATGGCTGTCCATGCCCGCAATACGCGCCATGCGGGGGACACATTCGCTGGACACGAGCTTATGCGAAGAAGAATAAGAACAGATATACTGTAGAAGCAAGAGAACATGAGGGGGAGGGGGAGGCGTTATAATCTAAATTGCTCATTCCAAACTTGCGACTGCCAACGATAATGCAGAAGCATGGCTGTTCATGTCTGCACTTTGCGCCAGGAGGGAAATCCGCTGGGCACAAGCCTCCAGAGGCGTCTCCACGTCTGAGTGGTCATCTTCTCCAAGTAGACCTCCGACAGCACGCCCCACTCGCCGCAAGTGCTTGACGTAGAAATTCAGATACGGGGTGCCTTGCTCCGTACGTCCATGAACAACCTTCAGCTCGAGCTTACCCAAACTAATCCATTCCGGGGACCTGTTGACAACACTTTGCGATTCGAAGTGGTACCCTCCGGGCTGTCTCGCCTCTGCCCAGGCCCCTGAAACGTTCAACCTTTGAAAGTACATATCCGAGCATTGCCCACCCAGTCGACTCGCCTCGGCCTCCACATGAAGCAATGTGGTCTTGACGGGCTCCCCGCGGGGGATGTGTATCAGAACGTGCCTGCCTGGCTTCATCACGTCGAACCGCTCACCGTGGATATTTTGCAGATGGGGATCGCCAACGGCAGCAATCGCGCCCTGGCTAGCAGGTGCGCTGGGGAAGCTCGGGCTGGGCGTCGGGCTCAGCGTCGGGCTGAGCGTCGGGCTGGGCGTCGGGCTGGACGTCGGGCTGGGCGTGGGGCTGGGCGTGCTGAGCGTGGCGCTGGCCACACTGGTTGGAGCCAGCGAGACGGCACAGATGAGCTCGGCGCTGAACTGGGTGCTGCCATAATGCCAGTACCAGGTGCTCCCCCATGCGCCCCACCCGCCGTCCCATTTCGCACAGCTGCCACCCCAGGCATGGGACACCCCAGGGCCCGGCGTGAGTCCGAGCGCACTTGCAGCTGCATCGCACTCCGAAGTGGAAGAGATAGCCGCGTATCCAGGGGGGCACGATCCGGATGCCAGGGTGTATGCGTCCGGTGAATTGCCAAGCTGGGCATCATGCTTAAGATGGATTGCTTGCACGTGCACCCCCAAGTGTGCAGACGCACACAACACCATATGAACGTAGTAGTGTAAGGAAAGCATGGTGGATGGATGTAGTAGTGTGAAAACAGAGTAATGCAGCTTCTCAGCCCAAATGAGTTCCCTGAGCTGAGATGGCTTGAGCAACCACGGCTGCGGAATTGGAGGGGGGGACGCTCTGGGCCCCGAAGTGGCGCCCACCACACCTGCCCCGCAGCGCGTTCTGATCAGGACTTCGAGGCGAATGCGGCCCTGGCGACGAAGCCGACCCGGGGACACAGAAAAGGGAGGAAGCGGATGTCCCGACCCTCGGCAATGACTCTTCACGGTACGGGCCCTCGGAGCCCTCGACCTTCGATGACAACTCGTGGGAGCCACCCACACCATCTTGTCCGCTGTTGCGAATCGACGCCAGTCGACGCTAAATCGAGGCTAATCGACGCTAGCCGACGCCAATTCGGCGCTATCTCATCGACTCCCAGACTCTCATCGACGCTGGTCGACGCTAACACCGGCTTTGAAAGGGTATGCCAGGCTCCCATGATTGGCTACCGAACTCGACCTCATTCACGACTGCGGCTCTTCGTCGTATGCCGATTTCTGGGACGCACCCGAAGGCCAGAAGGCCGCTCACGGAGGCCGCTGCCGCGAAGGGATGCCAGGCGCGCAATGCCTTGTGCTGCGACGCCGCCTGGGGGTCGGTGCTCACATCGAGTCTGGGGCCAGCCGCGCGGCGGCACGCCTCCCCCCATTGGGGACCGAGGACAGGAGGTGGGCAACCCGGGAGCGCTACAGTCGACCCTTACAGTCGGGGCGTTGACCTAAGGAACGATAAACAAGGAACGGGGCCCCTTTCTTCCATAAGTTAACCTCCGATTTCCTGTCGAGAACATAGGGAAAGCCTGAGGCAAGCTGTGCAACACTTAAGGAACGCGGAGCCCCTCCCCAACGAAAAGGGTTCCTTCCTCAGGGCCCCGACTGTACAGTCGACCCTTCTCACAAGGAGGCACGGGACGGAGGCGAGGGCCTCGAAAACGCCCGTCTCGAGGCCTTTCGGGCGGAGCGCGGCCCACGAAAGGGGCCAAGGATGCACGGAGAAGGCAAGGCCGCGAGGGAAGGCTGCCCGTCCTCACTGTGAAGGGTCGACTATGGGTGGGAGGGGGCGCTGCAGTCCTCGTGGCCCCCGTGATGGAGAGCGGAGGAAGGCACGGAGCACCTCGCCTGGCCACCGCTGGCCTTGGCCGCCGCGCGGCTCCCCCGGGACTGGCCCGCAGGAGCGCCTTCGTCGGTGGCAGCGCCGTCGCAAACGGTTTGCGGCGGCGTCGGCGCCGCGGTGGGCGTCCCCTTCGGCGGAGTCGTCAGCGTCGGTGTCGGCGTCGCGCCGGCCCCGCCTTGGTCCTCCTGCCTCGCTTTCGCTCTCTTCTCCTCCATGATCGTTCCTCCTCCTTCCTCCTTGTCTCTTTCTCCTCCATCCTCCTTCCTCCTCCATCCTCGTCAATCCTCCATCCTCTTCCTCCTCCTTTTTGCCCCTCCTTCCTCCTCCTGCCTCCCTTTTCCCGCATGGCCCGAAAGCCAAAGCCCCACGCCCCCCTCCCCGTGGGCCCCGAAGGGTCCTCGTTGCAGCGCCTCGACGGTACTGCCAGACGAGGCCAGGACGAGCATAATTCTGGACGGGGATACATCGGAAATCGCTGATACCCCGGCCCGAGCCCCCCCGAGCCCCGAAGGCTCCTCTCGCTGCAGCGTCCCAGCTGTATGGAATGGATGCTGGAAGACGAGGCCAAGACGAGGATAAGTTTGGACGGGGGTAGATCTATGGGGGCCACATGCGAAACCCACCCGTACCCCCCACGATTTCTGAGGGGGGGGGGGGTCACTTCCCTACCCCCCCGAGGGAATAAACCCCACCTCCCTATCAAAATCGTGGGGGATAAGGGTCGGGTTCGCATGTGGCCCCCCGAAATCGGAAACCACGTTACCGAGAAACCCCACATACACATGATGGCTGGAGTGATGAAGGCTGAGGTGAAGCATGCGAGACCGACGTTGGCGGCCGTTGCCCCGCCGATGCCGTTGGTGACGCCAGTCAAGAGGAGAGGAGGGAGGAGAGTGGAGAGCACATGCGATAAGTTCTTGTTCGGTACCCATGGGACACACCTGAGGCGCCCACGAGCCACGGCAGCTGAGGCCTGAGGGCTTCGCGGATGCGCTCGGCGGCCCCTGGGCCCGCTCGGCGGCCTTGGGCCCCGCCGGCCCGGGCCCGGGGCCGGCGGGCTCGTCGAGAAAGTGCCACGCCTGCCACACCAGCGCACCCTCTGTGGCGTCGAGACAATGTCACGCCTGCCACGCTTTGCGGGCCCGAAACGGATAGCGCCCGCACCCCCAGCGCACCCCCTGTGGCGTCGAGGAAGTGCCACGCCTGCCTCGCTTTGCGAGGCCGAAGCGGATAGCGGCCGCACCCCCAGCGCACCCCCTGTGGCGAGAAGATAAGTGCCACGCCTGCCACGCGTTGCGAGGCCGAAGCGGATAGCGACCGCACCCTCAGCGTACCCCCTGTGGCGTCGAGGACGCGTCACGCATGCCACGCGTTGCGAGCCCGAAGCGCATAGCGACCGCACCCCCAGCGCACCCCCTGTGGCGTCGAGGAAGTGTCACGCCTGTCACGCTTTGCGAGCCCGAAACAGCGACCGCACCCCTCTGAGCACCCCCTTGTAGCATCGAAAAAAGGCACGGTGTGAGATGTGTGTCTCATGGGTGTGCCCATTATGTAGCGCATACGTCGTGGGTGTATGATGCAGTGAACATGCCAGGCGTGCACTAGCTTTGTATGGTGTGTGTGTGTGTGTGCGAGTGTGTGCATGCGTGCGGCTGCATGTAGACGAGTGTCTGATGCACGTGCCGTGCATGGGTTGCGTGTGGGTGAAGGGAGGGAGGAAGTGGAGGAGGGGAGGAAGGAGGAGGGAGGGAGGTGTGTGCGGGAGACTCGGGTGGGACGCGGCAGGTATGAAAACCAGAACCCCACGAAACATGTGGGGAATCACTGAGCCCCCCCGAGCCCCGAGCGGTCCTCGCTTCAGCGTCTTGACTGTATGGAGTAGATGCTATAAGACTAAGCCAAGACGAAGATACATGTGAACGAAGACACCTCGAAAATCACCGAGACCGGCCCGTTCTGGAGGAAGTCTCGGGCGCCGCGGCCTTCTCAGAGCGTTCTGGAACGCCGTGAGAGCGTTCCTGAACGCTCCGGAACGGATTTATCCTCGTCCTGGCCCCGTCCGACGCTGGCTGGTTGCCACGCAAACTGGGTGCTGCTGTCGCTCGCTCCCCGACGAGCTCACTTCTGGCCGAGTTCCTGTGGGGAGGTGGCTGTTTCAACGCCCGCGGTTCCCATCGATTTCGGCACCCTGAGGCCGGTCTCGGGCCCATGGGCCATGGATATTCCCAGACCAGCCCGCGATGAGGACGACGAGAGGTCCGAGGGCCACGTACCAACACAATCCTCTCGCCGCAGGTCTGCAGTGTTCATCGACATCCTCGGCAGTGTTAAGCAACATTCTCCTTTAATTTCGGCTGTGTTGCACATCGCCTTTTCAAATTCAGATCGGCGGTATTGTGGGCATCGTTGTAGTGGGAAGTAATGCTAAACATGAAGCTTTGCTGGTCGATCACGTGGCGACTTCTTCACGCACGGCAGCCCTGATATTCATCATGGTGCTCCTCGTGCTGCTCGTCTGCGTCATTTGCGCGCCACGGTGCGATGTACTTGACGTTCTGCTGGCCTACTGATTGTGACGATATGTCGGCACGCCCCGCATCAGACGGCTTGCGTTATTTTCGGCGATGACGGGCGTCATGGGAGGGGGGGGGGATCGGGGGGGGGCATGACGTAACGACGCGCCGCCGAGTGGCTCCGCGTGTAGGCGGCGATCTGCTCCGCAGGGCTTCTGTGCACCACCGCAGCCGCTTTGCAACACAGCGGGCGTATACACCGCAGCGCCTATGTGCACAGCGATGGCCGTGTGCAAAACAGCGCCTGTGCACACCACAGCAGCCGCGTGCAACACAGCGCTGGCGCACACCACAGCGACTGTGTACACCGAAGCAGCCATGTGCAACACAGCGCCTGTGTACTCCACAACGCTTGCGTGCACCGCAACGCCTGTGCGCACCACTATGCGCGTCTACACTACAGCATCCGCGTGCAACGCAGCGCTGGTGTTCACCACAATGCCTGCGTGCACATGGCAGATAGCAAGGGCATGTAGGTGAGGATCTGCTGCGGACAGCTAGACGCCACGCCAGGGAAGTGCTGATAATAACATGCGACGTTCTTCCCTCCTCCCCCTCCGCCACCTCCACCTCCTCTTCCTCCTCCCCTTCCTCCTCCTCCCTCACGTTTCGCCCCTTTCGTGCGGGGCGGCGCTACAGCGCACGTGCGCATCTGAGCGTGCACCGCAGAATGGTCAATTGAATCGGTCCACTTGGTTCTCGGATGGCCAATTTTGCTGGAGCCTCCTGGATGCAGATGGGAGGAGATAGGATGACGCGGGCGGGCTCGGGAAGACTCGTAGATTCCACCGGCGCTTTTTTTCCATAAGAATTCCGCTCCAAATCCTACATGAAACAATTGTTTTCTGTGGACTTCACAAGCGCTCCATTCTGTCATAAGGATTCCTTCTAAATTTGTATATGCAACAATGGTGCTTTGTTGCGCACGGTTGCTGTGGTGTACACAAGCGCCGTGGTGTACACAGGCGATGTAGTGCGCGCAAACATTGTGGTGTACACTGGTGCTTTGTTGCACACGGCTGATGTGGTGTACGCAGGCGCTGTGGTGTACACAAGCGCTGTGGTGCCCGCAGGCACTGTGGCACACATTGGTGCTGTGTTGCACGCGGCTGCTGCGGTGTACATAGGCGGTCTGGTGTGCACAGGCGCTGTGGTGCACGCAGGCACTGTGGTGTACACAGGCACTGCGGTGCAGATCACCACCTACATGCCGCTGCTACCCGTCTTTGGTCAGTCCTCAACATCCCCAGACGCCGCAAGGCGCGAAACGTGACGTCATCGGCCCATGATTGCCGTCATCGGCCGAGAATAAAAAAAGAGGCTCCAGCCGCGTCCGCGCGCACGACGACGATGAGCGACGAGCGACGAGCGACGAGCGACGAGCGACGAGCGACGACGACGACGACGACGGCGGACCAGACTCCTATGCGAGTTCCTATGCGGACACCTCTGCGGATCCCGATGCGCACGGCGGCAGTGCCCGGAGCGCACTGGGGGGGGGTTACGTCCTACGGTGGGGGGGCGGGGGCCATGACGCCCGTCATGCCCCAAGCAATAAAGAAACACACTCTTATTGATTTGGCCACCGATGCTCCGAAGCATTGCCATCATCGTGGTGGCGGGTCCTGAAGAGGAAGCAGTCACGATACCTCGTGGTTCGTCTGTCTGGAGTAGTTATTGCAGGTGCGAGTTGGCCGAAATACGAAACATGGGGGCAAGATGGGCGCCATGAGCGAAAACGACTTGAGTTGGCGGCGAGCGAGGGGGCGAAGTGAGAAGGAGGAGGCCTTCTCAGCAGGCTCGGAAGTCCCCCGCCTTCTGCAAAAAGAGTTCTAAGCCATTCCCGAAGACAAAATAAACAACCTTTCAGAAGGCGCGAGGGCTTCTGAGAAGTCCCGCCGCCTTCCGAGGGGGCGTTCTCCTTCTCAAATTCGGGGATGGACAGACCCCCCTTTCGTAAAACGTGGTTTAGTGAAAACGACCTGAAGCCCAAACCTGGCGGGCGCAAGCCTGGAAAATAACGGCCGCGGCGCCCTCTCGAGAACCGAAAACGGCCAACTCACTAATCGACGTGTCACTGTTGGGGGTTCTGTCCACCCCCGACTCAAATCCCCTCCTCGCTCGCCGCCTGTCGAGAGCTGGAGCGGCAGGGGGGACGAGGAGGCGGCCCGGATCTCCGACGTCGTGCTCCACAACGGGGGCCGGGAGCGGCTGCCCGTCTTCGTCCCCGCTTCTCGGCTTCTTTGTTTCGTCGGCGGTGGCGCACCTTTGCAAGTACGTCGGCTGAGGCACCGCCTGACTCCGAGGCTTTGCCTCCTCCCGGCCTCGTTCTGAGGCTGCGCCCCCCTTTTCCTCCCCCATCTCTGTTTGATTCAAGCTTCGCGCGGCCCGCTTAGCTTCGACCAGAAGAGGTGCGCTCTCGACCCGCGAATCAAAAATTAGCCTGGCGAAGGACCCAACCATATGCAGCTGCGAGTACCGCAAGGATACCAGTGTCAAGCTCCCCCCGACCTTCGGTGGAGATCACCTGGGGAGTGCCGAAATGGGTGGTGGGGAGGCATGCGAACCCTGCCACTGGGGCCTTCGGTGGAGCTCCCTATGGGGCCACGAACGTGTGAGGGGTGTGCCGAAATGGGTGGTGGGGAGGCATGCGAAAGCCACTGGGGCCTTCGGTGGAGCTCCCTATGGGGCCACGAAACGTGTGAGGGGTGTGCCGAAATGGGTGGTGGGGAGGCATGCGAACGCAGCCACTGGGGCCTTCGGTGGAGCTCCCTATGGGGCCACGAAACGTGTGAGGGGTGTGCCGAAATGGGTGTGGGGAGGCATGCGAACCCTGCCACTGGGGCCTTCGGTGGAGCTCCCTATGGGGCCACGAAACGTGTGAGGGGTGTGCCGAAATGGGTGGTGGGGAGGCATGCGGACCCTGCCACTGGGGCCTTCGGTGGAGCTCCCTATGGGGCCACGAAACGTGTGAGGGGTGTGCCGAAAAGGGTGGTGGGGAGGCAAAACCTGGGGCCCTATGGCCAAGAACTCGTGTATGTGTGTGTGTGCGAAATGGGTGTGCGGGGCATGCGCATGGGGCCTTCGGTGGAGCTCCCGCCACGAACGTGTGAGGGGTGTGCCGAAATGGGTGTGGGGACGCATGCGAACGCAGCCACTGGGCCTTCGGTGGAGCTCCCTATGGGGCCACGAAACGTGTGAGGGGTGTGCCGAAATGGGTGGTGGGGAGGCATGCGGACGCAGCCACTGGGGCCTTCGGTGGAGCTCCCTATGGGGCCACGAAACGTGTGAGGGGTGTGCCGAAATGGGTGGTGGGGAGGCATGCGAACGCAGCCACTGGGGCCTTCGGTGGAGCTCCCTATGGGGCCACGAAGCGTGTGAGGGGTGTGCCGAAATGGGTGGTGGGGAGGCATGCGAACGCAGCCACTGGGGCCTTCGGTGGAGCTCCCTATGGGGCCACGAAACGTGTGATAGGTATGCCGAGATGGGTGGTGGGGAGGCATGCGAACCCTGCCACTGGGGCCTTCGGTGGAGCTCCCTATGGGGCCACGAAGCGTGTGATGGTGTGCCGAAATGGGTGGTGGGGAGGCATGCGAACGCAGCCACTGGGGCCTTCGGTGGAGCTCCCTATGGGGCCACGAAACGTGTGAGGGGTGTGCCGAAATGGGTGGTGGGGAGGCATGCGAACGCAGCCACTGGGGCCTTCGGTGGAGCTCCCTATGGGGCCACGAAACGTGTGAGGGGTGTGCCGAAATGGGTGGTGGGGGGGCATGCGAACGCAGCCACTGGGGCCTTCGGTGGAGCTGCCTATGGGGCCACGAAGCGAGTGAGGGGTGTGCCGAAATGGGTGGTGGGGAGGCATGCGAACGCAGGAGGGAGGAGGGCGAGGAGAAGGAGGAAGAAGGAACGCGGGGACCGTCTCTTCAAAACGAGGACCCAACACCACAGGATGGTTGGGACAAATGTTTCGTCGGCGGAGAGGCAGGAGGCGGTCCGCTCCAGCGTGCGGCAATTCGGGGCAAGCGAATGGCGAATTGGCCGGCCTGCAGGAGAGGGAAAAAAACTCCATCTCGGCTACCCGCGAGAGTGACCCTAGGCAAGGGTGACCTTTGGGTGCGCGGCCCAAGGGGGGGCCCTTCAGGGACACCACCAGGCGCGTAAGCCGCTGCCATCGCATCGCACTCAGCGTGGACGGGGGCCCCAGAGCGGGCCCGCACCAGAGGCCACTCCGGCGAGGGGCCACTCTTGCGTGCAGCCGAGCTTCCCCCGATCAGACCGTGACTCTCCCGAGTCTCGTCGCAGGTGCTCCGCCGACCAGCCCGCCCGCGGGGGGCTGGGGTGGGCGGGGGCCTGCTCCACCACCAGCGTCATCTGGGCGACGTGCTTCTGGTGGCACTCCTGCGGCCGGCTGGCGTCAAGTCGGGCATGTCCCCTCTGCAGGGGGGCATCTTCAGAAATTGTCAAAAGAATAGTCTGGGGACGATGTGTGGGGCATTTATTTGTATGTGTTGTATACGCTTGGCTTCTTCACTGCTTTTCGTCAAAAATCCCCCTGCAGGGGGACATGCCCGACCTGAGAGGCCAGCGGGGCCTCGGCCTCCGTCTGCCTCTCTGCCCCCACCTCGCGGACGAGAGGGCCCGGTGCCACGGCACGCGCGCACGCAGCTCCGCGCACGAGGTCCAGAGCAGGAGAGGGGTCGGCCTCGGGGACTGGCTCTGTCCCCTCCCTGTCCAGGCCACGGGCTCGGACCTTGGGGCCCACGTGGCACCCGCAGGGTTCGGCATCCATCCGTCCTCCCCCATGAGCAGCTCTTCGCTACCATACGTGTCATCGGCGGCACGGGCCGCAGGGCCCGCACACGAGCGTTCGCGCGCAACGAGGTGCGCATTCCGTCGCATCGCGCGCCTCGAATGGGGTGCCACCGGACAATTGCTGCGCCTCGCTTCCCCCCTCCCGCTGGGTTCGGGTGTTGCCAGGATTAAGTCGGGCCTGTCCCCCAAAATACCCCCAAAATAATCCAGAAATGCTCCAAACATAGTCTGGGGACTATTTTTTGATTTGTTTTTTGCCTTTTGCACTTTTTTGGTATTTTTTTTTTCGTCGACAATCCCCCCTGTAGGGGGACACGCCCGACATAATGCCAGGAGTCCCCCTGGCCCAGGGTGCCCCCCAGTCTCTCCAAGGAGGCCCCCAGGGCCTCCATGAGCACCCCGCCCGAGGCCCAGAGGCCCCGGGGGCTCCAAGGCGGAGCGAAAAGCCGGGGGCACCGTGGGCCAGGAGGAGGAGGAGGAGGAGGAGGAGGGGAGGAGGAGGAGGAGGAGGAGAGGAGGGGAGGAGGAGGAGGAGGAGGAGGAGGAGGAGGAGGAGGGGAGGAGGGGGAGGAGGAGAGGAGGAGGAGGAGGGAGGAGGAGGAGGAGGAGGAGGAGGAAGGAGGAGGAGGAGGAGGAGGAGGGGGCGAAGGAGGAGGGAGGAGGAGGAGGAGGAGGGGAGACGAGGAGAGGAGAGGAGAAGGAGGAGGAGGAGGAGGAGGGGAGGAGGAGGAGGAGAAGGAAGAGGAGGAGGAGGAAGGAGGAGGAGGAGGAGGAGGAGGAGGAGGAGGAGGAGGAGGAGAGGAGGAGGAGGGAGGAGGAGGAGGAGGAGGAGGAGGAGGGGAGGAGGAGGAGGGAGGGAGGAGGAGGAGGAGGAGGAGGAGGAGGAGGAGGGAGGAGGAGGAGGAGGAGGAGGAGGGGGAGGAGGGGGAGGAGGAGAAGAGGAGGGGAGGACGAGGAGGAGGAGGAGGAGGAGGAGGAGGAGGAGGAGGAGGGGAGGAGGAGGAGGAGGGAGGAGGAGGAGGGGGAGGAGGAGGAGGAGGTGGAGGAGGAGGAGGAGGAGGAGGAGGAGGGAGGAGGAGGAGGAGGAGGAGGAGGAGGAGGAGGAGGAGGAGGAGGAGGAGGAGGAGGAGGAGGAGGAGGAGGAGGAGGAGGAGGAGGGGGAGGAGGAGGAGGAGGAGGAGGAGGAGGAGGAGGAGGAGGAGGAGGGGAGGAGGAGAGGAGGAGGAGGAGGAGGAGGAGGAGGGAGGAGGGAGGAGGAGGAGGAGGGAGGAGGGAGGAGGGAGGAGGAGGAGAGGAGGAGGAGGAGGAGGAAGGAGGAGGAGGAGGAGGAGGAGGAGGGGGCACCTCTGGCAGCCCCGGAGCGGTGACCATGGCCTCCCGGGCGCCCCTTCGCAGCGCCTGCTGCGGCCGGCAGGCGACGCGTCGGCACGGCCTCCGCGCAAGGGGAGCCCGCTCAAGAGCGCGCACGGCTCCTCGAGCGCTTCAGAGTGGGTAGATGGACAAAAAAGTGGAACCCTTGACCCCCCCCCCTCCCCCCAATTTCAAAGTTGGCCTCAAGCATTTGGCAGCACAGGCGTGAGAGGACAAAAGGAGTGGAACCCCCAGGGCCTCCGAGAGTCCGAACCCAACTCTGAAATTGGGGGGGGGGGGGGGGGGGGGGCGAATGCGGGGCCAACGACGAAGGGGTTCCGCTTTTTTGTCCCCTTACCGGAGAAGGGGTGGGGGAAGGCGGGGAGGGGAATCCCACCAGCCCTTCCTAGAGGGCCGAGAATCCACCCCGATGATAAAACCACCCCGACACGCGAAGCCGTTTAGGAAACGCACCCAAAGAAGGGATCTGACAGGGCAAGCCCGTTTCGTAAACTCGGAGATGGACAGACCTTTCTTTAGTAAAACGTGGTTTAGTGAAAACGACCTGAGGCTCTGGCGGGCGCAAGCCTGCAAAATAACGGCCGCGGCGCCCTCTCGAGAACCGAAAACGGACAATTCATGGAATATTCACTGATCGACGTGTCACTCTTGGAGGCTCTGTCCACCCCCGATAGACGCCCAAGCCCGTGTAGTAAACGCCAATGGTCCAGTCCGGGTGGTTTTTCCTCCCTCGACTTCCGGGGGTGAGTGGTCCCAAGCGCTTCCTCTGCCGACCCCCGCCTGCCCCTTCGGGGAGGGGCGCCTGGCCCCCATCCCCCCGGGGTCCGGACGGGGCCTCCCGCGAGAGGTCGGAGCGTCCATTGGACGCACCAACCTTTCGAGAGAGCGTTGCCTCAAATCAGCAACACTCGCCAACGACAGCCGCAACGCAGAAACAACCGACAAAGCACAACGTTTAAACGACGTCCAGAACTTCCGGTTGCGGTGGCTTCTTGCGCGGTCATCCAAGATGGCCTCGGCGAGGGCGCCTACGGAACAGAGGGGAGAGGAAGACAGGACGCCGCGCTGCCGGCCCGCGCCCTCCGGCGCGCGCCTCACGGAGGCCTAGACCTGGAGCGGCGACGCCCTCGGACGGGCACTGCAACAGGGGCGAGAGAGTCCTGACCCCGGGGTGTCGCGAGCAGGAAAAAAAAAACGGCGGGCGGTCACTCTCGTCTCGCCCATGGGCGGGGGGCCCTCACGGGTCGACCTTGCCCGGGAAAAGCCTGCGCACGCCTCTCTCCCAGAGAACCCTGTGGGTCCTCGGCTCGGCAGCGACCCGGGGCCCCGGGGGCCTCTGAAACATGGACGGCGTGTTCTTTACGGCAGGTCCGAACGGCGTCGGCGCGCGCAAAGGTTTTTGACACCGCGTGGATCGCTCAACCCTGAATCGCTCGCGGCCCCGATCGTTCAAGGTTGAATCCCGTCGGGTCCAGGGGGCGTCACCGCGTCCCTCGGTGCTTCCGCGCCGCAGAATACGACCTTGAACGCCCTCGCTGGCGTCGTCGGCGCGCCAACGCCGCATGAACCTACCGTAGCTTCGAGTTCTGGCCTGGCGCAAGCAAAACTTCGTCCACGGCTGGGCAGCAGAGTTGAAATGGCGACATCACGGAGCTCGTTTTGAATCTGCATCTTTTCGGCTCGCGATCTATCGCGTTCTAGATATCATGCCTATCCAGAGTGCGGGTCGAGCGATGGCTCCCAAATGCCAGGCCTGCAACATCTGGAGAATGGGCTGACCGTTGAGCAAGCACGTCGCGCGAACGGACAATTGTCCTCACCCCTGGCAGCTCCCCCTAGGGGTTCGCCTGTGTCATGCTTGCTGCATGGCGGTGGCCATGAGTGCCCGAATTGGGGAGTGGTGATTCTGAATGCGAGCGTGTCTGAGTTAGAGAGAACCTGAGTGCAAGTGAGTGTTAATCTGACTGGATCGGAGTCGGAGCGAATTTAAGTGTGAGCGAGTCTGAGTAGGTGTGAGTCTGGAGGCCCTCGGAATTCTGATTCTCGGACACATGCTGACTTGTTTTGCATTGTTTGGTATTGGTGTTGGGGGCGGCCAAAAAAACATGCCCCACGCCTGCAGAAACATTCTGAACCCACGAAAGAAATAAGCACCTCTTCGGCTTACGATCTATCATCTTCAATATGATGTGCATCTCCATATGGGTGATCCCAGCGGCCAGGCCGGCTACATCGCGATGGTCATGCAGCCCTGATGACATCAGAAAGAGCGTGTTCTAGCGGAAAACCAGGGGGGTCACGACCAGTTCGACCCCCCCCCCCCCCCCTCCAGACAACCGGGGGGGGTCACTACCGGTTCGAACCCCCCCCCCCCAGTCCATCATGAAAAGGGGGGGGGTCACTACCGGTTCGAACCCCCCCCCCCCCCTCGAAAATGGGGGGGTCACTACCGGTTCGAACCCCACCCCCCTCGAAAACCAGGGGGGGGGTGCGGACAGTGGTGGGGATGGTGGTGATGGGGACAGTGGTGAGGGGACAGCGGGACAGTGGTGGGAACAGTGGGACAGTGGTGGGGACGGTAGTGGTGGGGACAGTGGTGAAGGCGGTGGTGAGGACAGTGGTGGGACAGTATCACGGTGGGGAAAGTGGTGGGGACAGTGGGGACAGTGGGACAGTGATGTGGACAGTGGGGACGCTGGGACAGCACAGTGGGACAGCGGTGGGGACAATGGGACAGCACAGTGGGTACAGTGGGGACAGTTGGACAGTGGTGGGAACCGTGGGGAAAGTGGGGAGAGTGGGAACGTGGTGGGACAATGGTGGGGAGAGTGGGGGCATTGACACACTCGTGGGGGCACTGGTGGGGACAGCGGGACAGTGGTGGAACAGTGGAACAGTGGGACAGTGGTGGGGACGGTAGTGGTGGGGACAGTGGTGAAGGCGGTGGTGAGGACAGTGGTGGGACAGTAGCACGGTGGGGAAAGTGGTGGGGACAGTGGGGACAGTGGGACAGTGATGTGGACAGTGGGGACGCTGGGACAGCACAGTGGGACAGCGGTGGGGACAGTGGGACAGCACAGTGGGTACAGTGGGGACAGTTGGACAGTGGTGGGGACCGTGGGGAAAGTGGGGAGAGTGGGAACGTGGTGGGACAATGGTGGGGAGAGTGGGGGCATTGACACACTCGTGGGGGCACTGGTGGGGACAGCGGGGACAATGGTGGGAGCAGTGGGGACAGTGGTGGGGACGGCGATGGTGGGGACAGTGGTGTAGGGACAGTGGGAATGTGGTGGAAACAGTTGGACAGTGGAGGGTACAGTGGTGGTGGGGACAGTGGTGAGGGCGGTGGCCAGGACGGCGGTGGGACAATGGGACAGAGGTACAGTGGGGACAGTGGTGGGTACAGTGGTGGGAACAGTGGGACAGCTCAGTGGGACAGCGGAAGAGACAGTGGGACAGTGGGGACAGTGGGGATAGTCGGGCAGTGGTTGGGGCCGTGGAGAAAGTGGGGAGCGTGGAACCGGGGTGGGAACAGTGGTGGGGACAGTGGGGACAGTGCGACAGTGGTGGGGGCACTGGTGGGGACAGTAGGGACGGTGGTGGAACCAGCGGGGACAGTGGTGGTGAAGACAGTGGTGCTGGGAGCAGCAGAGGGGGATGTGGTGCGGACGGTGGTAGGGACCGGGAAGCAATTTGCTGGCAGGCGGTGAGGGGGGGGGAGGGGTTCGAACCGATAGTGACCCCCCCCCGGTTTTCGAGGAGGGGGTGGGGGGGGTGTTCGAACCGGTAGTGACCCCCCCTGGCTTTCGAGGAGGCGGGGGGGGGGACTCGAACCGGCCGGTAGTGCGGGGGGGGTTCGAACCGGTAGTGCCCCCCCCCGGTTTTCTGGAGGGGGTGGGGGGGTTCGAACCGGTAGTGACCTTCCTCTGATTTTCGGGGGGGGGGGGTTCGTGATCCCCCCGGTTTTCCGAGGGGGGGGCGGGGGGGGGTCGAAACGGTAGTGACCCCCCCCGTTTCTGGAGGGGAGGGGGGGGGAGGTTAGGGAGGGGGGGGTTTTGCCGGGGGAAGGGCGGGTTCCGGAGGAAGAGGGGGGGGGGGGGGGGGGAATTTTCCACAGTACAGCAGCGGCGGTGGATCACGCTCTCTCTCTGACATCAAGACACGTCCACACTCCAAAACAAGTGCATCGCTCGAGACGTCCTCACGGCCAGAGCGCGATCGGGCAAGCAAGCATCTGACCCTCTGGCGGCCCCCTGAATGTGCCCAAGTGAGATGCTTGCTATATCGGGGTGGTCATGGGTCTGGTGAGTCTGACTGTGAGTTGGTCCCCGTGGGAGTCAATCTGAGTGCGAGCGTCTCGGACCGTGAGTGAGTCTGAGTATGAATGCCTCTGAGAGCGGGCGAGTCTGTGTGAGAGAGCCTCAATGTTGAAAGCGCACTGAGGAGGGGGGGCCAAATTCGATCGAACGGGGCGTTCGATCAAACCGGTGCTGTGTCCGCACCTTGAACATGGATCCTCCCTCGAGCCTCGAACCTCGAGCGTCGAACCTCGAGCTTCGAACCTCGATCATCGATCCTCATCCTCCTCCTCGTTCTCTCTCCTCAAATCCTGATACTGGATCCTCGTCCTCATCATTATCCCCCTGCATCCTCCCCTTCATGCCCGTCGACCCGAGTTTACATTCCATGTCCAGCTCGCCCGCCCTCTTCCATGTCCTGAATACCCTTCGACGTCGTCGTCGTTCTCGTGATCGTTTCCCCTCACATTCCTTTTCCCCAAAACATTGCTTGCACTTACTTTAACCAGCCTCGAACTTATCCCTATCCCTAAGATGGGCGCGCAAAAAGCGAGGGCAATCTTGGGGATATGCCCTCAGAAACTGAGGGAATCCGTAAGATCGGCATCGAGGTGAGGTGATGTCAAACATAGGGCTAGGGACATGTCTCAAACTGCTAATACTTAGAAGTTTCTTTCTTCTGTCCTCAGGCAGCTGAGCCCCAGTGGCAGTCCGGCCGGCTCGTCGCCGACCGTCG
This sequence comes from Prorocentrum cordatum, assembly GCA_963575745.1. NCBI lineage: Eukaryota > Dinophyceae > Prorocentrales > Prorocentraceae > Prorocentrum > Prorocentrum cordatum. The sequence goes on along the minus strand of CAUYUJ010018102.1, from coordinate 48,595 downwards.
CCGCCCGTCGCTGCCGTCGCCGCTGGGCCCCGGTGGCGGTCCGGCCGGCTCGTCGCTGCCCGTCGCCGCCCGTCGCCGCCGTCGCCGCTGGGCCCCGGTGGGGGTCTTGCCAGCTCGTCGCGCCCCGTCGCCACGCTGCTTTGCGTTGCCATTGTATAGCTCTGCATTGCACTGCATTGCAATGCATGGATGTTCATTGCGCTGCGGAGCATTTGCACTGCTCTGTGTCGCAGTGAATTACAACGCATTGCACTGCATTGCCTTGTGTTGCTTTGCATTGCGTTGCATCGCACTGCGTTGCAATGTGTTGCGTTGCGTTGCTTTCCATTGCAGCGCATTGCTTTCCATTGTCTTGCATCGCGTTGCACTGCGTTGCGTTGCTTTGAATGGCTTTGCAGTGTTTATCATTGCTTTGCTCTGCGCTGATTTGCAGTGGCTTGCCTTGTCTTGTGGTGTCTTGCACTGATCTACGTTGCAATCCCACCTGCCCTTTAGGGCGTCGGTGGTTTAACGAGTTTCCTCTTCCACCCCTCCTTTTTCCCCTTCGGGGAGGGGTTTACCCCTCCCCCTACCCCCTCCCCACTGACCTGGACAAGGGGGGCCGCGGGTAGTTAGAGCGTCCAAAACGGCCTCGGCGAGGAAGCCAAAATCATTGATTTTACTATAGTTTGGGCCCCATTTTGGCCTTCTGAGGGGGGGGCTGAAATTTAGGAACCCCCCTTCTTTGATCGATTTCCTCCACGATGGCCGCAAGAGGCCCCCAGGATGCCCCAAGAGGCCGCAGGATGGCCCCAAGATGGCCCCAAAAGGCCCCCCAAGAGGCCCCCAGGAGGCCCCCAAGAGACCCCCAAGAGGCCCAAGAGACCCCCCAGAGGCACCCAAGGTGCTCCCAGAGGCCCCAAGATGGCCCCAAGAGGCCCCAAGAGGCCCCCAGGAGGCCCCAAAGAGGATTCCGAACGGCCCACAGAGGCCCCCCCCGAGGCACCCAAGACGCCGAAAAAACCCTCAGGACGACCCTCTACTCGCCTGGGCGTCGTTTCTGGACGGGTTGGTGTTTTTTTTCGACTAAATTGCGGGCGCGCGCGGAGCCGCGGATCAGGCGGCGAAAAGGCTGGTGGTTTTTATATTGTAGAGCCGCAGGCGGAAGCGCCAGCGGCGGGCGGTCACGGTCGGGCTGCGGCCGCGACTAGGGAGCGGGCGCGCGCGAGGCCGCGGTCAGGCGGCAGGCAGCAGCGACCCAGGGCGTCTGAGCCAAGGCGTGCAATCCAGGGAGTCTGCAGGGCAGCCCCTGAAAGGAACATGCAACGGCGCATCCAGGGAGTCTGAACACAGGCACCGAGGAAGCAGAGCGCAGCCAAAATGGCGCGTAAGGCGTTCCCAACAGTTCGGATACGAACAAATAGGAAACGGTCCCGAGCGAGACGTCAACCCAGGGAGTCTGACGGGTAGCACAGACTGACTGGTGACACAGTCCAGCGGGGAAACCCTGACGGCGGATGCGGACCACCGCGACGTCAGAACACGCATCCAGGGTGTGGAAACAGAGTAGCCAGAGAGAACCTTCCACAACTGAGATGCGCCTGAGCCCTTCGTCCAGCGACTGGTAAGGGCGCAGCAGCGTGCACAAGCCACACGGAACACGTAGCTGAAAGTGCACATCCAAAGTGTCTCAGCGCCACCCATAAGCGTGTAGGGTAGCACCCGAGGGACGGGACCGTCGTATACCCAAAAAGCGTCCCTCAGAGTCACTTCGTTCCAGGGTCACGGGCTGGTGGGGATACGCGAAGCGTCTAGAATTGTATACCGTTGCGCAGCTTTGCATTGTAGTGCATCGCTTTGCTCTGCATTGCATCGCAGAGACTGCACAAAACATGGATTGCACCACCTGGATTGCACCACAAGGATCAAAGTGTGGGGCCCACGCAGGCTAACATCGCATGTTCTCCCAGAGGTGCCCCGCCAACAAACGAAATTCTCAACTCGATGTCCTGCCCGCCGACTCGCACTCATGTGCCCCCCCCCTCGACGACGTCGTCGTCGCTTTCCTTCGCGTCGTTTGACTGTTACTGTCCTCGTCACTCGAGATGCTCCAGGATTCATCCAATGATCCGCCCGCCCGCTCGCTTGAGTGACCCGCCCGTCGTCGTCAGCGAATTCCTTCGTCTTTGCTTCGTGCATGTCCCCCAAACCTTTCCTCGTCAAGCAACGACACTCACACCTCATGTACCGCCTGCCCGCACGCCTCGACGCCCCGCCCGAGCCCGCCTTGATGTCCCGCCCGCCCGACCCGCCCGCGAACTGGATTGTTCTACCGCGTCGTCGTCGTCGTCGTCCGTCGTTCTCGTCGTCGTCGTCATCGTCGTCGTCGTCGTCGTCGTCGTCGTCGTCGTCGTCCGTTGTCGTCGTCGTCGTCTGTTGTCGTCGTCGTCGTCGTGGGCGTGGTCGTGGCGGTCGTCGTCGTCGTCATCGTCATCTTCATCGTCATCGTCGCTTGCCGGCGCCAGGTGGGGCGGCGGCGTCGGTATCGTCTTCCGGCGCCAATAGTAGGGAGCCCACAAAGGACGTACGCGCCCAGCTATGTACATGAACACGGCCCCTCGATTCGCGAGACCGGCCGCGTGATACGAACATTTGTGCAATGCGTGCTCTCGAAACCAGCGTGGATTCATGTACATGTACGTCCTTCTTTCGCTCCTGAAATAGGGGGCGGGGGGGGGGACTCGTAACCTCCCTGCGCGAGGAGGAGCTCTTAAGCAAGGAGGTGGGGGCGTGGGGGAGGGTAGGCTTCGGAGCGGGAGGCCTTGCTGCCTTTCGTCGGAAGGCAGGGGAGGGAGACTGGGAGATGTGAGGGGACTTCCCGCACTGAAGGGGCTCAGGGACACACACACACACACACATATATATATATATATATATATACATATATATATATATATAAATACACAAATCTCGGGATGCCCCGCATTCCTCCATATTTTTTGGACTTCCGTCTCCCCTCCACGTCCCGCACTTCCCCACCTTGCCGAGGGCATCGACACTTGATTGCATCTGTGTGCTTTTTCCCCTGTATCTGCGTGTTCTTCCTCCCTCAGCCCCGCCTGCCTGTACCCTGTCTCCCTAATTAGCCCGCCTAGCTTTTAGCGGAAGAGGTTCGCTCTCGCCCCGCCGACCAAAAAGTGTTCTTCCTCCCTCGTGACACGTCAGCGCTGACCCCGGTCAGCCAAGGGCGTGTCACGGACCCCCGACCGCAGAACCGCTCCCCGGCCAGGGCCAGCCGAGCGAGGGGGCGGGCGGGGGGGGCGTCGGCTCCATGCAAGGGGCCCTGGGACACGCAAAGAAATACACACACACACAAACCACAAGATTCCCCATCTTTTCCCATAGTTTCGGGTTTTTTGTTTCCCCCCCCCCCCACTTTCCATATTTTCCCATATTCTCTGGGGAATCGACGATTGCTTGTGTCTGTGCGTATTTTTCCCTCCTGGATGTGGGGCGCCGGCTCCATGCGGCTCCCCAGCCCGGGGCAGCCCGAGGGCACCCCTGACCTGCGGCAGGTTCGCGTCGTGTCGACTGCGGCGTTGGCTTCTGACACCGCGGGGATCGTGTCAACCTGGAACGATCGGCCGTTTCCGAAACGTCCAGATCGTTCCATACACCTTAGGCGATGCTTAAGAAAACCTAAGTTTTCGGCCAGAGTCTCGATTATTCTTCACGTTTCAATTTAATTCCTAAGATTTTGGTAGAAACTCTGGGTTTTAATTACATTCTGAGACTATGAATTTCTTAACCCATGATTTCTTAAGCATTTCGCAGGGTGTATAACGATTCTGGGTCGCCCGCGGCGTTCAACGTTGAACGCCGCTGGCGGGGTCGCCGCCAGTCGACACGACGACACGACACGGACCTCCCGTAGCGTTCCGTAGCGGTACCCTCCGTTGCGTGCGCCCCGATCCTGAGACAACAACGACTCTCCGGCCCAGGCCGCGGGTCGCCAGGTCCGCCGGTCTTCTCGGCCCCGCGGGCGATCCAGGGGTAACTAATGACTTAACAGCCGGCAGAAGCATCGACCAAAAGCGAGCGCGACGTCATGTAGGATGAGAGTCTGGTCGAGCCGAGCTGACCGCTGCCCTGGAGCCGGTCTCCACCTTTGAGCCTCTTCGTACGCCCCCACCCTCCTCGCAATCCCTGATTGAGGAGCAGGTCTCCTCCCTTGAGCCTTTTCGTGCGCTCTAACCTCCTGGCAATCTCGTGAATTGACAGCAGCTGCGCCGCGGCGGCGAGTTCCACGAATTAGCAGCAGCAGCCGTACTCGGTAGCGACAGCTGGCACCTACGCGCAAAGTCGCCAGTCCGGGGACAGCCGGGAAGGAGGAGGAGGAGGAGTGCAAGTACCCTGGGGGACGCGGGTCAGTTCCGATGCGCGCCACCGAGCACAGGCACAGGCGACGAGCGAGAACAGGGGGGCAAACAGCTAGGGTTGCGTCCTGACTCCTCGAAAACGACGACTCCGATCGAGAGGGGAGGAGGAGGAGGAGGAGGAGGAGGAGGAGGAGGAGGAGGAGGAGGAGGAGGAGGCCGGGACCAGAGCAGGGGCACGGGCGAGCCAAATTCACAGCCAGGAGGCAGAACGACCGTGGTCCTGGAGTCCCCAGAGGCGTCTGCACACACGTACCCTGGAGGTATCCAAGGGCCTCCAGTGCGAGGCGGGGATTTATCCACATCCACCGCCTGGGAACCGACGTCCTGGTGGACCAGCGGGCGGTGGATATGGATATATTTCGGCCCCCGGGGGCCTGAATATGCCCATATCCACCGCCTGCCGAGGCTCCGAAAACTGACCCTTCAGGCGGTGGTCATGTACAAATTCCCGCCTCGGATCCAGAGACCCACAACGACAAAACAAAGCAACACCCAGAAATCTTACGTCCTGACTCCAAACGGCTGGAGTTCCGCCGACTGCGGCCGGAGTACTGAGGTCGTTAGGGGGCCACATGCGAACCCTACCCCTGCCCCCCACGATTTCTGAGGGGGCAGGGTGGGGTTCACTTCGCTCGAGAGCTCCCGAACGAAGTGAACCCCACCCTCCCCCTCGGAAATCGTGGGGGGCAGGGGTAGGGTTCGCATGTGGCCCCCTAAGTCGTGGGACGCAGCCCCTCGCAGACACCCCCGGCCAGAGGGACAGCAAGAACGCGAACGTCCTTTCGCACAAGGTCGGCGAGAGACGCCCAGAGCTCCTGGGGCGCAGCAGGAGGCGCACGAGAGGGGGGCGGCGCTCGCGCACGCGGGCTCCCAGGACTCCGGGGGTCCGCTCCTTGTGCTTGCAGGTCGGGCGCGTCCTCTTGCAGGCGGATCTTGGAAAAACAGTCTGAGACAGTCCAAAATTCCTGTAGAGGGGCATGTCAGACTTACGCCTTTGGACTCCTGGACTGCCTTTGTTTCGTCGCACCCCCTCGCCCCTCTCCTGGGTTTCACGGCATGTCTGCTGCGCGCCCATAGAGACAAGCTCAGGGGATTCAGACCTGCTTCATCGGTTTGTGACGGTCCAGCGAGCGGAGGGGGAGGGGGGGGGGGGGGCGGCGCGCACATCACGTGATGATGCGAAGGGGGGGCCCTTCGACGAAGGCGGGGGGGCTTCCGAGAAGGCCCCCCCGGTCTTCTCAGAAGGCCGCCTCCCTCGCCCCCCTCCTCCCTGGGCGCCGCCGCCGATGCAGGAGCGAGCACCATCCAGGGGCGAGGCTTCAGTCGATGATCTTCAGAAAGTGTGGTAGCGCCAACGTGCGCAGCCTTCCAATAAGACCTAGGCTTCGTGAGGGCCGAAGCAGGCTGAGTGCTATCGGCTGAGCTCCACGGGGTAACGCACACACGCAGTGGGCTAAACACACGCCCTGAGGATCATCGGTTCGGGGAGACGGGCGGAGTTCATGCACGCGGGCTCGATGTGTGGGGCAAGTCGCTGCCGCCTCAGAAGCCCTGGTTGTTGAGCGGCGCCTGGGCGCCGGGTGGTGGCGGAGCGGGCCCCATTCCGCCAGTTGTTTCGCGCTGCCGCGGGCCCTCCAAGCTGCAGGCTGCAGCTCCCCTGCTCCTTCACCCCGAGAACCCAAAGACTTGGAAGCACTGTCGTCCCTTTCGGCTATCCTCTTGCCCTCCCCCCCTATCTTCTTCCTCCTCCTCCTCCTCCTCCTCCTCCTCCTCCTCCTCCTCCTCCAATTTGTATCCATGATTTTGAGCGCTTGCTTCTGTACCATCCATCCTCCTCCTCCTCCTCCTCCTCCTCCTCCTCCTCCTCCTCCTCAAAGACAGAGGTCTTATGTGCTGGGTGCTTTCTCGTTGGGCGGGGACGCATGCGGGCGCGGCCATTGGGGCCTCCGGTGGCGCTCCATATAGGGCCACGAAACGTGTGAGGTGTGTGTGCCGAAATGGAGCGGGGCCGCCATGCGAATGTCGCCACTGGGGCCTTCGGTGGAGCTTTCTATGGGGCCACGAAGCGTTGTAGTGAGTGGGGGGGAAGCGCATGCGGACACGCCACTGGGGCCTTCGATGGAGTTCCCTAAAGGGCCACGAAGCGCTGTACTGCGCGGGGGGACGCGTGCGAACAACGCCACTGAGGTCTTCGGTGGCGCTTACTATGGGGCCACGAAACGCTGTACTGGTTGGGGGGAGACGCATGCGAACACCGCCACTGAGGCCTTCGGTGGGGCTCTCAGTGGGACCACGAAGAGCTGTGCTGGGTTGAAGAAACGCACGTGAACGCAGCCACTGGGGCCTTGGGCGGAGCTCCCGATAGGGCCACGCAACGACGTACTGGCTCGGGGAAACGCATGCGGGCACCGCCACTGGGGCCTTCGGTGGCCACGGAGCGCTATACTGGGTAGGGGGAAGACATGCGGACACCGTCACTGGGGCCTTCGGTGGAGCTTCCTATGGTGCCACGGAACGGTGTACTGGCTCGGGGAAACGCATGTGGACACCGCCACTGTGGCCTTCGGTGGGGCTTCCTATGGGGCCACAAAGTGCTGCGCTGGATGGAGGAAACGCATGCGAACAACGCCACTGGGGCCTTCGATGGATCTCCCTATGGGGCCACGCAGCGTTGCACTGGGTATGGGAAACGCATGCGGACACCGCCACTGGGGCCTCTTCGGTGAATCTCCCAATGGTGCCACGCAACGTTTGGGAAACGCATGCAAATACCGCCAATAGGGCCTTCGGTGGAGCTCCCTATGGGTCATGCGGACAGTGCCACTGGGGCCTTCGGGGGGCGGCATGTGAACGCAGCCGCTGGGGCCTTGGGTGGGGGCCACGAAACATGCGAGGGGTGTGCCAATGTGGAGGGGGGGGGGGGGGGCGGCATGTGAAAGCAGCCACTGAGGCCTTGGGGGGAGCTTCCTATGGGGCCACGAAACGTGCGAGGGGCGTCCCAAAGTGGAGGGGGGCGGCATGTGAACGCAGCCTCCGAGGCCTTCGGTGGAGCTCCCTATGGGGCCACGAAGCGTGTGCGGGGTATGTCAAATTGGACCTTGGGTGGAGCTCCCTATGGGGCCACGAAGCGCGTGAGGGCCGTGCCAAAGTGGAGGGTGGGCGGCATGTGAGCGCAGCTGGGGCCTGGGGCGGAGCTCCCTATGGGGCCACGACACGTGCGAGGGGCGTGCCAAAGCGGAGGGGGGGCGGCATGTGAACGCAGCCACTGGGGCCTTGGGTGTAGGGGGCCACGGAACGTGCGAGGGGCGTGCCAAAGTGGAGGGTGGGCGGCATGTGAACGCAGCCCCTGGGGCCTGGGGCGCATCTCCCTATGGGGCCACGACGCGTGCGAGGGGTGTGCCAATGTGGAGGGGGGGCGGCATGTGAACGCAGCCACTTGGGTCTTGGGTGGAGCTCCCTCTGGGGCCACGAAGCTTGTGAGGGGCGTGCCAAAGTAGAGTGTGGGCGGCATGCGAACGCAGCCACTGGGGCCTTGGGTGGAGCTTCCTGTGGGGCCACGAAGCGTGTGCGGGGTGTGTGCCAAAGTGAAGGGGGTGATGGGAGGAGGGAGGAGGGGGGGAGGAGGAGGGGAGGAGGGGGGGAGGAGGACGGGGGGGGAGGGGGAGGAGGGAGGAGGGGGGGAGGAGGAAACGCGGGGACCGTCTCTACGAGGACCCAACACCACAAGATGGTCGGGGGAAAAAATTACAGCCCTCGAGAGGAGCGAGGGCGCAGAGGGCCGGAAGCGAGAGGAGACGAGGAGAAGAGAGGGCCGAGAGGGCTGCGAGGGGCGGGAGGGGCAGAGAGCGGAGGCGAGCGGGGCAGGGCGGAAGGGAGGGAGGGCAGGGAGGGGAGGAGAGGGGAACGAGAGGGGCGGGGAGGAGGGAAGGGGCACGCCGGGGAGGGGAGGGATGGCAGGGGAGGACAGATGGGGGGGGCGAAGGGGAGGGGGAGGGGACAGAAGAGGTCTCGGCCCCTGGGGACCCTGCCGAGCAAGACTGATCCACGCTCTCGGCCGAACAACGGCCCTTGCAGGCTTGGGCCTTCCCCGGAAGTTGACCCAACCCATGCAAAAGCGGACGAGGGACGTCGGGGAACATCGCAGCTCTGGGCCGGTTCCGTGCACTGCGGACCCAGTAAAGTGCCTGGGCGTCGCGCTTTCAGACAGACCAGCCAGTGCAAGGCATGGGACGGCGGAGTCATCGCGGCCTGCAGACCAAGCGCGACGCGGGACGGTAGTGCGTCTCGGAAGACCTGGGTGCGCTTGGAGACCACGCCCGGCACGGTACAGAAAGGCACATTCGTTTCACCGTGTAGAGCAAGCGCGGCACGGGACGGCAAGTCACATTCTCTGCGCTCTGAAAACCACGCGCGGCACATCAGGGCACGGCGGGGCTCTCTCCACGACAGCCACCGCCGCGAAACACGAGAAATGGTAACCATGCGCAAGCCAGCATCCGGAACAGAACACTATCCGGGCGGCGGGCCCAACCATATGCAGTTGTGAGTATCGCCATTGTGGGCATCGCCTTCGGTGGCGCTCCACCCATATGGGGCCACGAGAGGTGTGACGGGCGTGCCGAAATAGAGAGGGGCCGCCATGCAACCGTCGCCACTGGGGCCTTCGGTGGAGCTCCCTATGGGGCCACGAAGCGCTGTAGTGAGTGGGGGGAACGCATGCGGACACCGCCAGTGGGGCCTACGGTGGAGTTCCCTACAGGGCCACGAAGCGTTGTAATGGGTGGGGGAAATGCATTCGAACACCGCCGCTGAGGCCTTCGGTGGAGCCACAATATGGGGCCACGAAACGTTGTACTGGGTGGGCAGGACGCATGCGAAAGCCGTCAGGAGCCTTCGGTGGAGCTCCCTGTGGGACCACGACGCGGTGTGCTGAGTGGGGGACACGGGTGCGCATACCGCCGCTGGGGCCTTCGGTGAAGCTCCCAATGGGGCCACGAAGCGTTGTACTGGTTAAGGTAACGCATGCTGACATCACCATTGGGGCCTTCGGTGGAGCTGCCTGTGGGGCCACGGAACGCTGTACTGGGCGGGGGAGATTCATGCGGACACCGCCACTGGAGCTTTCGGTGAAGCACCCTATGTGGCCACGGAACGCTGTACTGGGTGCGGGAAACGCATGCGAAGACCGCCTCTGGGGCCTTGACTGGAGCTCCCTATGGGGCCACGGAAACCTGTACTGGGTGCGAAAAACGCATGCGGACACCGCCACTGGGGCCTTCAGTGGAGCTCCCTGTGGGGGAAGCGCATGCGGACACCGCCATCGGGGTCTTCGGTGGAGCCCCCAACATAGGGCCACGAAGCGTTGTATTGGGTGCGGGAAGCGCGTGTGCACACCGACGCTCGGGCCTTCGATGGAGCTTTCATATGGGGCCATGAAAAGTTGTACTGGGCGAAGGAGACGCATGCGAACGCCGCCACTGGAGCCTTCGGTGGAGCTCCCTATGGGGTCACGAAGCGCTGTAATGAGTGGGGGAAACGCATGCGGACACCACCAGTGGGGCCTTCGGTGGAGCCACAATATGGGGCCACGAAACGTTGTACTGGGTGGACAGGACGCATGCGAAAGCCGTCAGGAACCTTCGGTGGAGCTCCCTGTGGGACCACGACGCGGTGTGCTGAGTGGGGGACACGGGTGCGCACACCGCCGCTGGGCCTTCGGTGGAGCTCCCAATGGGGCCACGAAGCGTTGTACTGCTTAAGGTAACGCATGTGGACATCACCATTGGGGCCTTCGGTGGAGTACCCTGTGGGGCCACGGAACGCTGTGCTGGGCGGGGGAGCCGCATGCGGACACCGCCACTGGAGCTTTCGGTGAAGCACCCTATGTGGCCACGGAGCGCTGTACTGGGTGCGGGAAACGCATGCGAACACCGCTAGTGGGGCCTTGACTGGAGCTCCCTGTGGGGCCACGCAATGCTGTGCTGGGCGGAGCAAGCGCATGCGGACACCGCCACTGGGGCCTTCAGTGCAGCTCCTTGTGGGGGGAGCGCAGGCGGACACCGCCATCGGGGTCTTCGGTGGGGCCCCCCAACATAGGGCCACGAAGCGTTGTATTGGGCGCGGGAAGCGCATGCGCACACCGACACGAGGGCCTTCGGTGGAGCTTCCACACGGGGCCACGAAAAGTTGTACTGGGCGGAGGAGACGCATGCGAACGCCGCCACTGGAGCCTTCGGTGGAGCTCCCTATGGGGTCACGAAGCGCTGTGCTGGGTGGGGGAAACTCAAGCGCACACCGCCGCTGAGGCCTTCGGTGGAGCCACACTATGAGGACACGAAATGTTGTAATGGGTGGGGGGAATTCATGCGGACACCACGATTGGGGCCTTCGGTGAAGCTCCTTACTGGACCACGAAGCGTTGTACTGGGTCGGCGAAGCGCATGCGGACACCGCCGCTGGGGCCTTCGGTGGAGCTCGCATGTGGCTACGAAGCGTTGTACTGGGTGGGGGGAACGCATGGGGCACCGCTATTGCGGCCTTCGGTGGAACGCTCTATGGGGCCACGAAGCGCTGCACTGCGTGTTGGAAACGCACGCGGACACTGCCACTCGGGCCTTCGCTGGAGCGCCAATATCGGGCCACGAAGCGTTGTACCGGGCGGGGGAAACGCGTGCGAACCATTTCACTGGGGCATTCGGTGGAGCTCCCTATGGGGCCACGAAACGTGTGAGGGGCGTGCCAAAATGGAGGGGGCCGGCATGCGAACGCAACCACCGGGGCCTTCGGTGGAGCCCTCTATGGTCTATGGGGCCACAAAGCGCGTGAAGGGTGTTCCAAAATGGAAGGGGGCCGGCATGTGAAAGCAGCTATTGTGGCGCAGGGTGGAGCTCCCTATGGGGCCTCGACACGTGCGAGGGGTGTGTGCCAAAGTGGGAGGGGGGGCGGCATGTGAACGCATGGGGCCACGAAGCGTGTGAGGGCCGTGCCAAAGTGGAGGGGGGGCGGCATGCGAACGCAGCCACCGGGGCCTTCGGTGGAGCCCCCACTATGGGGCCACGAAACGTGTGAGGGGCGTGCCAAAATAGAAAGGGGACGGCATGTGAACGCAGCCACTGGGGCCTTGGGCCTTGGGTGGAGCTCCCTATGGGACCACGCAACGTGCGAGAGGTGTGCCAAAGTGGGGAGGTTGACGGGAGGACGGAGAAGGGGGAGAAGGAGAAGAGGAGAGAGGAGGAGAAGCGGGGACCGTTTTTTTCAAAACGGCGACCCAACACCACAGGATTTCTACGATCAAAGGGCAACACACCAAACATGGGACGAACATTTGGGTATGCAAGCGACTGGAAAAAAGAGTCCCCAATGAACTTGCCGATGGCTTCGTGGCAAAGAGGCATGCGCTCTCCTCCCTCGCCAAATACTCGTTGGACCGTCTCCTCCACGCGCTGCAGCTTCTCGGTCGTCGCCCAGGCAGAGGCAACGCCCGCGATGCCCATCGCCTTCATGGTTCGGTCCGTCTGCGGTTGGCCCTTCTTCCACCCAGCGCCCGCGCATCTCAAAGCCGCGCGCCCTTTCAGTTGCATCCCTCCGGGCCCCCGAAATATTTCCATGATGGAGCCGTTGTGGTCAATGCTGAACACAGCATGAACTTGCACATCCTTCTCTGAAGCCCTTTCGGCTAGTAGGGCGTTTTTGACGCGGGGTCCAAGGAGGCGGACCGCGCGTTGTGCGTCCGCGCGCAGGTCTCCGAAAGGAGCTGATCAGCTTCTCTGGTCGTCCTCACGTTGCCAGCGCTTTCAATAACAATTCCCGCGGCGCCGTCGGCCACGCTTCCTTAATGCAAGCCAGGCGCAAGGGGATCGCGCGGGCATGCTCGAACGTGCCGACTTTGCTCCCGTGCTTCCTTTCTCGCCCCCACGCCCCTGCATTCTCGAAGCCTGCTCGTCTATGTCGAAGATCGCAGCCCCGTTTCGCGCGCAGCTCGCACGCCACAAGAACGATAAACATGAAATCTATATATATATATATATGTATATATATATATATATATATGGTGTGGCTCCTTTCACTGAAGCCCCGCTGCTCGTTCGCCACAGTTTCTGGATTCTACATGCCTCGCCAAAATCCGCGCTGCTAGCTTGGCGATCGCTCTCGCCAGCATCGCCAGTAAGCATGCCCCTTTGTATTAGGTCTCGTCAATATCGAACCCAATGCCCACTGTGCTGCTGCGCCCCAGTGTCCACTCTCGCGTCGACCGCGGTGCCGTCCTGATCACTTCTCTGGTAATCGCGTCCTCCCCTGGACCTAGTGCCTTCATCGTCGTTTTCAAGGTGTCGTCGAACTCTTCGAATCCTGGTTTGCAGTCAGAACCTCCGCTATGGAGTCGCTGGGATCAGCCTTGCCCCCTCTTATCTTCAGAGGATGGCCCGCGCACTTCGCCGGGTTGAGAGACTGGGAGCCCGCGATGTTCCCGCCCGCCAGGTAAGCTCCCAATTGCCTAGATAGAACGCGCTGTTTTGCCAATGCGTGGATCTGATGTGCCCAATCCCTTTCGGCGCGCACTGCTTTGAGCACCTCGATCCGCTCCTTTCCCTCACTCTCTCTCTTTAACTCTCTTTCTCGAACGCTAGGTCGGCTGTCGTTGCCTTGTGGCGGGGGGATATTGACTCGGCACCGCGTACCTTCCCAGGTTCTCCCGGTACCTTTGCACGCGGCCGTCTCCTGCTGGCATCTCAACGCGTGTTTCTGGCACCTAGCCAAACGCGGTGGTCCACCCCGGCGCGCTCCTTGCCCCGCAATCAATGCCGCCCTCTCCGCCATCACGTTTGAAATGCCGTGCCACTTCGAGCCTATGTTCTGAGTGACGCTGCTGATCGCTATCTTGATTTCAGCTGGTTTCCGCGCCCACGACATTCTCGCGGTCGCTGCCTCTGGTGAGCATCCTCGAGCGATGTCCCATCGCACTGGTGCCCCCGATTGGGTTCTTGATAGCTTTGAGGTCCTGCCTCGCGCTGCGACTGAAGGATAATAGCGGTATGGGTTTGCCAAGATGGTCTGCCTCCGGGAAAGCCGTCGCACGCGTATTCATTCATCTCTTCGCACTGCCACCGAAGGCTGAGACAACAGCATCCTGCTCGTTCCAGTAGACCACCACTCCATGATCCGGGGAACTAAAGACCCAGGTCAATCCAGACCCTGGCCAGTCAAGTTTTGCAGAATCCCGCAACATCCTGCAAGATCCTGAAAGATCAGTGCTCCCATGGCTCTGAGGGATCCCACAAGAGCCAGCGCTCAGGCTGACCCCCGTTTGCATTGACCCCCGCCCCAAGGCTCCCAGATGATATCACGTCGCTCGCTGCAGGCAATTCAAGACGAGTCCACATGAGTCCACATGTTTCTCCCTGCGCAACTCCATTATTCGAACTGGTGTGACCATTTCGCCGTTGGTGTTCTGTCGTGCTATACCCTTAGGAAAAATACTACGCGCGTCGGGTCCACCATGGGAGCTGGCGTCGCCTGCGGATATCACATGATATCCTGACCGCCGCACTCGCTGTTGAAAATTCGTCCCGTACTGCTGAAAAAAAACTCCGCGAACTCCTCCACTCTGGGTCGGGGCAGAGGGCGATACCAATTCGCCGGCCCAACGGGCCAGGGCGTGCTAAGATCTCCGGTAACTGGTTAACAGTATTAAAGTATTTCTAGTTCGCGCGCGCGGGGCGGCCCCTGGGGGTCCCCCGGCGAAAAGTACCCCGACCAACGCCCGACCAAGTCTACTCAGAGATGGTTTTCCTTCTGGGTGCGGCCTCTCAGGCTCCCCAGAGCGCGCTCAGAGTGCCCCAAGAGGCCCCCAAGACTGCCCAAGAGGCCCCCGAGACGCCCAAAGAGCGCTCGAAGACGCCGAAGATGACCCCAAGACGGCCCAAAAGGCCCCCAAGACAGCCCAAGAGGCCTCCAAGACGCCCCAAGAGCCTTCCAAGAGGCCTCCGAAGAGAGCCCCAAGAGGCCAAAATCGTTGATTTTCATTGGTTTTTTCGATGTTTTTTGTGTTCTGGCTTTTTCGGCTTCCGGACGCTCCAAGACGGCCCAAGAGGCCCCCAAGACCGCTCCAAGACGGCCCACGAAGCTCCCAAGACGGCGCCGAAACGACCCAAGAGAGCCCTCAAGACGGCCCAAGTGCCGCCCAAGACGGACCAAGAGGCCCCAAGACGGGCCCAAGAGGGACTCAGGAGGGATACCGAGAACTCAAAAATGGAGCCCTCCGTCCCAGAAGGCGCCCAGGAGGTCCCAAAGAGGCCCCAAGAGGCCTCCAAGAGGCCCCAAGATGTCGCCAAGAGGCCCCAGGAGACTCCCAGGAGGCCCAAAAGAAGCCCCAGAAGGCTTCAAACATGTCTCCCAGGCGCCCCCGAACGGCCTCTCAACAGACCCCAAGAGGCCCCCCAAAGAAGCATCTTGACGACGACTCTATTTCGCCCCATCGAGAGACGACCCCCAGGGAACTGCTTCACCATCAAAACTCCCCACGCAACGCGTCCGAACGACACCCGCCCCCAAGAGCGCAACATGGGCAACGAACACACAGACAAAAACCAGCGATGCCATATCACGGGCCGGCGGAATGAGCGAAGCGATTCAATAAATTATGAACACCCAGCACTCTGACACGAATCCTTCGCCGTCTGTCTACGCCTGAAAATGATTCGATACGACTTCCATCCAGCTGCCCTCCGGTTGCAATATACCCGAACAACCTGATCGCCACCTGCCCTCACCGCTCTCCCTCCCCCGCGGGAATACGGAAAGGACTACGGACGGGCGCGCGCGCGGATCAGAGCCCCGGGGGTGAGAAGGGGGAGGTCCTCCTCTTCCTCCCCCTGCTGCACTTCCTCCTCCTCCTCCTCCTCCTGCTTCCTGTTGTTTCCTGATGGCATGAGAATGTTCCGCACGCTTCCGCTTCCCCAAGGGATGGCCGTCTGGCCAGCACTGGGGGAGCATAGTGCAATAGCAGAAGAGCATAGTTAAGTAGACAGGCAAGGAGAAAAACGGAGGAGGAGGAGGAGGAGGAGGAGGAGGAGGGAGGAAGGAGAGGGCACCACACAAACTTACCATCAAATCGTAACCTCCTCCACCTCCTCCTAATCCTCCTCATCCTCCTCTTCCTCCTCCTCCTCCATGTCCTCCTCATTCCTCCTCCTCCTCTTCCTCTTCCTCCTCATCCACCTCCTCTTCCTCCTTCATTCCTCCTCCTCCTCCCTTCCTCCTCCTCTTCCTCTTCCTCCTCATCCACCTCCTCCTAATCCTCCTCATTCCTCCTCATCCTCCTCCTCTTCCTCCTCTTCCTTCCTCCTCTTCATCATGCTCACTCCCCTCCCCCCCACCACGGGAGCATGTAAAGGACGACGCGGACGGGCGCGCGCGGACCACGGCCCCGAGTCGGAGCGCGGGCGAGCTGGAGCCTGGTTCTGCGGCTCGAAGGACATGCCAGGCTGCGGCGCCAGCCTCTATGGCGGAGGGAGGCGGGAGGGGAGAGAGAGGACGAGGAGGAGAGGTGAGAAGGAAATCCTCCTCCTCCTCCCCCCCCTTGCTGTTCCTCCTCCCCCTCCTCCTCCTCCTCCTCCTCTTCCTCCTCCTGCTCCTCCTCCTTTTCCTCCTCCTTTTCCTCCTCCTCTTCCTTTTCCTC
>CAUYUJ010018102.1:25000-27500 GCA_963575745.1 Prorocentrum cordatum | reverse complement strand
CATATTTCCCCAATATTTTCGGGGGAATCGACGATGAACGAATTGTGTCTGTGTGTGTCGTTCCCTCCTGATTGTGCCAGGGGCAGGGGAACAAAGCCAACGGCACAAACGCAAACCGTCGGCGCTCCGCGCCGACTTCTTGGACTCGGGCTGGGCCCCCGCCCCTGGCGCGCGGAGCGCGCCGGTGGCGGCGCCGGAGGCGACGGCAGGGGGTCGCAGCGCAGGCCCAAGGAATCCGCGCGGGCCGGAGGAGGAGGAGGAGGAGGAGGAGGAGGAGGAGGAGGAGGAGGAGGAGGAGGAGGAGGAGGAGGATGGAGGGAGGAGGAGGAGGAGAGGAGGAGGGAGGAGAGAGAGAGGAGGAGAAGGAGAGGAGGAGGAGGAGGAGGAGGAGGAGGAGGAGGAAGAGGAGGAGGAGAGGGAGGAGGAGGAGGAGGAGGAGGAGGAGGAGGAGGAGGAGGAGGAGGAGGAGGAGGAGGAGGGCAGCGTGCAGATGGGCTCGCCCCAGGACTCGGCCACAACCCCAGGAGGCCTGCGCAGTCTCAACGAGCTCACAGCGGCAGCGGCATAGACCCCTGGAGGCCCACGGGGATGTCTCGGGTCTGCGCTCGGCCCCTCCACCGGCGCGCGAAGAAAGCGCCAGGGGCAGTGCCGAAGGTGCCGTCGAGGGGAGTTCAGCGACGGCCAAAGACATCCGCGCGGACATTCGCCAACTGATGTGTATGCAAACAAATGTTGCTATGCGGTGTGCGCTATCCTTCCCTTGCCGAGAGCCGTCTGGACATTCGCGTCCACCGAGGCTTGCAGCCTTGGGGCATGAATTCTGGGCTGCCCGTAAGTCCACGAGGCCACACAGTGACCGAAAGCATCATTCTGATCAGGGCACCTCTGGTGACCTCCAGGGGTCAGGACCAGGGGCGACAATACAACGTACCAGATGCCTTGGCCGCAAAGGCAGCGTTTCTCCTCCTCCGCTTCCTCATCCGTCTCATCCTCCGCAATCCTCCCTCGACCTGACGCTCCTATCCTCCTCTTCCTCGTTCCTGAATTCTGGAGTCATTTCACTCCTATCCTCATTCCTGGTTAAGCAGAGTACTTCCGATCCCCAGACATTCGCCGTGGCGAGTGCCAATTGCTAATTAGTCTTGTCGTTGTTTGAAACAAACATGAACATGAGCGCTCACCCCGTCACCGTGGACTCCCGCAATTTCCACGGTGCGACTAGGGAACACACGCATCGCGCGCACGAGAAAGCGAAACAAAGTTCTCGCCGTAGCGATGCGCAAATTTTCAGCTGGAAGTTGCGCTCGAGCCTGAGCTAGGCACACGTCTTGCTTGCCAAGCCCATCGGAAATCGACCGACCATCTCCACTACGCATGCGAAAACATCGTGCGTAGTGAGCTCCGTGTCCATTTCTCGTTGGCGTTTGTGGCCGTCCTGCCTCTTCTGCTCGGGCGATCGCGTCCCAAGCCAAGTTGGCCTCGAGCGAGAGTCCACACAACAGAGCACCTGGATGTTCGGAGACTGGCGCTTGCAGAGGCCGACCGACGCTTTCCTCAAGTGCACGAAAGCAAGGGCGGGGGTTGGCAGTGGACCGCTGACTCGCTAAGGCAAAGTAAGGGCCGCTGACTCGCTAAGGCCGACAAGCATGTCTCACACATTTGGTTATGCTCCTACTCTTCAATTTGCTTCGTTCCCCTCCTCCTCCACCTGCTCCCTCGTCCTTCTCCAGTTCCATGATGAGGGCCCAGCGCTGGAAGCAAAAACGGGGTCAAGGATCCTTCTCCTCCTCTTCCGCCTCCCCTCTCATAGCAGAAGCCTCGGGTCGGAGGGCAGCACGGGGTTGATGCCATAGCTCATCATCACGCAGACCACTCCCATGAAGAGATTCCATATGCCCACGAAGAAGAGCAGGCACCTCTGCTCCGGGCGGGGGTGCTGCACGCTGGGCGGGCTCCAGACACCCGACGCGGTGAGAGAAGCCATGGCGCCGCGCAGCAGTCGTGAGCGTGGCCCGCCCTGCCCGCGCCCCCCCTCCTCCTGCTCCTGCTCCTCCTGCTCCTGCTCCTCCTCCTCCTCCTCCTCCTCCTCCTCCTCCTCCTCCTCCTCCTCCTCCTCCCTGCCCTACCCCGCTTCGTACCCCCCCCTTCTGCCAGCCCCCACCCGCCGACCCTCCCGGCGCCTCCCCTGCGCCCCCTTGACCTCCGCGCACCCTCGCGCCTTCACATTGTGTGCCTCAGCCTGCTCTCCCAAGGAGGGCTGCAGAGCGGGGGGCATGGCCGGAGCAGCGCCCGAGCGGCGCCCCCATCCCTCTCTTGCTGGCCATCGCTCGGACGTCCATTTCCTGTGCTTTTTTCGGTTTCGTGCGTGGGTTTTTTTCGCCAAACGATCAAGGATGCTCCTCGATGGCCCTCGCCGGACGAAAAAGGCACACGTCCGAGCGATGCCAAGAGCTTGCCTCCGCGGGGGGCGGGCCTCCGCGCGAGACGTGGGGGCAGCCTC
>CAUYUJ010018102.1:0-20000 GCA_963575745.1 Prorocentrum cordatum | reverse complement strand
GAGAAGATGGGTCGCCACGCTCTGACCGGGCTCAAGGACGCCCAGAGGCCCGGGGCCTCGCTCCCGCCCTCCCCAGGATCGAGCGCCCCCCCCAGCGCGGCTCGGTCAGAGGCCTGTGCTGGATCTGCTGTTCGTCACCTTCTCGGCCCAATCCTTATTCTTGTTTGATTTGCCTTACTCTTCCGATCCCTGCTGAGGATGTGTTGCCCCATTCGTCGGAGAGGGTTCGATGCTGCAGCCAGCCGCTGGGAGCAGGGAAGGAGTCCACACTGCACGACGCAAATAATCCCATGTCTTCTCACCGAGCCCCCTGCACCCGTATGGCCAGTCCTGAAAACCACGAATCCACAAATCTTGCCACCTCTGGGGGTGAAGCCGCTGGAGCCGCCCCCGTGTTGCCTTCACCGGCCTTCCGCTGGCTTCCACCGATGGTGAGACTTCAACCGCTCGATCCCTCGAAGGCGAGGTCCTTTTCTGGGACGCCCTGGACCCTCTCCAGCCTCATCGCCGGGGACGAGCACGATGGACTGGACCTGCCGACCACCGGAGCGCCGATGGCAGCAGAGACGTTGACCACGGCGAAGGCACGAGCCGCCGCCCCTCCGGGACTGAAGATGATCAGGGCGGCCTTCATTTTGTCTGACCTCTCGAGGGCGGAAGGCGACCACAACAATGCCGGCCACGCGCAGAGACCGACCCCGTAGGCACGAGGGACCCTCGGCGCGCGGCTGGCCGACGGCAGCATGCGATGCCACCCTCTGCGCGCTGGGGCCTGCCCCCCCCCCCCCCGCGAGGAGGAGGAGAGGAGGAGGAGGAGGAGGAGGAGGAGGAGGAGGAGGATGAGGGGGAGGAGGAGGAGGAGGAGGAGAGGAGGAGGAGGAGGAGGAGGAGGAAGGAGGAGGAGGAGGAGGGAGGAGGAGGAGGAGGAGGAGAGGAGGAGGAGGAGGAGGAGGAGGAGGAGGAGGAGGAGGAGGAGGAGGAGGGGGAGGAGGGGGAGGTGGGAGGGGGAGGAGGAGGATGAGGAGGGGGGAGGAGGAGGAGGGGGGAGGAGGGGGAGGAGGAGGAGGGAGGAGGAGGAGGAGGAGGAGGAGGAGGCGGAGGAGGAGGAGGAGGAGGAGGAGGAGGAGGAGGAGGAGGAGGAGGGAGGAGGAGGAGGAGGAGGAGCCCGGAGCCGCACGCCGGAGGCCACTCTGGCGTACAGGGGCGCCCTGGCGCGTGGCCGAGGCGCGGGATTACGCCGGGCGGGCCCGGAACAGCGCACCGGCAGCCCAGCCTGCGGCAGGCCGTCCTGCGCGCGGGCCCGGGCACGGGAGAGCGGGCGGCAGCGTCGCGCGGCCACGGCCGCGCGGGGCCCTCGGCCCGCCGCCGCCTGGCTCTCCCTCGGTCTCGCGCGGAGCCCCCGGAGGCCGCCGGGGGGGGTCCGCCCGCTCGCGCGGGGGCGGGGGGGCGCAGCTCAGCGCTTCCGCTTGCCTCCTCTGCCCCCGGCCTTGCCCCCGCCGCCCTTCTTGCCAGGCCCCCCGCCGTCGCGCGCCGAGCCCACGAGGCGCCTGGCCTGTCGTCGTCGCGGGGAGGACGCTCCCCCTCATCCTCCACCCCACCGCCCTCATATCACCAATGAAGCCTTGCAGGCAATGTGGTCGTTACATTCATCTCGTATTCTGTCACCCCGCTGCCTCTTCCTGCCGCCCATCACCGGGCCAGTTGTTCCTCCTGACCTTCTCCTCCAGCCTACTAATACTCCTCAGCATCCTGCTTTACGCATACTAGTAACATTCTAATCCTATAGATTGGCATCATCCGACCTCTATCAGCGCATCTCACTACGAATCCTCCTCCTCCTCCTCCTCCTCCTCCTCCTCCTCCTCCTCCTCATCATCATCATCATCATCATCATCATCATCATCATCATCATCATCGTTCGCCTCCTCCTTCCTCCTTCCTCCTTCCTCCCTCCTTCCTCCTTCCTCCCTCCTCGTCGCCGTCGTTGTCAGCCTGGCGGGCCCGCTCCGTGGCGTTCTGGAACTCCTGCAGGGCGGACCCGCCCCTGGCGCCGGCCTTGCGCCCACGGCCACCGCCCTTCGGCGGGCCAGCCCTGGTTGTGAGGAGAAGAACTATCGTGTTGGGAGGAAGGGGATGTGAGGATGAAGGGCATGGGCAATAGCATTCGCATTTAATGCACGATGTCTTCGACCGCCTACGTGTAATGGTGCACCTCCTCATCCTCCTCCTCCTCCTGCTCCTCCTCCTCCTTATCATCATCAGCAGCAGCAACAGATGCATCATCATCATCATCATCATCATCATCATCATCATCATCATCATCATCATCATCATCATCATCATCATCATCAGCATCAGCATCAGCATCAGCATCAGCATCAGCATCAGCATTAGCATCATCATCATCAGCATAATCATCATCATCAGCATAATCAGTATCATCGTCATCATCATCAGCATCATCATTATCATCATGATCGCCATTCTAATCATCTCATCATCGTCATCATCGTCATCATCATCATAATCATCATCATCACCATCAACATCATCACCATCATTATCACCATCAACATCATCATCGTCAGCATCAGCAGCAGCAGCATCATCATCATCATCATCATCATCAGCAGCAGCAACATCATCATTATTTCTCCTCCTCCTCCTCTCTTCCTCCTCCTCCTCATCCCCTCCCCCCCTCCGTAGCCGTTTGGGCTCAAGCTGTGTGCCCCGTTTTCTCCGCTGCCTTTTCGCCCATGGCAGGTGGCGTGCTGCTGGCGGCCCGGGTTCGGCTGGGCTAAGGAGGACGGGGGGACGGGGACAAGATGGCTGCACGGGATGAGGCCCCTGGAGGTGACCTTGTGAGACGCTCAGCTGCGGCGCGGCGTACGGCGAGGGCGGCGGCGGCGATCGCTGCGGACGGGGCCATTCGGCGGCTGCAGCGGCAGCTGGCGCAGGCCCTTGCCGAGGCCGATGCGCTGCGAGCTGAGCTGGGCGCGCTGCGTGCGGTACCTAGCGGCCGCGACCAAGTTGAGGGGCGTGTTCGTCTCATCGTCCCAGTTCTTGCTGCTGGAGCCGCAGACGCTGACGTGCCGCCCGCTGTGGTGGCGCGCCGCAACCTCGCGGCCCACGAGTTCGGCGTGCCAGCGGCGCAGATTGCTACTGCGAGCCTGCCCGAGCTCAACCGTCTTCAACGCCAGGGTGCTGGAGGTCGTCGTCGTCGTCGCAGCAGGCGCCTTCCTCAGTGCTCCGTCGCGGTTGACGTTGCGGGCGAGGTTGCGAACCTGACCGTCGACTCGGTGGAAGAGCTGTCCTGCTCGTCGGATGCTCCCGTGGCGTGCTTCCCTGTGCTCTGCACGTGCGGGGCCACGCTG
The DNA here is from genome assembly GCA_963575745.1 of Prorocentrum cordatum. Classification (NCBI taxonomy): domain Eukaryota; class Dinophyceae; order Prorocentrales; family Prorocentraceae; genus Prorocentrum; species Prorocentrum cordatum. The sequence goes on along the minus strand of CAUYUJ010018102.1, from coordinate 16,626 downwards.
TAGCTGATGTTCAGCGTCGTTGCGATGCATCTGGGGCTGCAGAGGAGTCGACGGAGGTTTTGTGTGATAGCAGCGGCGGCCATGCGGCCATGAAGAGGACATGGGCGACCAGCTCTCAGAGGTTGGGAGGTTGTTGAGGTTGCTGATGCTCCTGCTGGACACGTGCTCCGCGCTGAGGCTCCAGCTTCCGTGCCGAGGTGGGCGATTGAATGACCTTCGGTCCTGCGGGACTTGCCTGAGCCCGTCGGCGATGCCATCATGAAGGATGGGCCCCACGAGGGCGAAGGGCAGCAGTGCAGGGCGGCGGCTGGCAGTGCTGAGGCGGCAGCGGCGCCGAAGAAGCAGAAGGGTCGCTTGCGGGAGCTGCTGGAGAAGGCCGAGCGCGATGGCAGCGCCCCCTTCTCCCCCGTGCTCATGGACGAGCTCCTCGGCCGCAGGTGACGCTGCTCCTCGGGGACGAGTTGCTCCTGCGCTTCTGCGTCTCCTTGGTCCACGTCACGGTCGGGGGCCAGCGCTGGTCAGGTCCAGTTGCTGGCCCACGCGGCGCCCCCCGCGCCACAGTGGAGTGGTTGTCATCCTGAGTCCTGAGTCCTCCTCCTCATCCCAACCCGATAGCTGTCTTCCCGAGGTTGGCAGGGGCGGCTCGGGGGGGAGGGGCGAAGGGTGCGGCCGTGCATGCAGAGCGTCTGGGAGGTGCCCAGGGTGCCTCTCTTTTTGTTGAGAGAGGGCATGACTGCGAGAGTAAGGTAGGCAAAGCGAGTACCCTGGGTTTCTTGACAAGCGTAGGGGGGGTCCCCCCCCCTCCTCGACGGGGGTCAACCTCGCCTCGTCGTCGCGCCGCGACGGGGTTGGAGCGCCATCGGCGCACGGTGGCTGCCCGCGACGGGAGTCGACGTGGGGCTGTCGGCGGGGGTGACGCCCCCCCGAGGCTTCTTAAGAAACTCGGAGCAGGCAGGGCGAGTAGACGCCTGGGGTGCATCTGTGGAGATCCTCGTGGCCACGGCCGGGCGCAGCCCGAAAGACTATGCCCAGACTGGGCCCCCGCGGGGGCCCGGAGGTGAGCAATCGGCGGGATCCGCCCCCTGCTCAGGATCTCCTGGCGGGTCCCTGCGCTGCCTTGGTACAGGAAGCCTTCAGGCGCCGCCTTCCGCTCGCCCGAACCGCACTCCTGAAGAAACCCGCCATTTCCCGGGGGGGGGGGGGGGGGGGCGTCCTCCAGTTAGGCGGAGTCCTTCCGGAATGGCTCGGGGACTCCTCGGAATGCCTCGCAGGAGGGCGGGAGGGTTCACGAGAAGCCCCCCGCCGCCTTCTCAGAAGGGACCCCCTCCCCTCGCGCCCCCTCCCCATCTGCGCGCCGCCGACCTGGACAGCTCGCGGAAGTCGGCCGTCGCGTCGTCCAGGGACACTGCACCTTGGGGCTTCTTGGATGTCTTCGGGAGCCGAAGCGCTCTCTCTTGGCGGGGACATGTTCGGCGTCTGGACGTACAGTGGGGGCCCGACCACAAGAAACCTTCCACAAGAAATCCAACCCTGAAAGCCCAGGGCGTCCATCGTTTTTTGGTGCGGCAGCGTCGCGCTCTCTATCTCTGGCCCGCCGCATTTTTTCTTCAGCGCACACTATTTGGAGAGGGGGAAGGCAGGAGGCAGGAGGGGGACGCGAGCAACCAACAACCATCTCACCAACGACGCAACTCCGGCCCACCGCTGCACCTGCGCCTGCGGTGGGGGTGCGCTTTCTGGCCCGAGGAGGGATTTTTCTGGGGGCCCCTTCGGAGCGGCTCCCGGCCGGGGGGGGGGCCAAAAGGCGACCGCGATGCCAGGCATGGGGGTCCTCGGAGGGGTTCGACATGTCTCTGAGGCTTCCCGGCCCTGGGGTGCTCTCTCTCCATCGGCCGCGCCTCGTCGAGAGCCTCGTGAGGAGGCCCGGGTCGCCCCGGACGGCCGCCGCAGGCCCTGGACATGCCCGCAGGACCACTGGAGGAAGAGGGGCCCTGGCATCCAGGAGCCGCGAGCAAATCACAACGTCCTTGGGCCGCCCCGTTCTGGGCACCCTCGGCGGCGAGCGAGGGGGGGGGAACGAGAAGGAGGCGGCACTCCCAGAAGGCGGCGGGTCTTCTCAGGAGCCCTCTCGCGCCTTCGGGGACGTCTTGCTCTTCTGCCATCGGGGGAAAGCTCAGGGCACTTCTCAGAAGGCCTCTCATCCTTCTCGCTTCCCCCCCTCGCTCGCCGCCGACCCCTGGGGCCCTCACGGCTCCGTCCGGCCCGGGAGGTCCCACACAGCTGTGAGGCCGAGGCCTCCTGCCGCGCTTCTGTCACCGCCGCGGCTCCTCCCCATCGCTGCCCTTCCTCGTGGATCGATCGGTCCCAATGCTCAGGCAGATCGATCGAAGCGAGGCTCCTCCGTGGAGGAGGATGGAGGAGGAGGAGGAGGAGGAGGAGGAGGAGGAGGAGGAGGAGGAGGAGGAGGAGGAGGAGAAGGAGGAGGAGGAGGAGGAGGAGGAGGGGAGGAGGAGGGGGGGCACTGGCGGTGCGCGATCGCAGCGACCGACGCCGCGGGTCGATGCTCCCCGCTCGCATCGCCGAATCCGTCGAGTCGTGGGCCGCCCCGCACCTCCAGACTCTGCTCGGGTCTCTCGCAGCATCCTCGCGCGCGAGGCCGCCGGCCACGCCCTCGACACCGCAACAGCCCTGGCCATCGCTCGGACGTCCATTCCCTGTGTTTTTTTCGGTTGCGTGCGTGGTTTTTTCGCCAAATGATCAAGGATGCTCCTCGTTGGTCCTCGCCGAAGGAAAAATGTACACGTCCGAGCGATGCCAAGCAGCCTGGCCGAGCCACGCCTGGGCCAAGGACCGATGCACGGCGATGCCTGGCCCTGGCCAGCGGTCAGCAAAGACTGCCGAGGCATCAGCCCTGGGCCGAGGGTGGGCCCGACTGGCTCGAGTGTTGCAGAGCGGCGCACAGCTGGCGCCCCCGGAGTCCTCCGCTGGGCCTTGAGGTCCCTCTTGGACGTCCGGAGCCGCACCATGCGCTCCTCCTCGTACTCCTGCTGCTCCGTCATCTTCCTGTTTGAAGGGCTGGATGCGGTCGGCCAAGGAGCACTGAAATTCGGCGGAGGCATTCGGTGCATGGGCGCTCCGAGACCCCACATCTCGGGGAACTGGGACGTCCATACACCGAGCTCCTTGGCCGGCCTGGCGACTTGGTGTATACTACACCAGAGAAAAATCCCAATCAGTGGATGGTTTTCGCTGAGGAGGTCGACCGGGAATCCGGGAGCCCGGGAACCCATGACCCACCGAAATCGGCCCGGAACCAATAAGCGGGAACCCGGGAACCCGGAACCGGGAACCCGGGAACCCAGCCTGCTGCCAAAATTTCGGCGGGAACTTTCGCCAAATATGTCAACTTCCACTATAGGACCTCTTCAGTGCAAGCACGGATTGGGGACTATTTGGCCCATCCCGTCCTGGCAGCCTTCTCTGCGCGCGACGACTGGTAGGAGCCGTGGACCTCGTGCGGCGCCTCCGTGAACTCCGCCCGCAGAGACCTCACAAACTCGCTGCGCTCCAGGCGGCCCTTTGCACGCTCCAGGTCCTTCTCTGCGCGCTCCTGCATGCTGACGTGGTCTCCGGTGTACTCGACCTGGGCAATCATCGGCGGCTTGTAAATGCCATCGTCATCAGCCTCTACTGGAGCAGCCTCGTCTTCGTCGCCTTCCTCATCTTCCACGTTCGCCGCCAGCTCGCCGGGCTTGAGCGACTTGAGGTCGCCGTCGCCGCCCTTCGCGCCCGCCGGCGCGTCGAGCGCCTGCAGCAGTCTGCTCATCTGGTACTGCAGGCGCTGGTCGACCGGGCGCATCTTCTCCAGCAGCGTCCGGATCCAGATCAGGCGCAGGACCACGGGGTGGTCGCGGACCGGCAGCCCGCGGGTCTTCAGCAGCAGGTAGTACACGAGGCACACCAGGTAGCCGAGCAGGAGCTGCACCTTCACGTCGACGTACGCCGCGCTTCCAGCCGCCGGCCGGGCGCCGCCGCCCTCGGCCGAGGCCATCCGCCGCAGCAGCTGGCCGGCGGTGCCCCTCAGCGGCTTCAGGCGCTCGCAGAGCTGCTGCAGCGCCGCCGCCACCTCGGGCGCCTCGGCGTCGGCGAGGTCTGCTCCGGGCAGAGCCGCTGCGGAGGCTGGGGCTCCTCGGCCGAGGCAAGAACGGACCTGACCACCGACGGAGCAACTTCGATCGAGGTCTCGCTGCCGCGTCCAGCTCAGCAACAGCCCGACTCAACAACAGAGGAGCAACCACCAGACCACAAATCTGATGCCACGGGAAAAGCACGAGGCCACGCAACAAGCATCATGACAATTCGCCGGCCCAACGGGCCAGGGCGTGCTAAGATCTCCGGTACCTGGTTAACAGTATTTCTAGTTCGCGCGCGCGGGGCGGCCCCTGGGGGTCCCCGGACGAAAAGTACCCCGGCAAGGTCCCGGCAAGGTCGGGTCAGAGCTGCCGGAGCCCTGTTATGCCGGAGCCCTGTTTCAGGGCCCCAGGAGGGCCCAAGAGTTCCCCAAGAAGCATCCAAGACGGTCCAAGGAGGGCCCCAAGACGGCCAAAGATTCGCCCTCTCTGTTTGTTAACCAGGGCACCAAAGAAAGACAGCCAAAGATGGCCTCCAAGAGCCCCGTAGGGCTTCCAGAGGCCTTCGTAGCGGGCCCAAAGAGGCAAAATCGTTGATTTCATTGTTTTTTTCTATGTTTTTGCGTTCTGGCTTTTTCCGCTTCCGGACGCTTCCAAGACGGCCCAACGAGGCCCCAAGACCGCTCAAGACGGCCCAAGAGGCCCCAAGACAGCTCCCAAGACGGCCAGGAGGGCCCCCAAGACGGCCCAAGTGCGCCAAGACGGACCTAAGAGGCCCCAAAGACAGGCCCAAGAGGGCTCAACGAGGGGAACCGATAACTGAAAAATCGAGCCCTCCGCCCCAGAAGGCGCCCAGGATGCCCCAAAAAGGCCCCAAGAGGCCCCCAAGAGGCCCCCAAGACGCCCCAAGAGGCGCCCAAGAGGCCCAAAAGAAGCCCCAAGAGGCCCCAAAACGGCCCCCAAGAGGCCCCCAAACTCGGCTAACCCACAACGGTGCGACAATATGGGCCGGCGGAATGAGCGAAGCGATTGAATAACCCTCGACCTCACCTTTGTGCAAAATGCCTCGAATCGCTTCGCTCCGCGAGGGCCCCGGAACCGAAAACGGGGTGATAAACCCCCACTGGTTCCTTCCGCGACGCGCGACCGCCAGGGTCCTCCCACCTCCGGCTGGTTTCGCGCGATGACTCTGGCCTCGGTCGGCCGTCTGGTGCTCTACTGCCTTGCCCGGGAGGCTCTCAGTCAACGAGTCCCACTTGACTGGAAGCACCCCTGGGGGGCCAGCAACCTCCTGGGAACCTCCTGGGATATCTCCTCCTGCTCCCCCTCCTCCTCCTCCTCCTCCTCCTCCTCCTCCTCCTCCTCCTCCTCCTCCTCCTCCTCATGGACGCCTGCAGTCCTCCCCACTGGCATCCGCTCAATCTCGGCACCCGCACCCCTGTCGGGCGCGACCCCGCCCCCTGTTCCGCGCTGCGTCCAGCCGCGGCGGCGAGGGCGGCGCCCCCGAGAGCCAGAAGCCGAGCTGCGCTGTGGGCTCGGGCAGGGGAGCAGTGCGGCTTGAGCGCAGAGAATGGCTAGGGACTCCTCTTCCAGCCGCGCCGACGAATCTCCCCCCGAAGCATCAACCATCCCATCCCTCCTTCTCCCTCTACCTACCCCCCGCTCCTCTCCTCCTCCCCCCCTCTCCAGTCCCCCCCCATATTCCCCTCACCCCTCCCTCTTCCCCCTACCTTCCCCCCCTCCTCCCACATACTCCCACTCCTCCCAATCACCTCCTCCTCCCCCTCCTTGGAAACCTCCTGGGAAACCTCCTGGGATATTCCTCCTCATCCTCTCCTCCTCCTCTACCTTCCTCCATCCTCCTCCTCCTCCTCACCAATCCTCCCCAGTCTCTCCTCCCCCTCCTCCCCCTCCTCCGGATGCTGGCGCTGCGAGCATGGACGGCCAGACGGGGAGCTTGAGATGGATCACTCAGCCTCAGCATAATCCCACCCGAGCTCATTGCCCGAGGCAGGGGGGACGAGGGACGCATTGAAATAGGAAGAGGGGGCCATGCACTCCGGGGAGACATCATGGCCATGACATCTCCCTCCCCGAGCCCCCGAGACGGAGGATCGAGAGGATCGAGGATCCAAGGCTCGAGGAATCGAAAGATCGAGGATCGCGGGATCGAGGAACAGGCGCATCGAGGCTCGAAGGCTCGAGGCATCGAAGGGCAGCCTCCGGCTGCCCTCCGCGGCGAGGCCCTCCCTGCGAGGACAGCCCCCCCCCCCCCCCCCACGGCGGCTCCCCGCCCGAGGCCCAACTCCCTCGCCAGCCGCTCGGCCAGGGCCGGCTGCCCACGTCGGGACTGCCGTTTGTGGGGGGGAGGGCGCGATGAGGCAGGGCGCGTCGCCGGCGCCTTCGGCCGTTCCCACCGCGCTTGCCCCTCCCCAAAAAAAACCATAAAAATAAATAAACAAAAAACAAAAAAAAAAAAAAACTCCTCCACTCTCCTCCTCCTCCTCCTACTCCTACTCCTCCTTCCTCCCTCCTCCGCTTCACGCCCATCCGCCCATCGCGTCCCCCAGCTCCCTTCTACTCCCTGTTCATTCACCTCTCCTCACTTCCTCCTCCTCCCTCTCCTCCTCCTCCTTCGCCTTCCCCTCCTCCAATCCTCTCCCCCTCCTCTTCCTCCTCCTCCTCCTCCTCCTCCTCCTTCTTCCCCATTATCCTCATATTATTCGTATTATTATTCGCATTATTATTATTATTAGTATTATTATTATTATTATTATTATTATTATTATTAATATGACTAGTATTATTATTATTCTTATTCTTATTCTTATCATTATTATTATTACTATTATTATTATGAGTAGTATTAGCATTAGTATTACTACTATTATTATTAGTATTATTATTATCATGATTGTTATTCGTATTTATATTAGTAGTAATAATAATGTTATTATTATTAGTAGTAGTAGTCATCATATAGTTTGTGATATTGTTATTGGTATTGTTATTATCAGTATTATTAATATCACTAGTATTCTTATCAGTATAAACATAATAAGAATTAGTAGTAGTAGTATGATTATTATTAGTCCTTATTCGAATATACTACTACCCCCCCCCTCCCCCATGCCGATACCCGCCCCATCCGGGACGTCCCATCCGAACCTGCGAAAAACAATACAATGTCAACATGTCTTCTTTGTTTCCCTCTCAGCATGGACGTCATGTCGTCCAACCCCTTGCCCAAAACGTGTCACAAGTGCACGTGCGCGCGTTCATGTTAAGATTCCTACCAAATGCACGGTGCCTGCAAGCATTTCAACATAAAGACCTAAAACAAAAGCCCAATGGGTTTTCATCACACATCGTCAGAAGTCCTGCCCGCGCGCAATTGGTGGAATCATAAGGACACCGTGCAATTTCCATGATTTCGTAAAACGGCCAGCGATCTCATCACGCCGCGCGGTGCACTCGCGATGCTCTGTCATGCACCTAGGGCGCGAATCCTGTGCAACAAATTCCACGCGGGCGACATGCGAGCGCGTCGCCGCGAGCGCATGTCCAAATCCTTCCAGAGTCGTCGCCATCATCGGCACCGTGGCTGGCCTTGCCGTCGTAGTCGCCATCATCGCGGGTCACTGCCCTCCACAGCATGTCGCCACCGTGGTCGACGTCATCATGCCATCGCGCCCGCCCGAGTCACCGATCTGCACCGAGGTTCCCGCGCGCTGGCGCGGCCTTTGAGATGTTTTGGGCCAGTTCCCATCGGCCACCGCAATCGTGGCTGCAAGAGTTCTGCCATACCAGCTGACCGATCTGCGCGTGCGGTGCGTTTTGCCAGCCAAGTTTCCTGGGGCTTCCTGGGGCTTCCTGGACCTCCTGGGGCTTCCTGGAGGGGCTCCTGGCGTCTCGTGGGCCATCCTGGGGCCTCCTGGGGAAGGACTCGCTGGGGCCTTCAGGGGACTACTGGGGCCTCCTGGGGCTCCCTGGGTTGTCCTGAAACATCCTGGGGCTTACTGGGGTCCCCTTGAAGCTTCCTGGGGCCTCTTGGGCATCCTCGACTCGTACTGAAATGCCCGCGCAGCCTTTCAGACGAGTTGGGGAGTTCCCATCGGTAACCGATCTCGCGGCCGCATCAGCCGTGCCAAACCAGCTCGCCGATGTGATCTCGGCTCCCGGTTGTGCCAGCACTGTTTCTTATTTTGTGGGAATGCGGGTGGGAATGGGCATGCCATGCATGTCTCGGTCGAGCTGACTAACTTGACTCCTACTCCTACTACTCGTCCTACTTCTCCTACTCCTCCTTCGCCCCCCTCCCTCCTCCTCCTCCTCCTCCTCCTCCTCTTCTCCTCCTCATCCTTCCGTCGCCGTCACGCCTCCTTCTCCTTCCCTCCTCACCTCTCCCTCCTCCCATCTCCCCTCCCCTCCTCCCTTCTCCCATCTCACATCTCCCTCCTCCTCCTCGTTCTCCTCACGTCCCTACTTCTCCTCCCTCCTTCTCCCTCCTCTCATTTCTCCTCCTCCTCCTCCTCTTCGTCGCTCTTCTCCCTCAGACCTCGAGGACTGAGAGTAGAATCATGATTTTTGATTCCCAGGGTCCCAGCGCTTCCCTTGGATTTCGTCCTCTGGATGTCGTCTCTGGCGCCCCAGGACAATACAAACTGGAGCCAGGACGCGGAACAGCCCCACGGGGGATTGGTCCAGAGCTCGTATGCCGCGGATGGACAACAACTGAGCATCATCGGATGTCTGGGCTCTCCCCTCTCCGCCATCGAGGATCGAGGCTCACGGTCTTAGCATCGAGGTTCGAGGATGGGGCTTGGAAGATCCAGGATCGAGTTTCGAGGCGCTTCGCTGGCACCTTCGCCGTTCCCCTCCGCTCGCTCAAACCCGAAGGGTCGAGGCTCGAAATTCCAGGATCGAGGGCTGTGAACGCTTGTGGTCCTCCTGGAGGGCTTCATGGGGGTGCAGTGACCCGCGCGCCGACGATACGAGAGCAGCTATACTGTGGCCGTAGCTCACTGCACCGACCTTGCAGACGTGCTGCAGCGGATTCTTGCTTGGACTTCTGCCAATGCAAAACCCCGAAACGGCGAGCGAAAAACGGAGAGAATTTCACGTGGGTTTAGTTGTAGTCTTAATTCCCGGCCAAAACAAATCTGCCTGAAATTCACTTCGAAATCTGGAGCGACATTCTCCAGGACAATCCGGGCCATCCCAATGTGTTCAGAACGAAATCCGCTCTGCGATGTTGGCGCCATGACATAGCTGGGCCCCCCTGTAGAGGGGGCACGAAGTGGTCGCGGAGCATGCCAGAGAAAGGCACCAGCGACAGCATCCGCAGCAGCGGCTGCCACAGGAACTGCAGGGCAGCGGCAGCATGCAGCAGGCAGCGCAGCAGCAGCGGCAGGCGATGGAGGAGGGCTCCACAGGAGGGAGGAGGGAGGGAGGAGAGAAAGGGGGAGGAGGGAGGAGGGAGGAGGGACAGGGGGACGCAGGAGGGAGGAGGGAACACGAGGACCCAGCTCCACAGGAAGGTTGGGAAACTGTCCGGGGACCTGCGAGGACCATGTACTCCTGCTTTTGATGCCTTGTTGAGCTCTGGGTCTCCGGACCTCTTCCAACCTTACCCTGGACCGGAGTTTATTCCCATCGAGTCGTCTTTTTGATGCTTCCCGGGACCAAAAGCGGCCTCTGGATGCCGAGAATGACGAAAACCCTCTGTCTGAATTGTTCCTCAAGACGCTTGAGGTCCTCTTCAATTGCAACTTGATCCCCCAGATGAATTCTGGCAGGATTTTCGAAGCGGATTCGGCCGGGGCCAGTAGGGTTCCTCAGAAGGTCCGTGGAGACTCAAGGCATCAGAATCAGCTCGAACATGGATCCTCCCTCCGCCTCCCATCCCCTTCCTCCGTCTGTCGGAGCACCTTCGCAGGAGGAGAAGGATGATGCTGCTGATGATGATGATGATGATGATGACGATGATGATGATGATAAGGATGATGATGGTGACCATGACGATGATGCTGATGATGATGATGATGACGACGATACTGATGATGAGGATGATGATGATGAGGATGATGCTGATTCTGCCGATGATGCTGATGATGATGCTATGCTGATGCTGATGATGCTGGTTCTGGTGATGATGATCATGATGATGATGATGATGATGATGATGATGATGATGATGATGATGATGATGATGATGATGATGATGATGATGATGCTGATGCTGGTGCTGGTGATGATGACGAGGATGTTGATGCTGATGATGCTGATGATGATGCTGATGCTGATGATGATGATGATGATGATGATAATGATAATGATGCTGATGATGCTGATGATAATGCTGGTGAGGAGGAGCAGGACCGGACTAAATCTGAGACGCATGAACGATGCCGCAATAAACCTTCCTGTCCCAAGCTCCCTCCTCAGGAGTCCATACATGCGAGCCTTTTGTCTTCACCATGGTTCTGCCGTTCAGGCTCTGGCGATAGCACTGCTTTTTTCGGAGCTGACTTGCATCCTTCTAGAGGACAGGAAGAAGTGCGAAAAAGGTGTGGTCATAGAGTTCAGCGAGGTGTTCAGCAATATCCTAGTTTGTAAAAAAGAAGACCACCCCTCCTCTGAATAAGTGTTCCACACTTCTGCACATCAGGAGATAGGTGCGAATACGTCTCAAATAATACCACCTAGGTTGAACATAGCTAGTTCTTCTTGAGCAGAGACCGACCGTCCTGGCATTCCTATAGTCCTACCACGAAATGTTTTGAGAACCCCAAAAATGTTCGAAACACAAAAACAGCGCTCTTAGAACAGAAGCCCGATGTGTTCAGACAAAACAGAATCCGCCAGTTATGTTCTGAGAACATTTCGTGGAAGCCACAAAACGTTCTTAGAACATTTTTTGGTGGGACTATAAGCGAGCCGGGACGCTTCGCCCCTGCTTGATCTTCCCCCCCCGGAGATCGCCCGGGCCATCTTGCGGGGGGGGGGAGGAGGGGGAGGTGCCGGCCGACATCGCAACCTGCTCGCTTCCGGCAGCCCCGCGCACGCCCGCGCGAGTCAGCACGTACTGCCCCCCCCCCCCTCCCTCCCCCCTCTGGACCTGGGCAGCCGACAGGGTCAGGCCATCCAGGGGGGGTGGGGGAAAGGGACGGGGGGGGAAAAGGAGAGGGGCCATCCCCGAAGCTGGCGAGAGCCCCATTCTGACATTGCGACCGACCGCCCTGCATCCTTGAGAGTTCAACGAGCATCTACAAGCAGTGCACACGGCGCGCAAGCGAGAGCCACATGTCGAAGACTGCATGTGCTCCATCCTTCAAGCTGCTACACAAAGTACGCGACGCCAGGGCAAGGGTCCCATCTTGAAGTCCTCTGGTGCTCCATCCTTGAGGTGTTGGCAACATGTTGAAACGATTGAGCGTGGCGCAAAGGCGAGAGCCTCATTGTGAAAGCCACCTGTGCTCCATCCCTCAAACTGTTGCGCACTTTGAAAACGAATGTGCGCGGCGCTATGGCGAGAGCTCCATTCTAAAAACCACCTGTGCCCCATCCTTGGACGTGATGCAAGCGGTTTGGACGAATGTGCGTGGCGCGAAGGCGAGAGCCTCATTTCCATAACCGCCTGTGATTAAGACGAATGTTCGCGGCGCGTGAGGCGGTGGCCCCGTGCTGTATGAACCGGCTGTTGCAAAGATCGAGCGTCATGGCCGCAAGAGGCGAGGACGTCTCGAGCGAAACGCCCGGCCCGCTCAGCCAACACGCCTGGAAGTGCGACAGGAAGGAAGAACGCAGCTGTCAGGACAAGGAATCGAGGAAAAGGAGGACGACGACGACGGAGGAGACAAGAGGAGAACGAGGGGGGCTGAGGGAGAGAGGGAAAGGAGGACCCCAGGAAGAGGAGGAGGAGGAGGAGGAGGGAGGGCGGGGAGGAAGCAGAGAGGAGGGATGGAGGAGGAGGAGGAGGAGGAGGAGGAGGAGGAGGAAGAGGAGGAGAGGAAGGAGGAAGGCGGGAGGCGAACGGAGTAACGAAAGGCGTTGGACTGAGGTGATCAACCATATCTGAATATTGGACACGGGAAGCAGCAAGAAGGGCAAGTACAAAGCAGTTGGCAAGGGAAGGGGAACTCGATTCCTTCTCCAACATTTGCCTGTGATTCCATGTATCTCGGTTTGGGCAAAATGTTTGGAATCTCTGTGTATCGTAAGTTTCTTAAGTTTGCATTGTGCTGGCAATACTTCCAACGCTGGCACACGGCATCGGCACGAGTGCTTGCTGGACCCGTATTGATCTCCAAGCCCCCAAACACCGGACAGTCTTCAACCCCTCGATGCAGCTCGATCCTCCGACCCCATCTACTCCGACCCCATCTAGGAGGCCTAGACCAGGTGAGGAAGGGCGCTCCTGATCTCCAGACAAAAGATGATATACCTACCAAACCACCCCAACCCAACCCGAAGACCCGAATGCCGGGTTGGGGGGGTACGAGCTTCAAATCTGTTCTTTTTGAATGTTCCCCGACCCCCCCACACTGGGGATGGAGGCCAAATTGAAGCCTTCGGGTTGGGTTGGAGTGGTTGAGTGGGTGGTGAGAGGAGGAGGCGAGGGTGGCCCGCCCAGTGACAAAGACGGGTGTGGGCAGGGTCAAACCGACTGGCGGGTAGCACCTGCTGTGGGGGGCGCGAGAACCCACAGCTGCTGCACGCAAACTCTGTGATGCTGGACCTCTCACCGTGCCTCAATTTACACGTACGCTGCCTGTAACGCTAAACGATTCATCTATCAATGCCGTTGCAATCCAGCTGATCTCTCCCAGGCATTTCCGGTCTGCAAGACAGGAGTTTCGGACACAGCCTACGACGAGTGGGCTGAGTAAGCATTGGAAAGAGTTGTCGAACATGCTCGGTCTCGAAGGAGATCGCCCCCAGGACGCAGGGGAGGCCAGCAGTATAGGTGCCCCGTGCGTCCTTCTGCGTTGTCTGCGAGTAAGGTGCGCAGATTTCGAGCGTACAGATAGGTCGTTCACAGGTTACAAGAAATGGCCTGCTTTACGCCCAGGTCTGACCTTGGACACGTTCTTCCACCGTGAGAGAATTCGCCCCAAGTTCGATGGTGGGGGAGGGTTACTGGGTGGCCGAAGGGCTTCAAACCGCAATCCAAGGGAACCTCGCAGCAGATGCGTTGCCAAGGATTGTGCCCGTAGGAGCGCTCATGATCCCTAGGTTCTCGCACCAGGCTCTGTCTCAAATGGGGTTGTTTAGAAAGTGGCAAGAGCTCCTGCGAACATGCTGGCACTTCTTCCGCGACCCACGGAGCGATTGGGTGCCGCGACTAACGTGCCAAAGGAAGTAGAGGACCCAAACACTAGGACGAGCCCCCAATCAGAAGCTCTGCAGGTCGGGCAACGCCTGAAGTTGCATTCAGTGTGCGAAGCCTTTTTCAAAAAGAAAACGCCCTGAGCAGGGTGGTGCTCTTAACCCCTGCATGTTCCCGGGGACCTATCCAGCATGGAGACCCACCCCTCACATCTGGCAGGTGTCTCGAATAGTGCTGGCATGGTTGCCTGTGCTTGTGTGCTCAGCTGGGGGTCCTGTGCCACAAGTCGCCCGTGCATCTCGTGGGCACTGTGTAGTGAACAAGGAGCAGAAGGTGTCTTCGTCCAGAGGCCTCCGGCTGCCCAGCCATGGCCCTTGGTGCGGACGACGGAGGATGAGTGGTGGGGGCTCTGCATCTTACGCCTCCCCCCGCCACCCGACCCCGGCACGAGCCCCGCGGGCAGGGCTTGGAGGTATAGGGCGGCACGCCTCCCCCGCTACAGTCAAAAATGATCTACTAAGGATGCGCGGTCAGGATGCAGGCCCCCTGGCCGCATGTATTGGAGCCTCTGCGAGCGCGGCGGGCCATCGAGAGTAGCCAAGGATGGACCAACGAGGCACGGATGCCAACGTACCCTTGGGAAAAGTACCCCTCCGACTGTTTTCACGGCATCCAGCCGGTCACCAAGCTGGCCGGCCGCCCTGCTCCACCTCTGCCTCCTCCGCTTCCCGCAGGCCTCGGCCCCCCTGGGGCGGACGAGGGCGGAGCGTGGTGGGGGCTCTGTGCACCACCCCCCTCCCCCTCCCCGCCACCCGACCCCGACGCGAATCCAGTGGGCAGGGCAAGGAGGTGGGGCGGCCCACCTCTTCGGGAACGCAAGACGTACCGACACCGCTGCTCCCCAGACCTCTCGCGGGGCGCGTCCTGACCAGGATTTCGAGGCGCGAATCCAGCGGTGGCGCCAAGGGCCACCCAGGAGGCCCCCAAAAAAGGGAAAACGAGGCCCGGGTCGCGGTACAGTGGAGGCTAGTCCACAAGAAGCCATCCACGAGAAACCTAACCCTGAGACCCCAGGACGTCCATCGATCTTTGGTGTGGGAACGCCACGCTTTCCACAGCAAGACCATCGGAACCCAAGAAACCCAGGGCACCCTGGAGGCAAGCAGGGTGTTTCTTGGCATGGGCCCCCACTGTATCTGTATTTTTTCCTCCTCTGAACCTCATCTGCGCCTACCGCCCCGAGCCATTCACCGAGGCTTGGCCGCCCTGCTGCATGCCATTGCTTGCTGCTTCCCCGCCCCCCTCGCTCGGAGAGCCCTCGTCATCTCTCTCTCTCTCTCTCTCTCTCTCGCTGCCGCCCTTTTTCCTACCCTTTCTTGGAGCGTGTGGGGGACTTCTGAGAACGCCTGTGCGCCAAAGGAGTAAGGAAGAGGACGGGGCGAGGAGGGAGAGAAGGGGCACGAGGAGGAGGAGGAGGAGAAGGAGGAGGCAGTGGAGAGGAAGGACGGGCACAATGAGGGAAGAAGGAGGAGGAGTAGGAGGAGGAGGAAGAGGAGGAGGGGGAAGAGGAGGAGGAGGGGGAACAGGAGGAGGAGGAGGAGGAGGAGACACGTGCACAACGAACCACAGCCATTAGCAGCAGGAGGAGGAGGAGGTGGGAGGAGGAGGGGAGGGGGGGAGGAGGAAGAAGGTGGCGGGAGGAGGGAAGAGCGACGAGGGAGGTGGCTGGCCGAGGCGCCCAGCCCGGTGCCTGGGTCGCCGTGCGCCCCTGCCGCGCTGGCGTCGTCCGGCGGCGCGCCAGCGCGCGGCCGCTTCGTGCTCTTCTTCGCCATCCGGCGGGCGGCAGCGGAGCGCTGCTTGAGCAAAGGCGCGCCGCTGCGGAGAGCCGCGGTCCGAGGATCGAGGCCCGAGGATTACCAGCCTGGAACATATCCCTATCCCTATGCTGGGCATCTCCTCATCACGATGCCAATCTTAGGGATTCAATTATTTTTTGAGGGCGAATCCCTAAGATTGTCATCGCCGTTTGGCGTGTCAATCTTAGGGATAGGGATAAGTTCGAGGCTGGTAAGAGGAGAGCGCCGAGGCTCGAGGGGTCCGAGCGTGCTCCGCTCTCCTTCGGCCCCCGGGAGGCTTCTCCTCGCCGCGACTCTGCGTCCGCCTCGAAACCCTGGCCAGAGCACTGCCCAGCAGAGGTCCGCGGGGTCAAACCTGGAGGAGAAGGGAGGGAGAAGGAGGATCGAGGATCGAGCGCGAGGCTGGGGAATGGGGAAGGCACGAAGCCTAATGTATAACACGATGCTCTAATGCCTGCCGCGGTCTGGCGAGGCCTCCCTGGAGTGCCAGAGGGCACGAGTGCGGCTGGTGGAATGAAGAGGGCACGAAAACTGATGAATTACACGGTGCTGCAATGCCTGCGGTCTGGCAAGGCCTTCCTGGAGTGCCAGATGGCACTGGTGGCCCACCCAGGCTGGTGGGATGGGAGAGGCAGGGCACGAGACCCGATTAACACCATATTATGATGCCTGCCGCGGTCTGGTCGGGGCTCCCCGGCGCGGGAGGACGAGGAAGAAAGGAGGACGAGGAGGAGGAGGAAAACGAAAAGGAGAAGGAGGACGAGGAGGAAGACCAGTGTAAACCCAGGACTCATCAACGATGTTGGGATACACTCTCACTCCAAACTCCCTCTGCATAGGCCCCATACAAAGATTCAATGCCACTGAGGGACGTGCTCCGTTGGGAGACAACCTTGCGAAAATCCTGAAGCGTGCCAAATCACAGCTCTTAGGAATTCAACGCCCCGAGTCAACCTGAGTGTTGCGCCTTGACGATCCGGAATCGTGCCAGAAACCATTCCTGGAACTTCAACACCGTGAATCAACATAACTGTTGCGCCTTGAAAATCCAGAATCGTTCGAATCACCATTCCTGGAAGGTTAACCAAGAGAACCCGCAGAACTCTAATAATTTGTAAAAAGCGAGTGCGCGCGGCACAAAAGCGAGAACCACAATCCGCCTGCCCCCTTGCGGGGCCACCAGGCTGTAGGGTGTGGACACGCTGCGCCCTGCCACAGTTGCAGTTTCAAGTCTCCAACGTGACAGTCCCGTGTCCTGCTTCTTACTGTAGAATGTTGAAGTCCGCGCGAAGGGGGGGGGGCCCAAACC